>CM068297.1:20647595-20994594 GCA_034768395.1 Linum lewisii
AGACTCTAGTTAAGCTGAGGATAGTAGCGAACGTTCGCCTCACTTTAAAACACCAAATCAATAGTTAACCTATTCATTGGAACAATTTCTCTATGTAGGAACCAGTTATGGTTAATCCGCTTCAAGAGTAACTCGGTAATCACTAGTAATCACGCTAGTTAGTTTTCCGTTGCAGAAGCGAATGCACGGGCGGTCAATCAATCTTGGGAGTTAGATCGGATAGAGCGAACGTTCGCCAGTCTTAAACATAAGGGTCATGAGTTATGGTGGTGTCCGAGAACTAAAAGAATTAGGATTGAAAACCGCTGGTCTTGTGATCGCCAATGTTCTGGTGATCTTAGGGGGATTCGAAATCTAAGCTTGTCTGTCGTCTTGTTAAGTCAATCAATCCTTCAACTGTTTTCTGTTTTCTATTTTCATTTCATGTTTCCTGCTTTATAGTTTATAAGTCGTGGAACTCACACCACGCACAACTTGTGATTTAAACTTGAGTAATCTTCCTTCATATTTGAGTAGACGATTAGAAGAGACTTGTGGAATATGATCTGCTTAGCTTTTAGCTTAGTAGTTATTTGATTGCACGCATTACAACATTCATTAAATTGGCGCCGTTGCCGGGGACTCTTCTATATTGTTTGAAAGAAGAGTTGGCATTTTTTTCTTCTACCTTTCCATCTTTCATTTTTCCATCACACTTCGATTATACACCGGTTGTTTTTGTTTTTGCTATTTGCATATTGTTTTTCAGGTTTATGAACCGCCCGTTCACTCGTTATCAATCTAAGTCTAGACAACTGCGAGTTGCGAACAAATCTACTACCGTTCCGCCTTCATCTTTCACTCCAATTAAGATCGAGGAGCCGAAGGAGAGCTCCTCATCTTCATCTTCATCCGCTTCATCCTCCGCATCACTCTCGCAACCATCTTCTCCAAGAATGGCCGCCGCACAGAAAAGCCTTGCAGATTACAATAAGCCGAGCGCGACCAGCGTTCAATCTTCATCTTTGTGCCGCGTAACGAAGACGATCCCGACTATGAGATCAAGGTCCCCTTCCTGGGAATGATCTCTAGGGACGTACAGTTTGAAGGAAAGTCGCACGACAATCTGTGCACTCACTTGGCAGACTTCATTGCCCTTTGTGAGACCTTCAAGAATGGGAATCTCGACAAGAACACCTTGTGCTTGCGAGCCTTTCCATTCTCTCTTCGAGGTCCCGCTAAGAAATGGTTAAACAGTAAGCCCCCCGGTTATTACACTAACTGGATAAGCTGGCTCAGGATTTTGTTGAGGAGTACTTTCCTCCTTCCAGAATAATAGCCTACAAAGACAGCATCTCTAGGTTCAGACAGAAAGAAGGACTGAGCTTATATGACGCTTGGAACGAATTCAAAGAGCTTCTCTATAGCTGCCCTCATCATTGCTACACTCAGAGGCAACTAGCGAAGACCTTTGCTCAGGGTATGAACGAAGAGTCATCTAAATGGGTCAACTCATTGGCAGAGGGAGACTGTACTATGCTCACACTAGAAGTTGCTCTTCTCCACTTTGCAAATCATGCTTCCAAGTCCAGGAATTGGGAGAGAAAAACAGAAGGAGCTAGGAGTAATTAAGCTCATTATCGAAGAGCGGATTGAAGCAGAAGTCCAAAAGTGTTTGAAGGAAGCCGGGCGCCTACCACCCCTCTGTCAGCCCCTATCTTCGGGGTTGATTGTCAATGGTGTTGGGTATGTGCTCATGATGGAAGAAGTTGTCAGAACTTTGGTAGAGTTGCTGTCTGGTCCGTAGAAGAAATAACATTTATTAATGGAGGCTTCGCCAACAACCAACAAGGCTACATCGGCTACCGCAACTACCGGCAGCCACAACAGCAAGGAAGCTTCCAAGAGCAACCTCTCTACAACTCCGGAGCTACTCAGAATCAGAACAACCGACCATCTGGGTCGTTTCAAGATCAAAAGCCTAATAATCAACCCGGAGGAGTGTACCAGCCACCTCACAGAAACCAAGGCAACTATGGGACAGCTCCTGGCAATCGCCAGAATCAATACTTGAGCAACAACTATCAAGGCCCTCCTGGTTTACCGGAGGACAGCAGCCCCAGAAATCACTGCCTCAAGATACCAAGGATAGCGATATGGTCAAGAAGCTTGACTTAATCATGACAAGGCTCGACGACCACGAAGAAAAAATCAAAGAACAAGCCGCCTTAAATCAAGGACAAATGGCTCAAAGTCAGCGAGTGGAGAGCACGATCAATAGCATTGCTAGCATGTTGGCTAACAGCCCCCTCTTCTGTCAACCGTCAGTTCAAACCAACTCTACCTCGAGGGAAAAACATGTTAAAGACATCTCCACCAGAAGTGGCGAACAATTAGCTGGTCCTACAACTCCAGATCCGGTCATGATTCCTGATGTTATAGCCATTGACATGCCAGAGACTGAGTAGGAGGTGACTACCCCGCCTCCCCTGAAAAAGAAAGCACATGCGCTACCTCTTCCTCCATATCAGCCTCGGATTCCGTATCTGAAGGCCATGAAGCTAAAGACTCTCAACACCAAATACGAGAGATAGTATTCGGTCATGAAGAACGCGGAGATCAAGATACCAGTCACCGATGCTATCCAGATGATACCAGAGGTTGGAAAAGTCGCGAAGGATCTTGCGAAGAACAAAAAGAAGGGAGATTTATCTTCTGTCTCCCTCGAGGAAGAATGCTCTGCTATCCACAACCAGATGTCATCCATATCTCCCCCAGCTAAGTGTCCCGATCCCGGTGCTTTTACTTTACCTTGCACTATTAATGGTGTGAAAATCGATCGCAGCTTAATCGACCTAGGTGCTTCTATCAATGTTATGCCTACTTGCTTGTATGAGAAATTGAACCTACAAGAGTTGAAACCAAGTAGTATGCATTTAGTGTTTGCTGATAGATCTATCAAACTACCTAGGGGCATATTAGAAGATGTGGTTGTCCGTTGTGGTCCTTTCACTATCTTGGCTAATTTTGTTGTTATGGATACCGGAAAGGAAGATGTCACTCTAATCCTAAGCCGACCGTTTATGGCAACAGCCGGCATTAACATTAATGTCCCGAATGGCTCGTTGACATTGAAGGTCGGAAAGGACACTATGACATTCCGCCTCAAGGACGGTATGCAAGTCCCCAGAAAAGAAGAAACACATTGTTTATCTATTGAAACTGTGGAGTTGGCTTCGGTCAACTCCAGTACTAATGAAAAATTTAGAGCTTCTTCAGAAATTTGCTTGCCAGATGTTGTACAGGTCCTCGATTTGAAGTATGAACCTCCGAAACAGAAGCCGAAGAAGAGGAAGGAACCGAAGGCATCCCCTAATGAATCACCACGAGCTAAAGACCCCGGTGAAATGAAGAAGAAAGATAAAGGAAAAACCAAGGGAGGATGGAAGCCAATTGCTCCACCCCCGTCTACCGAGCCACCAGAGAAGAATGATCCTCCGATAAACCTTTTTGGACCGTTTGAAGTCACCGGGCATCTCCCCGACGGATGAACCCAATTGACGCATATTAATGGGAAGCGCTTCTTACTCATCGAAGGAAAATTGAAGCTATATTTCATCAATTCCGACGTGAGCGTGAAGGAGATCCTGAGTTGGGATGTCTCCTAACACCATCCAGGTGTCGTCCAGCTCAAGGATGTTAAGCAAGAGCGCTTCGTGGGAGAAAACCCATGGCTGAAATCCGTTTCAATTATTGAGTCAATCTTTTCATCGTCCGAGTCGGTTTCGGGGAGCCAAAGTGTCAGTTTTAATTTTTTGTTACTTTTAATTCTTCTGTTAGGTTTTTCAAAAAAAAATCGGATTTCAAATAAGTATTCAGCGAGAACCTAAAAGTTCTCACCGAAAACTTTACTTATTTTTGAACAGTGAGCGTCTGTTTTATTTTTGTGTGTTTTTGAAGGATTTTTCGGCGAAGACTTCAAAGTTTTCACTGAAAACTTGTGTTTGTTCTTCAAAATTCATTTTCATTTTTTCGGTCCGATTCCAACGCATACTTGATCGCCCAAATCAGAGCTCTGTAGCTCCGTTTATCCCCGAAACAAGCTTTCCACATTTTTGGCCAACTTCGTCGCTTTCCGTCCATTTTCTTGAGTCATGTCTCCAAGGTTAGTTGTTGGATTTTCAATTTCTAATCTTTTGATATGCTGATTGTTGAATTTTGACGAGTTTCATTTTGGTTGACTTTTTAGTCCACCTCGTTTTGCGTGCCTACTGTTTCGGTGTGATTTTTGACGATCTGATTGAACTTAGATGATCTAGAATTCTCTAGGAGTGTTGTGCCATGAATTTGTGCCGTAAAAAAAATATTTCAAAAAAATTCACCTAACCTTCTTCGTTCCGACTTTTATTCTATGTGGATCTGGGACACTTGTGCCGGTTTTCTTTTGATCTTTTTGTTTTGTAGGAACTAGAGTAGCTACTCCGCTCCGCTCCGGGCATTCCGTGCTCATCCCCTACATCGACCACCTCGTTCCAGGTTCTTCGTATCTCTATTCTAGTCTAGTCCTGTGAGGACACATAACGGTTTAAGTGTGGGGTAGGGTGTACAAATTGCATGATCATGACTTGAATTGTTGTGATTCCGTGGCTTATCTAGGTTCTCTATTTTAGAATTGCTCGATTCTTGACCTGTGATGTTAAGTTAGTTTTCAATCCTTCATTATGATGCTTAGACTGCTTGACCTATAACTTGTAACCAACTTGCTTGCATCGATTCTAAATTTCCTGGTTAGAACAGAAAGTTTTATCACTCTTGTAGTCTTTCACCTTGGTGCATAATAATGACCGAATCTGACTAGCAAACCAACTGTGAGCTTTTGATCCATTGCACATAACTTGCAATTTCAATTCTTTTTGAGTGGTTTTCTGTCTTCTTGAATGAGTTAGAATTTGCATGAGACCTATTCGAGACCACACGATGACACGAGTTCTAGGAGGATAGGGGCACCTAGAATAAAGCTACTAAGCCAGATAGCCTACCTAACGTTAAATCCTCTAGGTTTAAACCCTTGAGCTTGGCCTTTCTTTCGGTTCGCTATACATTACAGCCAATCCCCATTCTTTCATTCCACGTTGATCCCCTATGGTAGTAGTTCAAGATTAGCCTACCGTAAGTCGGTTTGTTGTAATTTACCTATAGCCATTAAACAGGTGGTCTTTGCTATTATGTTCAGACGTGTAAACCCCTCTAGCAACTAAAAGAAAATCGGCACAAAGAAAAAAATAGAAAAGAGAGAAAAAGAAGAAATTCGAAAAAACAGAAAAAGTTACAAGTTTCAAAGTTTTTATTATAGCTCAATAACGTTCTTCTCCCTACATATGGAAGAACGAAGTCAAAAGAAAATGTAATATATATATATATATATATATATATATATACGAAATAAAGTGCTAGGTTGCTTGAGGGTATCATAGGACGAGCGTACACTATTCCACCCGTGTTTGGTTAGACGGTAGGAAGCCATAGGCTAGATTCGAGGGAAGTTAGTCGAAAGCTACGCCGCACCAAAGCCATCATCATACATTCCCATCATCCATCTCATTATAAACCCTTCTAGTGTAGAATGCGTTACAGTCCAAAGCAGGGAAGTCCTTCTTGACTAGTTACTCGTGTTGTCACAGTGGTGGAGATGTGGTCGAATTGCAAACCTATGACAGAATTCAGTGACATAAAATGATTGAGAGCATAAACACGTCCCTAAACACAGAGTGCGAGAGTTCCCTTGTACCAAATATTACCTGTGTGAGAAGTCTGGTTGGTTAGGTCAGATTTGTGCATGATTTGTGTTTGCTACTTGTTGTGTGCAGATAATTAGTGAGACCAGGTTGTTTGGTTGACGTGCAAGCATGTTAGGTCACTTGTTCTAGAAGTAGCAGTTTAATAATTCATTGTGATTGCTTGAACCTTAACTTAATCGATCGTGTCATTTGTGAATATGAGTGCGTTCTAGTTCAGTTTGCTTGAGGACAAGCAAAGGCTTAAGTATGGGGTATTTGATGACACTCGATTTTATGTGTTTATCAGCCTCATTTAAGCTACTTTTCCTTGCTTGAATCTCGGTTTTTAGGGTAATTTAGCATGTTTTCACCAAAAAATGCTCTAATATATGCCGTTTTGGTTACTTTGGCCCGTTATGGGTCTATTTGATGGTTTTCTAGTGCTTTTGAGAATGCAAAGGTTTTTGCCATCAAATACGTAGCCACAGACGAGCTCGGGAAGCAAAGGAATCTCAAGGGATGGCCCGAGATCAATCCAGAAATCAACCAAGCCAGAAGAAATTATTGCCCCAGCTGTAACTGAAGTTTTCGGCAAAAAGAATGAAGTCTTCTCTAAAAAATATACATGAAAATTCATAGACGAAGACAGGAGAATATAGCCAAAGTGTCACCTGAAGTCTTCGGCGAAAACTCCCAAGTTTTCACCGAAAACTATTCCCTTTTTTCGGCTGGAGTCAGAAACCCTATAAATACTAAACCGGCGGCCATATTGAAAGATATACCTATTCCGTGGATTAAATTCCAGACTTTTAAAGTTCGAGAGAGAGTTTAGAGAGTTCGAGGAGCCAGGAAGAGATCATAACGCCATCCTTCCATCTCAGAGAACTCGGTGCTAGGAGTTGAAGATCTAAAAGATTGAAGCTTCACAGATTCGTCTGAATTTAGGTTTTATAGTTTTTCTCTGTTCTTCCTACCTAAGATGTATTCTTTGATTGTCTTTGATTATTTTGTTTTGAATATGTGATGACACTCGCTTTGACATGATTTTCATCCCCATTCAAGCGACATTCCATGCCCCTTTGATGCCATTCTGATGAATATTTGGTGAAAATGTGTTTATTATGTAATTCTAGGCTCTTAGTGCATACATTGTCCATTTATTGGCTATTTTTACCCTTTTTTGAACTTTTATGTTGAGCCTCCAGGTTACCACATTATAGAGGACTCTCTCACGAGTCTAGCGCTTCAAACGGGGACCAAATCGGAGTTCAAACGGAGCGGGAATCATCGAAACAAGTTGGAGCTGGTTTTTAACTAACATTTTCGGCGAAAATCTGGTGATGTTTTCGGCGAAAATCTGGTGATGTTTTCGGCGAAAATTCCTTTAAAAATTCGGGCAGAAACCCTAATTTTCAGCCTTTTCCAACTTGTAAAGGGTTTATGGGGTTATATATAGACTTTTTGAAGCCAGATTAGATACACATGAATTTTGGCTGATTAGCCACGACCTTAGGGTCGATAGATAGAGTTTAGAGAGTTCGAAGAATCGTGGAGAGATCGTGACGCCATCCTTCCACCTCGGAGCTTAAAGTTGAAGATCCAGGAGATCGAAGCTTCGCCGGAGTCGTCAGAATTAGGTTTTTCAGTTCTTATCTGTTCTTCCTCTGTATGATGATTTCCTTTGTTGCCTTTGATTCTTCTGTTATCGTTATGAGTAGCTGAACTCGTAGAGTTTAGATTAGATGAACCCTAAGTGACCCAGGGCTTTAAAGCGGTCACGGATCGGCGGTAATTAGATTCAAAGTTCAATCAGTTTCTCTTTGCATGGTTGTTTTGTTCTTGATTGTTTATGTTTCTTTTCTGGTTGGTCGCCTAGATTAGGTTTTTGCAAGCTAGGGTTAGTCGCCAGACATCTTCCTGCTTTGGCGCATAAACTTGTCTTACTTGATCACCTAGTTTAGATTCTTGTTAAGCTGAGGATAGAAGCGAACGCTCGCCTCTCTTTAAAACATCAATTCAACCAGTTAACCTATTCATTGGAGTGTGCCTTTCGTAGGAACCAGTTAGGGTTAATCCACTGCAAGAGTAACTCATTAATCATTAGTAATTGCACCAGTTAAGTTAAGTCGTTGCGAGAGGCGACCGTACCCGGGCGGCTAGTTAATCTTGGTAGTTAGATCGAATAGAGTGAACGTTCACTAGTCTTAAACCTAAGGGTCAGGAGTTATGGTGGTGTATAGAAATTGATTGAATTAGAATTGAAAACCGCTGGTCTTGTGATTGCCGTTGCCTTGGTGATCTAAGGGGGATTCAAAATCTAAACTCGTCTATCTTCTCGTTAGTCAACCTTTTTAATCTTTCTGTCTTATATTTTCCTTTGTTTATTAGATTAGAAGTCGTGGAACTCACACCACGCACAACGTGTTTAAACCTGAGTAATTTGCCAACATATTTGAGTAGACAATAAGAAGAGACCTCGAGTAGAATACGATCTAGTCTGCCTTGGTAGATTAGTTATTTGATACCGCTAAAACTGCATCATCAAATTGGCGCCGTTGTCGGGGACTCTTCTAATTGTTTGAAAGAAGAGTTGGCAAATTATTCTTCTACCTTTACGCCTTACCATTTATTTTCCCTCCATATTTCCATGATTTACCTGGGTAGTGCTTTTGAGTTTTGATTATGCAGGATTACAGGTGGGATGACCAGTACCAAGAGTGGTACATCAATGAAGCACCATATCCCGAAGATTATCGAGAAATGCTACATCAACAACAACAACAACAGACGGTGAGATTTGACTCCCTCTTTGATAAGATCTCTTCAATGCTACGAGGTTACCAAGAGATACACCAACAAGAGCATCAAAGTGGCGCTAGAGATAACCAAGAGATCCTTCTACAAGTTCATGAACATCAACAATGCTCGTCGGGAACCCAATCCGCCTTGGATAATATCTCTGCAATACTACAAGCTCGTCTCACGACGGACATCAAGCTGGAGCAACCAAATCAATTAATTGAAGAACACGCTCAAGAGATGTTCGAAGAAGAAGATGAGTCCGTCCATGACTATTATGAGCTAGAAGCATCTGATGAAGAATCCTTGACGGTGGTGGTTGATGAAGACATAAAGCCAATCCATCCTGAAGTTGAAGCCGAAGAGGAGCACATAGAGATTGAGGAGATACCCTCACCTACACTTCCACTGAGTCAACCTGTAGAGAAGATGGAGCTCATTGACCATGCCGCGCCGTACTACCTCTTTCCTCCTCCAGAACGAGAATTCGAGAAGAACTGGTCATCCAAACAGAATCGTGATCTACTAGAGCACTACCGGCTATATCACCCTTCTGGAGTGCTACACGGCACTCAACCGCTGTCCTTGAAGAAGACAATTGACTTCAAGGAACTCCTAAGTTGGGGTCCCTAACAGGTACCGTCCGGCTCAAGGACGTTAAAAGAGAGCGCTTCGTGGGAGGCAACCCACGGCTGGAGTCTGTTTTGAATTTTTGAGTCAGTCTTTTTCGTCGTTCGAGTCAGTTTCGGGGAGCCAAAATGTCAGTTTTCTTTTATTTTCGTCTGTTTTAATTTTCTGTGTCAGGTCAAATTTTCGCCGAAAACTCCTCAGATTTTTTGGCAAAAACTTTAGTTGATTCGAGTCTGTTTTCCAGTGGGTTTTCAAAGTTGTTTTCGCCGAAAACTTCACCAGTTTTCAGTGAAATGTTTAGTTAAGTCGTCTGTCTTTGTTTTCAAAGTAGTTTTCGCCGAAAACTTCACCAGTTTTCGGCGAAAACTTCAGTTGGGTCAGAAAATTTTCGAAAACTTTAAAAAAAAAGACTCAAAATATTTTCAAAATTCCCCTAACCGTCTTTGTTCGACTTTTATTATGTGTGGATCCGGGGCACTTGTCCCGGTATCCTTTTGATCTTTTTGTTGTTTTTTGTTTTTGTAGGAACTTGAGTAGCTACTCCGCTCCACTCCGGACTCTCCGTGCTCATCCGCTACACCGACCATCACCTTCCAGGTTCTTCGTATCTCTCTACTCTAGATTAGTTTTGTGAGGACACATAACCGTTTAAGTGTGGGGTAGGAGTCTAGGATTATGCATGATCTTGCTTGCTATCTATGATTCTGTGGTTCAAATTTGAAAATTCTCTAGCATAGAATTGCTCAATTCTTGACTTTTGATGTTAAATTGACTTTAATTTTAAACAATGACGTCTAGACTGTTCCACTTAGAACCTGTAACCAACGTGTTGGCACTGATATTAAATGAGTCTAGGTCAGAACATATCATAAATCACTTCTGTAGTTGAAACTTGAATTAATTGAATTAATTGGTTTATTAATAACAAAGCTCGATAACACCGTTCTAAGATGATAAATGCTAGCTTCTTCCATGTTTTCACTCCATATTTATTCACCTGTGATTGTGGCCTGAGATTAGACGCAAATCCAATTCGAAATCTTCTGTAAAAAGTTATAACTAGCTAGGATTAAGTGGCTAGATGATTAAATCAAGTAATTAAGTTATGCAAATCATTGTAAAGTTCTTTAAAGTGCTGAAAATAAAGCTAGGCAAGCCCGATACCTAAGTGAAGTGTTCAGGTTGAGCACTAGCATAGGCACAAATACTGTGAGCTAGGCAGGTCCAACACCTAAGTGAAGTGTTTGGTATCGAGCACTAGTATGCAGTAAATAAATTAAAGGAAGAAGTTAAAACTTGAATTAAATTGTTGTTTAAATCGGTCCTAGCTAGAACATGTAACGTACAGATCTAGAAACGGATGAAGTCGAGTCGATAGCCACGTCACTTTTCCTACCTCCGCGTCCACATCATGGCTAGAGCTTAAAGTCTTTTTGATTAGAATTGGTGTTATCATAGTCGGTTAATTATGATTAATTGTTTTGCCAAGAAACGAGCTTTGTTAAAACCACTACTTGAAGTGTGCAGAAATTAGTGAGATCGAAAACTTGTTTGGTTGATGTTCTTACATGTGTAGGTTAAGTTTCTACGTGGAACAGTCTAAACCAAATTATTAGAATTGAATCTCAGTTTAATCTCGTGTCATTTGTGAATTTGAGTGTGTTCTAGTTCAGTTTGCTTGAGGACAAGCAAAAGCTTAAGTGTGGGGTATTGATGACACTCGATTTGACGTGATTTTCATCCCCATTTAAGCGACATTTCATGCCCCTTTGATGCCATTCTGATGAATATTTGGTGAAAATGTGTTTATTATGTAATTCTAGGCTCCCAATGCATACATTGTCCATTTATTGGCTATTTTTACCCTTTTTGTGAGCTTTTATGTTGAGCCTCCAGGTTACCACATTATAGAGGACTCTCTCACGAGTCCAGCGCTTCAAACGGGGACCAAATTGGAGTTCAAACGGAGCGGGAATCATCGAAACAAGTTGGAACTGGTTTTTAACTAACATTTTCGGCGAAAATCTGGTGATGTTTTCGGCGAAAATTCCTTTGAAAATCCGGGCAGAAACCCTAATTTTCAGCCTTTTCCAACTTGTAAAGGGTTTCTGGGGTTATATATAGACTTTTTGAAGCTAGATCAGATACACACGAATTTTGGCTGATTAGCCACGACCTTATGGTCGATAGATAGAGTTTATAGAGTTCGAAGAATCGTGGAGAGATCGTGACGCCATCCTTCCACCTCGGAGAGCTCGGAGCTTAAAGTTGAAGATCCAGGAGATCGAAGCTTCGTCGGAGTTGTCAGAATTAGGTTTTTCAGTTCTTATCTGTTCTTCCTCTGTATGATGATTTCCTTTGTTGCCTTTGATTCTTCTGTTATCGTTAGAAGTAGCTGAACTCGTAGAGCTTAGATTAGATGAACCCTAAGTGACCCAGGGCTTTAAAGCGGTCACGGATCGGCGGTAATTAGATTCAAAGTTCAATCAGTTTCTCTTTGCATGGTTGTTTTGTTCTTGATTGTTTATGTTTCTTTTCTGGTTGGTCGCCTAGATTAGGTTTTTGCAAGCTAGGGTTAGTCGCCAGACATCTTCCTGCTTTGGCGCATAAACTTGTCTTACTTGATCACCTAGTTTAGATTCTTGTTAAGCTGAGGATAGAAGCGAACGCTCGCCTCTCTTTAAAACATCAATTCAACCAGTTAACCTATTCATTGGAGTGTGCATTTCGTAGGAACCAGTTAGGGTTAATCCACGGCAAAAGTAAGTCATTAATCATTAGTAATTGCACCAGTTAAGTTAAGTCGTTGCGAGAGGCGACCGTACCCAGGCGGCTAGTTAATCTTGGTAGTTAGATCAAATAGAGCGAACGTTTGCCAGCCTTAAACCTAAGGGTCAGGAGTTATGGTGGTGTATAGAAATTGATTGAATTAGAATTGAAAACCGCTGGTCTTGTGATTGCCATTGCCTTGGTGATCTAAGGGGGATTCGAAATCTAAGCTCGTCTATCTTCTCGTTAGTCAACCTTTTTAATCTTTCTGTCTTTTATTTTCCTTTGTTTATTAGATTAGAAGTCGTGGAACTCACACCACGCACAACGTGTTTAAACCTGAGTAATTTGCCAACATATTTGAGTAGACAAGAAGAAGAGACCTCGAGTAGAATACGATCTAGTCTGCCTTGGTAGATTAGTTATTTGATACCGCTAAAACTGCAGCATCAATATGAGTAGCTAAACTCATAGAGCTTAGATTAGATGAACCCTAAGTGACTCGGGGCTTTAAATCTATCACGGATCGGTGGTAATTAAATCCAGTTTCAATCAGTTTCTCTTGCATGTTTGGTTTGTTCTTAATTGCTTCTGTGCTTCTTTTCTAGCTTGAGACTCTAGTTAAGCTGAGGATAGTAGCGAACGTTCGCCTCACTTTAAAACACCAAATCAATAGTTAACATATTCATTGGAACAATTTCTCTTTGTAGGATCCAGTTAGGGTTAATCCACTTCAAGAGTAACTCATTAATCACTAGTAATCGCGCCAGTTAGTTTTCCGTTGCAGAAGCAAACGCACATGCGGTCAATTAATCTTGGGAGTTAGATCGGATAGAGCGAACGTTCGCCAGTCTTAAACCAAGGGTCAGGAGTTATGGTGGTGTCTGAGAACTGAAAGAATTAGGATTGAAAACCGCTAGTCTTGTGATCGCCAATGTTCTGGTGATCTTAGGGGGATTCAAAATCTAAGCTTGTCTGTCATCTTGTTAAGTCAATCAATCCTTCAACTGTTTTCTGTTTTATATTTTCATTTCTTGTTTCCTGCTTTATAGTTTAGAAGTCGTGGAACTCACACCACGCACAACTTGTGATTTAAACCTGAGTAATCTGCCTTCATATTTGAGTAGACGATTAGAAGAGACCTGTGGAATACGATCTGCTTAGCTTTTAGCTTAGTAGTTATTTGATTGCACGCATTACAACATTCATCAGTATTGCTATTCTTTTCTATAGGCAATGGGTTTATATACAGGATGTGGACAGCTGTCGGATACTCTACCAAGGCCGGAGTAAGGGTGGTCTGTCCACCCTACCGTCATCTCTTCTTCATCTCGCAAAACCACCAGTGAATGGCGTCACTCTCTCGACGTGGCACAAACGCATGGGGCATGCAAACATGGAGAATGTGAAGCGGGCACTACGAATTTCTGAAATTTCTTTTTCTAATAAGCGGTTGTCGCATATTTACCAGGATTGCTGTGTTGGAAAATGCATAAACATCCTTTCGCTCTGTCTGATTATCGAGCCACGGGTTTGCTAGACTTGGTCTGCAGTGATGTTTGGGGGCCATCTCCGATTGACTCTAGTGATAATCATAGATATTATATACTCTTTTATGATCATTATAGAAAGTACTGTTGGATTTATTTTGTGCGGTATCGTTCTGATTTTCTATCAGTTTTCATCAATTTTCACTCCATGGTCGAAAAATATTTTGGTCGTCCTATATGTTCCTTCTGTGCAGATTGGGGTGGAGAATATCAGAAGGTAGGTCAATATTTAACACATGAAGGGATTGTGTTTCAAAGCTCATGTCCACACACCCCGGAACAGAATGGATGCGCCGAACGAAAGCATAGACATGTGACGGAGCTTGGCCGCACTCTACTGCATCAGGCTAAACTACCTCTTAAATATTGGACATATGCTTTTCGTACTACGGTTTATCTGATTTAATAGATTGCCTTTGTCAATTTTGGATTATGATAACCCATATCAATGTTTATTTGGAGTGCCACCAGATTATTCAATGCTCAGGGTTTTCAGATGACTATGCTTCTCGTGGCTAAAACCCTATGCGGCTAATAAACTTGAGCCAAAATCGGCTCCAAGTGTCTTCCTTGGTTATAGCTTACAGCATAAGGGCTACTACTGCCTCATTTTAATGACGTACAAAATCCACATATCACGCCATGTTGTTTTTTACGAGCTCATTTTTCCTTTTTAGGTGCCCTCGGTGCTTGATGAACGTTGTAAACAGGTTTATCAAATAACTACCAAGCTGGAAGCTAGGGTAGATCGTATTCCATGGGCCTCTTCTACTTCCTTACTCACATATGTTGGCAATTTTTTATACTCAAAGTTGAACATATAGTGCGTGGTGTGAGTTCCACGACTTCTATACTAATAAGCAAGGCGAAATGAAACGAAAATTAAATGCAGAAATAAAAGAGATTGATTGATTGACTTTGACAGACGACAGGCGAGCTTAGACTTCGAATCCTCCTTAGATTACCAGAGCATTGGCGGTCAACAGACCAGCGATTTTCAATTCTAGTTCATTCAGTTCACATACACCACCATAACTCCTGACCCTTAGGTTTAAGACTGGCGAACGTTCGCTCTATCCGATCTAGCTACCAAGATTAATTAGCCGCCCGGGTACGGTCACCTCTCGCAATGACTTAACTAACTAGTGCAATTACTAACGAATTATGAGTTACTCTTGAAGTGGATTAACCCTAACTGGTTCCTACGAAAGGCACACTCCAATGATTAGGTTAATTGTTCAATTTGGTGTTTTAAAGTAAGGCGAGCGTTCGCTTCTATCCTTAGCTTAACAAGAATCTAATCTAGGTGGCCAAACCAGATAAGAAACACAGAGAACAAAGAACAAATCAAACATGACGGAGAAACTGAATAAATTTCGAATCTAATCACCGCTGATCCGTGACCACTTTAAAGCCCTGGGTCACTTAGGGTTCATCTAATCTAAGCTCTACGAGTTTAGCTACTCATATTCAATACAGAAGAATTGAAGAAAAACAAAGAATACATCTCATGTAGGAAAGACAGAGAAGAACTGTAAAACCTAATTTCGACGAATCCTTGCAGCTTCAATCTGCTGAATCTTCAACTCCTAGCACTGGTTCTCCGAGATGAATGGATGACGTCACGATCCGTTCCTGGCTCCTCGAACTCTTTTCACTCGTCCTCTCTCTAGTCTCTATCTTACGATCCTTCTCCTGAGTGTAAGTTATGTGTTATAAAATTAGCCGCCGGTTTCTGTATTTAAACCTAACCGCGGGCCGCTTGAATTCCACTTGATTTTTCGCCAAAAATTTGGGGAGTTTTCGGCGAAAACTCCTGTTGAAATGCTGGCTTGGTCCGTCTGTTTCTTTTGGTTGAAAAGGCTTGGATTTTGCGGTGAAAACTTCTCAGTTTTCGCCGAAAACTTCCTCATGTGAAGGACTACCGATTTCCTCTTGAGTTTTCGGCGAAAACTCAAGGACTTTTTCGCCGAAAACATACGTGTAAATTGGAGCAGGATTGTGTTGACTTGATTGACTTCTTTGGTTGATTCAAGTGCGATTCTTCGGGGTTCCAATGCCTTAGACACGTCCTTGGCTACTGTATTTGATGGCAAAATCCTGTGCTAACTTGAAAACACTAGAAAACCATCAAACAGACCCGAAACGGGTCAAGGTAACACAAATGGCACGAGATAGGGCAGTTGAGTGAATAGTCACTATTCTACCCTAAAAACCATGTCTTAAGCAAGGAAATGTCGCTTAAATGAGGTTGATAATCACGTTAAATCGATTGTCATCAAAATACCCCACACTTAAGCTTTTGCTTGTCCTCAAGCAACTAAAATAGAACACACTCAAATTCACAAATGACACGAGATCAAACTGAGATTCAATTTCTAACGATTTGGTTTAGACTGTTCCACGTAGAAAGAGTGACCTGCACATGCAAGAGCATCAACCAAACAAGTTTTCGATCTTACTAATTTCTGCACACTTCAAGTAGTAGTTTCAGCAAAACTCGTTTTTTGGCAAAACAATTAATCATAGTTAACCGACTTCGATAACACCAATTCTAGTCAAAAAGACATTAAGCTCTAGCCATGATGTGGATGCGGAGGTAGGAAAAATGACGTGGCTATAGACTCGACTTCATCCATTTCTAGATCTGTACGTTACATGTTCTAGCTAGGGTCACTTTACACAACAATTTATTTCAAGCACATCTTTTTCCTTCAATTGATTTACTGCATACTAGTGCTCGATACCAAACACTTCACTTAGGTGTTGGACCTGCCTAGCTCACAATATTAGTGCCTATGCTAGTGCTCAACCCGAACACTTCACTTAGGTGTCGGGCTTGCCTAGCTTTAATTTCAGCACTTGAAGAACTTGAAAATTGCTTTGAACAACTCATTTGTTTGATTTAACACTTTAGCCGCTTGATCCTAGCTTAGTTATAACTTTTTACACAAGATTTTGAATTAGATTTCCGTCTAATCTCAAGCCACAATCACAGGTGAACAAATATGGAGTGAAAAACATGGGAGAAGCTAGCATTTGTCATCTTGGAATGGTGTTATCGAGCTTTATCATTAACAAGTCAATTGATTCAAGTTTCAACTAAAGAAGTGATTTATGATCTGTGCTGACCTAGACTCATTTAATATCAGTTCCGACACGTTGGTTACAGGTTCTAAGTGGAACAGTCTAGACGTCATTGCTTAAAATTGAAGTCAATTTAACATCACCAGTCAAGAATTGAGCCATTCTATGCTAGAGGGATTCAAAATTTGCACCACAGAATCACAGAAAATCAAGCAAGATCATGCATAATCCTAACATCCTACCCCACATTTAAACTATTCTGTGTCCTCACAAGACTAAAAAGAGAGCGAGAGATACGAAGAACCTGGAAGGTGATGGGTGGTGCAGAGGGTGAATGCGGAGAGCCCGGAGCGGAGCGGACTAGCTACTCAAGATCCTAAAAAACACAAACAACGAAAAGATCAAAAGGATACCAGGATAAGTGCCCCGGATCCACACATAAAAATTGGATCGAAATCCGAAAAGAAAAAAAAAGAATTGGAAAGGGTAGAAACAACCTGATCACTGTTCCGAAGGTGGAGGTGGAGGTGGGGTCGGGGTAAGTGAAATGCCAAGTCGCTGCTCCATCCGTTGTCGCCATGCGCGCTCATCCCTGTGACTGGCTGCCTGGTCGGCTATGAACTGCTGTAGAAGAGCCCATCGCGCATTCTGTGTCTCCTCATGCGCTACTCGATCCTTTTGCCATTGAAGCGAACCAGTAGAGTAGGCAAGCTGCCATTGCTCAATGCGCGCCACCCGCTCGTTGATCTCGTCGGGCACCTGTGGTTGAGGTCGAGGCGGCGGCCCTAGGAGAGGCACGTGAGACACCGGGGTTGCAACTGGCCGTGGAGGTTCTCGTCGTGGCGAGGTAGGAATAATGTATTCGTCGAGACTGCACCCGAAATCGATGCCACGTGCGACGGCGAACTCAGCACCGAGGTGCTCAATCTGGATGCGAGGTATATCAGGGCCCCATTTGTCGCTGATCTGTAGGTTATCGATCAGACAGGATATGAAGGTACCACCAGGAAGCTCAGAAGGAAGTTCCTTAGTGGTAGTGCGTTTGTGGAAGAATCTCGCGAGCCACCATCCTATGTGGAGATTGCCTCCCTCCTCGACAGCACGAAACAGCACGAGTTCCTCTAAGGAAACATGGTGACGGCTCGTCTTGCTGCAATAACACAAAGACTGCATCCAAACATAATGTAAGAGTTTAAGAATAGGGTGAATAATGTCACCTACCGTGGGGTTGATGATAGGCTTGACCTTCGATTGGCTGGAGACCCACTTCCACACTTCAGGGTAAGGGTCGCGCGTGATGGAGTAGACGTCCAAGCGCGGCGTCCTGGGTAGCGGCAAGGGGGTCGAGCAAGAGGGAAAATTCATTGGCGGTCTTCTCATATCGAACACCGCCGAGGCGGAAGGACACAAACCTGGCGACTGTTGGGTATTGGCACGTGGCGCTCAAAAGAGCTCCAGAACTCTTGAAGGGCGACCATATGGTAGGGGGAACCAAGAGTGGTCAGGGATCACAGGCCGGCCTAGCTGAGGGCGAGGTCGACGGTGGAGTGCCAAGCCGGATTGTGGTTCTTGATACTATCCAAGGAGAGAATTGCCATCTTTGCCGGAGGAATGTCCTTTATCTTCTGATATACCGCTAGCTGGTGTGGCTCAAGGGCAGCGATGAAAGGATGTAAGGATCCACTGGCGGGTGCAGGAGCACAGGAGATAGGAATCACAGGGGCCGGTATAACCTGCGAGACGTCCTTCACAACCGTCGGTACCGGTGCCGATGGTGTGGCCGGTTTGGAGGGTGGAGCCCTATTCTAACGAGCCGAGGATCGATGCGCTCTATCTGCACTAGTGGTCTTGAATCGCTTTGGAGCCCTGTAAAACACAACTTAGGGCCGATCAGAATCAGAAGACGAGAATCCTACCCCACACTTAGGTTGACAAGTGGGGGCAAGCAAATTAACTGAGAGATCACCGAACGAAACATAGCACCAAAGGCACGACCAGCACGTAGGGAGGAAATCGGCATTCAATCAAGCAAGCATGAGAAATAACGCGGATCGACAATCACAGAGCACGGAAGAATCCACTAGCACGATCGCACAGACATCAATTCACGAGGCCAAAAAGATCAAAAGGAATTGCCAAAGTCTAGCCAACTGACACCGAAACAGCAAACACGCAAATCGAGGAAAATCCAAAAAGTCAACCAAAATCAACCATGCCGAAAACCAAAAGTCAAAAAGCCAAAAGATTCAAAATCAAGGGCTGAACAACTAACCGTGAAGACATGACTCGAGAAAATGATTGGAAATCCGGGAAATCGACGAAAAGCTTGAAAGACTTGTTTGGGTGGAACCGGAGCTGGAAAACAAGCAAGGAGAAGGGTGGCGGGCGGGCGGGCGGCCGTATCCTGATCGGCGGCGGCTCGGGCGAGGGTTTTGGCGGCGGCGGTCTCGAGTGATCGAAAGAGGGAGCGGTTCGGCGAAAATCAGTTTCCAGGGGGGTTCGCGAAAACAGAAGTTGAAACAAGCTTAAATAGTCGGTGAAAAAGCACAGAATTTTCGGCGAAAACCTAGGGAAATTTTTGGCGAAAATTGCTTTGGAAATCAAAAACTTTTCGGCGAGAAGGCCGAGTTTTCGGCGAGAACCTTTGGCGGCGAGAAACAGGAGGATCAGGTGGGTTTTAAACCCGAGTTTTCGACGAAAACCCATTTAAAAATCAGGCCGGCTGTTTTTTTTAAGGAAAAAATGACTCGAAACGAAAACAAACTGACTCCAGCCGTGGGTTGCCTCCCACGAAGCGCTCTTGTTTAACGTCTATGAGCTGGACGATACCTGGATTCGTGTCATGGCTCTATCGTAAAGTAGTGCACGTCGATGAAAGAGACAGCTAATCCTTGTAGATACCTCTTTAGCCTGTGACCGGTGACCATAAACGGCTCTTGATCATGCAATTTAATTAAGACGCTGCCCAAGGATGTCTGCCGCACCACGGTGTAAGGGCCGGACCATCGGGATTTCAGTTTACCCGGGAAAAGTTTCAATCGGGAGTTATACAGGAGAACTTCATCTCCAGGGTAGAACTGCTTGATCGTCTTTAATTGAGAGTCATGAATTCTCTTCGTGCACTCTTTGTAAAGCTTCGTGCTCTCATACGCATGGAGACGGTGTTCTTCAAGCTCAGCGATCTGGTCATGGCGCTTATTACCTGCTACTGCATGGCTCATATTCAACTCTTTGTTAGCCCAAAACGCCTTATGCTCAAGCTCAACTGGCAGATGGCATGCCTTGCCATAGACCAGCTGATATGGTGAGGTACCGATGGGAGTCTTGTAGGCAGTTCGATAAGCCCATAAGGCATCATTGAGCTTAGATGACCAGTCCTTGCGAGATCGGCCAACTGTCCTATCAAGAATCCGCTTGAGCTCACGGTTTGTCACTTCTGCCTGACCATTAGCCTGAGGATGGTAAGTTGTGGACATTTGGTGGGTGACGCCAAAGCGTTTGCATACCCGGTCGAAATGTCCATGGAAGTGGGTACCCCTATCGCTTATGATGAAGCGTGGTGAACCAAAACGCGTGAACAGACGGGTTAGGAACCGACCCACCACTCTTGAATCGTTAGTGGGTAGAGCTTTGGCTTCATCCCACTTAGAAACATAATCAACGGCCACAAGAATATACTTGTTTCCGTTGGAGGGTGTGAACGGACCCATAAAATCAATTCCCCAAACATCAAAGATTTCAACAGTTAAAGAAACAATTTGGGGCATCTCATTACGGTTAGAGATGTTACCTGATCGTTGGCATGCATCACAATGACGAGAAAAAGCATCGCAATCACTGAAGATTGAAGGCCAGTAAAAACCAGTTTCAAGTACCTTTCTTGCAGTGCGGTTGCCACTGAAGTGTCCTCCAAACTGGCCTTCATGGCACTTACGCATGATGTCAGCCGCTTCGATGTAGGAGACACTTCTTCGGATCATTCCGTCAATACTGATACGGTATAAGAACGGCTCATCCCAGAAGTATGACTTGGCCTCTTTGAAGAGCTTCTTACGTGCATTATAATCTAGCTCAGGAGGTATGACACCGTTAGAGAGATAATTAGCCAGGGTGGCATACCAGGGCTCTTCTGAATCGGCTGCGTTACTCAGCTCTTGAGCGTGAGGGATTTCCCAGGGCTCGATAGCTATGTTGTTGACCTATTCATAAATTTTGACACGCAACAACTCATCAGGGAAAGAATCATTGATAAGGGTAGTCGTAGACTTACTTGTCTGTGATTCCTCGAGTCGTGAGAGGTGATCGGCTGCCAGGTTCTCAGCTCCCTTCTTGTCTTTAATCTCTATATCGAACTCTTGGTGAAGAAGGATCCACCGGATGAGGCGTGGCTTCGAATCCTGTTTGGCCAACAGATGGCGCAGAGTAGCATGATCTGTATAGACGATGGTATGCGAAAGAACCAGGTACTGTCTGAATTTGTCAAAGGAGAAAACGATGGCCAGGAGTTCTTTCTCTGTAGTAGTGTAGTTCCTTTGAGCATCGTTAAGCGTCTTGCTAGCAAAATAGATGGGATGAAATCTCTTCTATTTTCTCTGACCAAGAACCGCGCCAACGGCGAAGTCGCTAGCGTCGCACATGATCTCGAATGGAAGATTCCAATCTGGTGTTGTAAGGATCGGTGCGGTGGTGAGTCTGGTCTTCAAAGTCTCAAAGGCTGCAAGACAAGCTTTATCAAAAACGAAAGGAACATCCTTCTCAAGAAGCTTCGTCATTGGAAGAGTGATCTTGGAGAAGTCTTTGATGAATCTCCGGTAGAACCCAGCATGACCGAGGAAGCTTCGAACTGTCTTGATCGAGGTTGGCGGCGGCAAGCTGGCGATGGTTTCAAGCTTGGCACGATCAACTTCTATATCGAGCTTAGAGATCCTATGGCCAAGAACAATGCCTTCGGTAACCATAAAGTGACACTTCTCCCAACTAAGAGCCAGGTTGGTTTCCTCACAACGAGCTAGCACCTTGTCCAGGTTGGCCAGGCACTTGGAAAATGAGTCTCCATAGACGGAGAAGTTGTCCATGAATACCTCCACCACATTCTCGACCAGATCTCCAAATATAGCAAGCATGCATCTCTGAAAAGTGGCAAGAGCGTTACATAAACCAAAGGGAATGCGACGATAAGCGAACGTACCAAACGGGCAGGTGAAGGTCGTTTTCTCTTGATCGTCGAGCTCGATGGGAATATGAAAGTAACCAGACATCCCATCTAGGAAGCAGTAGTAGTCATGACCAGCCAACCGTTCTAGCATCTGGTCAATGAATGGCAGTGGAAAGTGATCCTTCTTGGTAGCGTCATTGAGTCGTCGATAATCGATACAGACTCTCCATCCGGTAACCGTGCGAGTTGGAATGAGCTCACCCTTCGGATTAGGGATGACTGTGATTCCGTCTTTCTTCGGGACGACTTTAGTCGGACTGACCCAAGGACTATCGGCAATAGGATAGATGATACCGGCATCCAGAAGCTTGAGGACTTCCTTCTTCACAACTTCCTGCATCAGCGGGTTTAATCGACGGTGCGATTGTCTGACTGGTTTGAACTCTTCATCTACAACTATTCGATGCTTGCAGAAGGTTTCAGAGATGCCTCTGATGTCGGCCAACTTCCAGGCAATGGCTCGGACATGCTTCTTGAGTAGCCTGATCAGTTGCTCTTTCTGCTCGGGAGATAGATTCGAATTGATGATGACTGGCAGCTAGCATTCCTTCCCCAGGAATGCATACTCTAGATGGTCAGGCAGCTCCTTTAAGGTGAGTTCTGGCAGATTCTCATATGAAGTAGTGATCCGACTCGAAGCTGGCTCGATGTGTGTAGGCGCAGTAATGGGTGTGAATGTCGCCTTCTGCCCGTCTAACTCATCTTGCCATAGACGCTGCTCTGGATCTTCTAGTGCACTGTCAATTCCTGAAATCAAACACAACTCTAGCGGATCACTAGATAAGGCATTAGTGACGAAGTTGGCCGAGGCCAACTCCATAGAATCAACAGTATAACAGTTATCATCTTGAGCAACAGAGTATCTCATGCTATCTTTAATGAGGAATGTAACACTTTCCTGTCCTACACTTAAAGTCAACAGGCCTTGTTTGCAGTTAATATTTGCACCCGCAGTTGTTAATAAGGGTCGACCTAAGATAAGCGTTCCGTCTAACTCACGGGTATCTAGAACAACGAAATCTGTAATTATGGTAAAAGGGCCACAGCAAACAGCTTCGTCATCTATTACACCCCTAGGCAGTTTGACAGACCTATCGGCTAGCACAAGATGCAAAGTAAGCGGTTTTAATTTCCCTAGGTTCAGCTTTTCATATAGATAAATAGGCATAACATTAATAGAAGCACCAAAATCAGCCAGACTACGATCAATTTTAATACCATTAATGATGCACGGTAATGTAAAAGGACCGGGATCAGAACACTTAGCGGGCGGTGGTGGCGGCTGTCTTATGAGAGATGGCGCACTGAAGAGAGAAGCGCATTCGTTAGTGAGCGTGACAGAGTACGCCTCTCCGTTCTTCACTTTCTTCACGAGATCCTTAAAGAACTTCCCAAGTGGTGGTATAATCTCTACAGCTTCTGTTACTGGTATCTTGATCTCCGCAGTCTTAAGAACATTGTACCACTTCTTATACTGGGTGTCGTGATCCTTGGCTTTGCTCATTGCAGCTTTTGGAAAGGGAATCTGTGGTATATATGGCGCCAAGACGGGCTCAGGAGCTGTCTTGGGAGGAGGAGCCGGTGCTTCTTCTTCTGTGATATCTTCAATCTCTAGCATATCCATTGCAGCACTGGTATCTGGTATCATGTCAGGTTCCGGAGCCTTTGGGTCGGTTGTTTGCTTGCCGCTCCTAGTGGTGATAGCTTGAGCGTGCTCGCTCTTTGCACCGAGATCTACTTGGAATACCGTTTGATTAAGGAAAGGATTGCTAGTGAAAAGTCTTGTCATATTGCTTATCGCATCTTCTATCCTTTGGCTTTGAGCCCTCTGTCCGTGATTTAGTGCGGCTTGAGCTTTTAATTGATTCTCGTAGTCGTCGAGTCTGCTCATGATCTAATCGAACTTCTTCTCATAGTCTTCGTCTCTATTGTAATGCAGCTTTGCTCGAGACTGTTGCTGTCCTCCAATGAATACCGATTGTTCTGGTTCTGCGGTAGGTAGTTTCTGCAACCGGCGTAGCCTTTCTGATTGTTGGCGAAGCCTTGACCGATGAAGTTCACCTCTTTTGAAGACCATTCGTCTGTTTTACCAAAGTTGAGGCAGCTTCCACCGTTATGAACACAGGTTCCGCACCATCCACAGTCAGCCGAAAAGACGGTGGCTGATGGAGGATCAAGGGAGATGCCAACTGCCTATAGATGTTTCTGAACTTCTGCCTTGACCTGATCTGCAACGCTCATCTGACTCTTGGTACTCGCCCTCTGTCTCTCCCAGCTTCTTGACTTTAAGGCACAGCTAGCAAAATGAGAAAGAGCATCCTGAGGGGTGAGAGCAGTGCAATCCCCGCCAGCTAGGGAGTTGACCCACTTTGCAGATTCCTCACGCATACCACGAGCAAAGAATTCAGCCAACTGCCTGTCTTCATACCCATGATGAGGGCAGTTGAAGAGAAGGAATTGGAATTCATTCCAAGTATCGTACAAGCTTGCATCTTCTCTCTGAGTAAACCTGGAGATGTTGTCCTTATAGGCAGTTGTTCTTGATGGAGGGAAGTATTCCTCAACGAAATCTTGAGCCAGGGTTTCCCAATCGGTGTAATGACTGGGTGGTTTGCTTCCAAACCATCTCTTAGTTGTGCCTCTGAGAGAGAATGGAAAGGCTCGAAGGCATAGAGCGTTCTTGTTGAGGTTCCCAGACTTGAAGGTTTCACAGACAGCCAGAAAGTCAGACAGATGTGTGCAAGGATTATCATCCGGCTTTCCTTCAAATTGTACGTACCTAGAGATTAGTCCTAGGAAGGGGATCTTGATCTCATAGTCAAGATCGTTGTCATTAGAAGGCACGGTGATGGGGGACCGAACGTTAGATGCGTTCGGCTTACTGTAGTCCACAACACTCTTTGGAGCAGCCATTGCGGATGGGAAAGATGGAACGGGAGTAATCCGATTCTGTACCTGCTATGATCTGCAAGGGACAAAAAACAAACACAACCGGTGTAAAATCAAAGTGTGACGGGAAATGAAAGATGGAAAGGTAGAGGAGTAAAAGTGCCAACTCTTCTTTCAACGAAATAGAAGAGAATTCCCCGGCAATGGCACCAATTTGATAAACGTTGTAAACAGGTTTATCAAATAACTACCAAGCTGGAAGCTAGGGTAGATCGTATTCCAAGGGCCTCTTCTACTTCCTTACTCAAATATGTTGGCAATTTTTTATACTCAAAGTTGAACACGTAGTGCGTGGTGTGAATTCCACGACTTCTATACTAATAAGCAAGGCGAAATGAAACAAAAATTAAATGCAGAAATAAAAGAGATTGATTTATTGACTTTGACAGACGACAGGCGAGCTTAGACTTTGAATCCCCCTCAGATGACCAGAGCATTGGCAGTCAACAGACCAGCGATTTTCAATTCTAGTTCATTCAGTTCACATACACCACCATAATTCCTGACCCTTAGGTTTAAGACTAGCGAACGTTCGCTCTATCCGATCTAGCTACCAAGATTAATTAGCCACCCGGTGCGGTCGCCTCTCGCAACGACTTAACTAACTGGTGCAATTACTAACAAATTATGAGTTACTCTTGAAGTGGATTAACCCTAACTGGTTCCTACGAAAGGCACACTCCAATGATTAGGTTAATTGTTCAATTTGGTTTTTTAAAGTAAGGCGAGCGTTCTCTTCTATCCTTAGCTTAACAAGAATCTAATCTAAGTGGCCAAACTAGATAAGAAACACAAAGAACAAAGAACAAATCAAACATGAAGGAGAAACTGAATGAATTTTGAATCTAATCACCGCCGATCCGTGACCGCTTTAAAGCCCTGGGTCACTTAGGGTTCATCTAATCTAAGCTCTACGAGTTTAGCTACTCATATTCAATACAGAAGAATTGAAGAAAAACAAAGAATACATCTCATGTAGGAAAGACAGAGAAGAACTGTAAAACCTAATTTCGACGAATCCTTGCAGCTTCAATCTGCTGAATCTTCAACTCCTAGCACTGGTTCTCCGAGATGAATGGATGACGTCACGATCCGTTCCTGGCTCCTCGAACTCTTTTCACTCGTCCTCTCTCTAGTCTATGTCTTTTGATCCTTCTCTAGAGTGTAAGTTATGTGTTATAAAATCAGCTGTTGGTTTCTGTATTTAAACCTAACTGCGGGCCGCTTGAATTCCACTTGATTTTTCACCGAAAATTTGGGGAGTTTTCGGCGAAAGTTCCCGTTGAAATGCTGGCTTGGTCCGTCTGTTTCTTTTGGTTCAAAAGGGCTTGGAGTTTGCGGCGAAAACTTCTCAATTTTCGCTGAAAACTTCCTCATGTGAAGGACTGTCGATTTCCTCTTGAGTTTTCGGCGAAAACTCAAGGACTTTTTCGCCGAAAACATACGTGTAAATTGGAGCAGGATTGTGTTGACTTGATTGACTTTTCTGGTTGATTCAGGTGCGATTCTTCGGGGTTCCAATGCCTTAGACACGTCCTTGGCTACTGTATTTGATGGCAAAATCCTTTGCTAACATGAAAACACTAGAAAACCATCAAATTGACCCGAAACGGGTCAAGGTAACACAAATGGCACGAGATAGGGCAGTTGAGTGAATATTCACTATTCTACCCTAAAAAACCATGTCTTAAGCAAGGAAATGTCACTTAAATGAGGTTGATAATCACGTTAAATCGAGTGTCATCAGTACTCGACTCAGCTTCCTCACACATCCTCACCACGCAGCCGATCACAACCATTCCCACCCCACTACTCCCTCGGTACTGCCAACTACAAACCCACCTACTGTCGAACCCACACAGCCGATCGACTGCCCTATCTTAACACCACCGACTACTGCCCACTTATCCGACCCACAGAAGCCACCATGTCAACCCCAATTTAACATTGGACAAACCAATCTTAAACTAGCATAAAAACTGTTGCTAAACGATTTAGGTTTCGAGTGTGCATATTGTTCAGGGTTTTAGGGTTAGGTTAATTTTAGGATTTAGGGTTTAGGAAATGCAAGAATATGATGTCTTTGTTTCAAATACTGTAACCCTAAATTGTAGCCTATACCCAGCCCCAAGATCCTAAAAACCCTGAACCCTAAACAATGCCCTCTATAAACCCTAATCAGAACCTCAATGACTAAAAACTCCCAAAAGTTGGGCGAATTCACCTAGTTCCTGGGAGTTTTTATTCAGTTTTGTAAATAGTTTAAAAAGTTATTAAATACTTAGAGGGGACAAATTCTCTTTAAATCAGTGACCATTCTCTTTCTCTATTTGATAATTTCAGGCTAGGAAAAGTTGGTTATTCTATTCGGAAAAGGAGGTAAGAAATGTGATTAAAGTGTGGGAAATTGAGTCTCAAAATAGTAATCGTGAGAAAGAGTAAAAGTCAGAAATACCACATTGTTTAGAAAAAAGTTTGTCAAACTCTTTTTAAGTAAAGAAATTTTACTTATAAATAAGTTAACATGGCATAAAGGAGAGCGAAGAGGCTGACATAAGCCCCTCACAAAATATTAGATGGGACAAATTACTATTATCTTAATAAAAACTAAATGATGTAACTATTATAATTCTATAAGCCATTGGTTAAGTTAAATGTCCATCTCAATCGTAAGTTTCACTGTTGATATTTTCATAGGGATCTACTACCATGAAAACACCCCTTAGAGCCCTAGGATCATATAATAGATCCAATGGTAAATAGGAACTAGGGACAAACTTGGAAATGTGGAACTGGTATATATAGTAAATCATATTAGGGTTTCACCATAAACCCTAATTCTCTTTACAATCAACCAAAAAATCTCTAGATAGACACTCTCTCTCTCATTTGCGAAAACTGACATCAGGCTCCATTGATTGTGCTACTGCATGGCAGAGGATCTGGTTACGAGCGGATGCGGAGGAGGATCTGGTTAAGAGCGGCGGCGGTGGAGGATCTGGTTACGAGCGGCGAAGGTGGCGGATCAAGAGCTCCATCGAAGGTGCGACGGCGCGGCGGCGCGTGGGTCGAGAGCTCCATCAACGTTCCTACGGCACGGCGGCAGCGGACCTGGAGCTCCATCGATGGTGCTACGGCACAGCGGCGGCTGATCTGGAGCTCCACAACGTGCCTACGGCAGCGGCATCGGCATTCAATCTTCTGGTCAAGGTTTATACTCTTTTCTCTTTTACTTCGTCTCCTCTTTTGCTTTGAGGATTTTTAATATGTTATCTTATTTTACGATTTGATTGTGTTTTATTGTTGGTTTTTTCGAATCTGGGTAAGATTGTTTTATTGTCTAGATTTTATCTGTACGAGAATTTTTTGATGAATGGTGAATTGGTGATTGTATATATATAAAAGTTGCAGCAAGCCAAAAGTCAACTACAGCAAGGAAAATGGCCTCACCCACCTCCCCATACCAGCCGAATACACCCGTCAAAAGCCAATTCCAATAGAATAATACCCACCCATTATAAAAAAAATGATGCACTTGGGATAAAAACCTCCTAAAAGACAGCAACAAAAATTGGAATCTGTACGAGAATTGAGAGAGAAGAAATAGTTTGTATTTGATTAAATTACTGCTTCCAATTTTGCTCAATTGATGGTGAGTTTTTATTTGGCAGGGGAAAGAAAGATGGAAGAGTCGAAACACAACACACCCTTTTAGAAACCTCCTCGATTTCTGAAATAGGTAAAGTTGGGACGGTACTACATCGGCGGATTTGGAGCTCCATCAACGGTGCTACGGCGCGGCGGCGGATCTACTGTCACGCTTTTGTTCCTTCCTTTTGCTAGGGTTTTGTGGCTGAAAAGGGGTGATTTTATTTCTCCCCTTGGAACTGTTTCTGTCTATAATAAACACCATGCATTTATATTAAAAAAACAGTGTCTTTTTCTAGTAGTGTTCCAATTTTTTTATATTAAAAAAACTGTGTCTTTTTCTAGTAGTGTTCCAATTTCCTAATTAGGAACAAAGTATTCATCTTCATCATCTTCTTATTTTTGAGTTTGTGTTCCGAATTCTTAATTAGGAACAAGATTCAACTAATGTTCAAAATTAATTCTAAAATTGTTCTTATTTTTTACAAGAACATTATTCCTAAATATGAAAAAGGAACAATAAACAACGATATTATGAAATGACTGTCTATATCATTGTTCCTAAATATGGAAATGAAACATTGAACTAAAATTTTGTAAAACCGCGCCTTATATGATTGTTCCAAAACATGAAAAAAGGAACAATGAACGACTATAAAGAATGGTTAGAGAAGATGACCGGAAAAAGAACAATGAATGACTATAAAGAATGGCCAGAGAAGATGACCGGAAAAATGCATGGTCGGAGAAGCAAAAATAACGTGCAGATGGCGGAAAAATAGAACCGTAGGAAGAGATGGAATTCAATTATAATTAAATATCTTGAAAAATAAAAATCTACAAAATTAAAGATGTACAATTACACTTATAACCTTTTAATATGGACCATTAGATCTTCTCTTCAAAAATAAATGATTATGATGGGTGTTTTCACATCAAAATAGTAAAGAATATTTTGATGGTAGAAATTACCATTTTCATAGGCACAAATGGCCCTTGAAATTGATCTAAAGGGAGGAAACGGGGAGATTTTTCTTTTTTGTGATTAGTTTCTGTAGATGTGGCATTATATATTTTATAATTTAAAATTGGAAAAGTGTATTTTAACCTTTCTACTTTGCCAAGTTAATAAACAAGTCCTTATACTACGAAATGATCAATTTACCCTCTTTTATCTATCTCACCTAAACTAAAAAAACATAAAACATAAAAACAATTAAATGAAATTTATAATTTATGAATGAACAATTTTTTTTAATATTTGGTTTCCTGGATTTTAATTTACAATTTTTTAATATTAAATAAATAAATTAAAAAGTTTATTAAAATAAATTGTAATTTTTATATCAAAATATTTATTTATTAGATTTAATTTAAAATCCATAGAAATTAAATACTAAAATATATTTGTTTTAAATTTTATGATTTTTTAATTTTTTTTATAAATTTAAAACTTTTTATTTTTATTTAGTGCCTTTTTTCAAATTTAGTTTAGTTGAGTCACTAACAAAGATGGATGAAGCCGATTAATTATGGATGAGTCATATTGGTGAGTCATCACTTAACGAAATTATTAGGTTGGCTAGAGTAGAAGGTGGTAAATCGATAATTTCACAGTAAGGAGGCTATTTGTTAACTTAACAAAATAGATGGGCAAAAATACCATTTCCTTAAAAATATATGACATAATATATTTGGACCGTGAATGACCTAAATGTCATATCAATTTTATTTGCATTGACTTGTGTGAAATCTGATGACTCTCGGCTAAATTTGCCTTGAAGGAAAAATGGTTTAACTTTTAATTATGTTTTTTTTGGCGTAGCACTCCTGGGCGGGAGTGTGCTATAGATCGTGAACTAACCTAAAAGATAAAAATAAAAAGAAAGGGGGGTTTGTGGGTATGGGGAGGGGTGGGGAAGTGACTGTGAACTCGATCAGTTGAAACCTTAAAAAAGTTACATTCACGGGATTCCAGAGAAAATCCTTGATAAGGCTAAATCCGAAACTTTCGAGCACCGAGCTTGTTCACATATAAACTTGAATCGAGCAATGACTTATCCTTGAATCGAGCATAGCTATTATTATGCCTAATCGGCGAGAATGAGCCCTTATTGGCGAGAATGAGCCCTTATTGGCGAGAATGAGCCTTTATTGGCGAGAATGAGCCCTTATTGGTGAGATTATGCCCTTATTGACGAGGTTATAACCTTATTGAAGAGATTATGCCTTTATTGGTGAGTTTGTATCCATATGGCAAGGGAATATTTGTCATCAGCTCTTTCACGAAGAAGATTGTTTTTCCCCCATCTTATTACTTTTTTCCATTTTTTTCTGGTGAACTACAACCAAGCATAGTGATACCAAATTAAGTAAGTAGCATCATCAACAAAGTCACAATTGGGAGACACTAGAGCTCCGACCATGCATACACACACACAAAAAATCCCAATCCATTTCTATATGTACACCATGTATGGAAATTTAAGCCTCGGGTCAGAAGCCAGGAGTATAAGGTACGCCAGAATCCTTAATCCAAGCATCACCTTCCACATATAGCTTGGATGGAGTAAACTTTTGAGCTTGAACAACATTCAACTTCCTAATCCCCTTCCACTTCACCCTCCCATCTTGAGCCGCACCAGATCCTCTGTTCTGAAACTCAGCATAAAACAACGTGTTCAATCCAAAGTCTCCCATCCAAGGCAACCAACCTTCAGGGGCGATCAGATCGTCGAGTTGGGAGTTCATAACAATCGTAGTTGAGTACTCCTTCCACGGCCTCCCAAGGTACGCCTTGTTTGTGTGCCTCACTGGGAAGTACTCAGGGCTGGAAGTGACGTGACATTTCTGGAGGACAATGGCTGAATCGCCGTTGTGGTCCTTTTTACCTTCAGCGGTCAATATGCACTTTTGGTTTTTCAATGGTTTACGCACGATGAGCTTGCAGTTTTGGAGGACAACACGAGCTGTTCCAAATACAAAGTCGATGGTTCCAGTTATGCTACAGTCACGGAAGAATTGGCGGTAGGCTTGTGTGTAGAGGGTGTCTTGGTACCCATCAAATGCGCAATTGTAGAGGACGGAGTTGTCAGATCTAGATCGAAATGCCACTGCTTGGTGACCTTCTGCTCCTGCAGTATTCTCAAACCCCATGCCTCTTGCCACGAACCCTGGTGCCACTACCGCTACAAATTAAAAAAAAAAAAACAAAACATGAAAAGAATGAAGCGGTCTTTTATGAATAGTATTTGATTTCAAAAAATATATATCATACCGAATGTTGCAGTGTCGGAGGTTTGAACACCGTCAGCGAAGTTCTTACTACCGGTGACCCGGGTTTTGGTAGCGCCGTCGCCAATCATCACAATTCCAGCAGCATATTTAGGGATCAAGACCTGCTCCTTATAGACTCCAGCCTTAACTCTTATCACAAAAGGAATATTGTGCTTCTTTGGGATAGATTTAATGGCCTGCATGATAGTCTTGTACTGCCCACTTCCATCTTTGGCTACAACCATATCTGCATCGACATTGGTCGGGTTGGCCTCCAACAACTTCCTTTGTCCTAGGTTTACCCATGAAGGGAACTCATCATCTCCTTCATTCACCAAAAGCCTACGCGCAGTACCAATTTGGAGTGTTTCAAATATTTTGGCAAGCCCAGTAGCCATTGCAAGCCCATTGCTAGTGAGCTCACCTGAGTGCTTTAACAACTCCCTCATTTTGTCACCTGCAGGGCCAGTGGTGTTGTCGAAACCATCCTTGCAGTTCTCTTGAAATGTAACAGTTGCCTCAAGCCATGTCTTCATGTTATCAATGTGCACATAGGCTTTGGTGGGGTCGAAGGACTCTAGCTCCTCTGCAGACCTCTTTAAGTCATCGATGGCCGTCTCCAATAATTCCTCACAGATTTCTACACCACGTTTCGCCATGGGGTCATTGGTTATTTCTTTTAGTGTTTTTGTTTTCTTTAGGGACTCCCTAAGGGATTCTGCAGCAATCTCGAACCCTGCCTGGACAATCTTTTTAGGGTCATTGGTGTTTTCAGCAGGTTTGGCAAGACTCTTCATGCAAGTTTCCTTGTAAGATGATGGCTCGCATAAGGCTTCCACAAACTTAGAAGACGTAGAAATTGCTTCATTGTCTCCGCTTCCAACCTCGCCTCCTTTCGGATCTTCGTTGAACCCAATTATGACTGCCACCACCGTTAATACAAAGAGTAAGGAGGAGACACTTACGATGGCTATCTTTTTCTTGATATCATCTTTCCCCATGATAAGTGGCAACTGTTAATGTGTCTCTTAATTATTTGTTTCTCACTAATGCTTGGAAGAGCTACTTATTACTACTACTACTACTACTATTCTTTTATTAATAATATTAGTTATTATTTCCTAGATGGGGAGAACCCATTGTGGTAAAAAGAAGGAATGGCCGGTGGCCCCCAGAGAAGTTGCTAGCTCTGGATTGGTTTTATTTTTCTGTAAAGGATTTGTTTAAATAGGAGTTGAGATTAAAGGTGTTTAGTTATTGTCAGGGAAAACAGATTACTACATTTAGACATTTTACTATATCAGGGACAAGAGACTAGGGCAAATGTAAGGTAGAAAATAAGTATGTTGTTTTGCTTAAATGGTTGTGACTTATTCGGGAAATTAGGGCATACTTAGGGTTCGTTACACAATCAGTCACCGACCTTTGGCGAAATAACCCGGAAATCACCGACCTTTAAAAAATAAATTATTCATTACTCAGCTTTGGCCGATTATCAAAAGGTCTTAAGCTCGGGCAATGATGCGAATTAGGTGGAGGTAGGAAATATTTGGGGAGTAGTGAGTGAACGTGACGTGGCTATAGACTCAACTTCATCCGCTTCTAGACCTACAAGTTACATGTTCTAGCTAGGACCGATTCAAACAACAATTTCTTTCAAGATTTTTTACTTCTTCTATATATTTACTAGATACTAGTGCTCAATCCGAACACTTCTCTTAGATGTTGGACCTGCCTAGCTCACAATTTTTGTGCATATGCTAGTGCTCAACCCGAACACTTCACTTAGTTGTCGGGCTAGCCTAGCTTTATTTTCAGCACTTAATCCAATTTTTAAATCAATTGCTATAAATTTAAATAAATTAAATATTTTCTTCACAAATTAGAAAACTCAGCTACTTGATTTGTCAATTTAGCTACTTGATCTTAGCTAGTTATAACTTTTACATAAGATTTCCAATTGGATTTCCGTCTAATCTAAAGCCACAATCACAAAGGATCAAATGGGCAATGAAAAACATGGGGGAGCTGAAAATCATGTATAAACCAACAAACAGGGTAAGGCTCAACGGGTTATCCTAAAGGAAAATGATTCGGGTAGGCTTTTTGGCTGAAAGTGGTGAAATTCTAAGTGCCTTTATCATCTTAGAATGATGTTATCGAACATTGTTAAAAAAAAAAGTAATACCAATCAATTCAATTAATTCAAATTTCAACTACAGGAGTGATCTATTATTTGTTCTAACCTAGACTCATTTAATATCAGTGTTGACACGCTGGTTACATGTTCTAAGTGGAACAGTCTAAGCGTCATTGTGAGAAATTGAAGTCAAATTTAACATGGCAAGTCAAGAATTGAGTGCATTTCAATTAGAGGAATCATACAAATACAGAAATAGCAACCCTCATAAATATCATCCCACCCCACACTTAAATCAGACATTGTCCTCAATGGACCACAGAAAAAGAAAAGAAAAGTGTATAGGGGTACCGAAAAGTGAGTGTGACGGTGTCGGAGACGACCTGGGCGAGACATCCGAGACATAACTACGATTCAGGAATCGGTAAGATTTCTAAATTCAATCTGGAGACATTGTGGAGTAAGATTCATCACACGATTAGAGCATCCAAAAGACAAAGACTCGATTGACTCAACAACTACAAAAGTTTGACAAGGACTCAAAACAACACAAACTGACACGAAATAAAAGTAAAAATACAGAGTTCTGGATGATAAGAAAAAATAAAGAAAAATCCTCAAACACTAGGATCACTGAAAAATCTTCAATTTCCTCTCAATCAATGCGACTAATCGCTACGACAGCCTCCCTCTAGATAAGAAGCCACTATGCTCGATCCTCCACTTAAAATCTAGGCAATTCCCTTGCCCTTGCGGAGGTGCAAAGTTTATCCTCTCGCACTTGATCTTGAGTTCTTCCCATCCTAAAAAAAGAAGAGCACACGAAATGCCAAGTAAAGCCTTCTTACAGGTGGAAGTAGCGCATATAAACACACCAAACAATCAAACATAACCCCGTGAATCAATTGAGCAAAAGGGAATTAACGAGCAATGATAACAACAACAAACATCATGGAAACAAAGTGCAACCATAGTAAGTTGAATGCCAACAATTAAAATTAAAATCCCCTAAACAAATATTAAGGCACAAAACAACACTTAGCAAAACGAACATAATCGAGCATTTAACCAACGGAACAAGGTTATCCACTACTCATATAAGGTAGAAAATATGTATGTTATTTTGTTTAAATGGTTGTGACTTATTTTGGAAATTAGGGCATACTCAGGGTCTTTACACAACCAGTCACCGACCTTTAAAACATTATCTATTACTGAGCTTTGGCTGATTATCCTAGAGGTCACACTATCTACAACCATCCAATTTTCCGTTCATCCACCTACGTGGCGATGACAACTCAGCAGCCACATCATTTAGATCTGCCACATCAAATCCTATCTACCCAAAATCAACTCAACTACATGATTCAAGTACCCACCGACCCAATTACCCAAAACCCAATTTAGCCGAAAAAAATAGATCTGGACGAAAAGCTAGATCTGACCAAACCCCGCTCCTCCAAAAATCTTTCCCATCCTTCTTCCCTTCCAACCTACATCCAACAGTCGATCTTGCTGCCGCCTCCTCTCCACCATCTTTCTCCTAGCTTCAACTTCCATAGTCTGAACAGTTTTCCTTGTCTTGATATCTCCATTGTAGTACATCATCTCCCCCGCTCAACGTCCTTCAAAAAATAGCAAAGAGATTTAAGTCAGGCATTTTAACAAACAGTTAACAGGCAGGAAAATTGAATAAAGAAATTTCACCCAGGTTGTTCAGCTGAAATGGACCAGAAGATTGCATAGCTCCATTGGATGCTCCTAACAACAAGAGCGAGTTGTTTGTTGATGTTCCCAGAAGCCATAATTCCTCAAACTAGTAACTAAATTAGCCCAAAAGTCACTCACCAATGGAGTCTTTTGGAGCTTTTTTACATTTTCTCCATCCCGAAGGAACACAACCCATCTATTGTAACAAAGAGGCGAAGGATTTTGAAGTTGTGGCTATAAGAAGATGAAGATTAAAGGGTGAAAACTTTGTAGGTTCTAGTGCTCACTTGCTTTGTGCTGCAGCTCTCACCATATAGTTGGACGTGGAGGAATTTCACTTTACCCAGAAAGCTAACAAAATGGAGATGGCGGTGGAGAGAGAGGGCTGAAACAAAATGGTAATAGCGGAGGAGTAAGAGAGAGAAGGGACGTGGTGCTTAGAACGAGGGAGATGGTGAGGAGAGGGAAAATAGGTTTAACAATTACAAGGATTGTTCTTTCCACTCTCTTCACTCGTTCTTCTTTATCTCTACAAAATCCTTCAGCTCAGAAGCCGTGAAGCTACTCTCAATCTCCTCATCTCCTTCAACTCTAATCCCTTAGCAATCTTCCTTCAAACCTCGAACACTACCATCACTGCAACTCTTTGTTGAAAATGGTAAGCCCATTATTTTATTGGGCTAATCTTTCTTCAAGGCCTTTTTTTTATCTATTATCCATTGTTATTTGGGATAAGAGTTAAGCTGAGATAAAAGGGGAAGCTCAACAGATAGTGGGGCAGCTCTCTATTTTTCATCTCCTCTTCTTCGCAACTGAAAAGTAGAGTTGATTCTCCAGACTCTCCTTCTTGATCTCAGCAAGACCCTAACCATCTTGGCAGGGATATAGATACAAAGAAAGGTCCTTAGTGGAGTGGGTAAGAGATGGTTTTTCGATCATCCCTTCAACCCCAAAAATGGTTCAGTTTGTGAGCAGAGATTTGGTTTGAGTTCCAACCTATGATTCCGAGTGCCTAGGGATCGTGGGAATACTGTGATTACCTTTAGTTGTAAAGCACACGAGTTAGAGGGGAATTTTGCTTCAAAGGCAGTGGATTAAGTCCCACGATCACAGTTTCTCGAGTTTGATTCTTTCTAGTTTTGATTGACATTCTTTATTGTGATATGATCTGCCTTTGATCTATGTGTTTCAGGATTCAAAAAGTATATATATTTCCAACAATTTTGAAGCAAAATTATTATCGATATATGAATCCTCCTTTCTTTCAGAGCGAGGGTTAACCTCACTGCTCCATTTCATAATCCAGAATCAATCAGTCGGTGAAAAACAGCAGCAGAGGAGACAAAGAAGCTAGTAAGTTGATGTGACTTTAATTAGTGCATTTTAAGCTTATGAATGACCTTTTAAATGCCCGTGTTTATTCGTGAAATGACATGACTTATATGCTTTTATTGAAGTTTTGTGCAAAGTGTCATTTTGTTGTCCGGTTGCCACTTTGGAGCCAAATTCGTGGTCTATTGGAGTTGCCTCTGTGCATTTTCAGGTTTTGGCATCAAAGTACGGATGACAAGGAGCGCATAGGAGCAAACGGGAGGTCATTTGGAGGCCGGACGAGGGAGATCTGAGCATTGCAAGATCGAGCTATCTGCACGGCGTGCACCCCTGCACTCTGCAGAAAGCTCGATCTTGCAATGCTCATATCTCCCTCGTCCGGCCTCCAAATGACCTCCCGTTTGCTCCTATGCGCTCCTTGTCATCCGTACTTTGATGCCAAAACCTGAAAATGCACAGAGGCAACTCCAATAGACCACGAATTTGGCTCCAAAGTGGCAACCGGACAACAAAATGACACTTTGCACAAAACTTCAATAAAAGCATATAAGTCATGTCATTTCATGAATAAACACGGGCATTTCAAAGGTCATTCATAAGCTTAAAATGCACTAATTAAAGTCACATCAAATTCCCCTACGACTAAGCTTTGCTTGTCCTCAAGCAAATGAATTAGAAAACATCCAAGTTCACAAATGACAAGTTCGGTCCATTGAGATTCAAGCAGTCACAATTTAGCTTAAACTGTTCCACGAACAAACTAAACCTACACATGCAAGAACATCAACCAAACAAGTCTAAACCTCACTAATTTCTGCACACTTCAAGTAGTGGTTGATTGGGACACAGCAAAACCGACCACGACAACACCAACTCTAATCAAAAGGACTTGAAATCGGGACATGGATCGTAAGTGGTGAGAGATTATGATGTGGCTATCGACTCGACTTCATCCGCTTCTAGATCCGCACTTTACAAAACTCTGGCTAGGATCAAGGGCTACATTTGAGAACTCGAGAACTCTTTTTCTTTCTTTTCCTTTTTTCTTCTTCTTACTGCATACTAGTGCTCGATTCAACACTTCACTTAGGTGTTGAACCTGCCTAGCTCACAGCCTTTGCCCTTTTGCTTAGTGCTCAACCCGACACTTCACTTAGGTGCCGAGCTTGCCTAGCTTTTCTTTTGAGCATTTTTTTTTTTTTTTCACAATTTAGCCACTTGATCCTTAGCCCCTTACAACTTCCACACAAGATTTCGAATTGGATTCCGTCTAGTCTCAAGCCACAATCACGAAGGATCAAAAAGGGTAAAGAAAGACATGGAAAAGGGTGAAAATTCTGATTGCCTTCATCATCTTAGACCGGTGTTATCGAGCGGTACAAAAACACGTATCAAACCAATCAACCAACATGCAAGAGTGATAAAATCTCAGTTCTGGCCCAGACTCATTTGATATTAGTGCTAACATGCTGGTTATAGGTTCTAAGCAGGACAGTCTAAACGTCATTGTGAAAACTTGAAGTCAATTAAACACCAAAAGTCAAGAACCGAACGATTCTACAATAGAGGAATTCGACATTCAATTAAGATCATGCAACACATCAAAACATAGCTTTAGACTTCTACCGACAAATAATCACACCAAACCTCAAACTCCCCTACGACTAACATGAGCATTGTCCTCAATGATCAAGAGAGAGAGAGGATAAGGTGGAACGAATATACCGCGCGGTGAAGAAGAGAAGCCGGAGATGGAATCCCGGGTCAAGTAACCTGTTCAGGACGAGGACCTGAATCAGGGGTACCTGTAGAAAACAAGGGAGGGCACACCACTCAAACACAACCCATAGTCGACAAGATGAGAGTACGGATGAGATGTGTGATCCAACAATATGACAAGTGCAAAGCCAGAAATGAAAAGAGAAAATCAGAAGTCAAACACAACAAAACATGCAGTCATAAACAGAAATAAAAGAAAGGAAAAATCCAAAGTCCTGAGAAGTGGTGAGTGATCCTGTGGCTCTCAGTGGGGTGGTGGTCGTGGGTGCCCAGGCCACTGTGACCATGGATGGTAGCCGTCAAACGGGGGAGGCGGTGGAAAGACTGCCCAAGTGCTGGAGGGGCCGGACTCAGAGTGGAAGCTCTCCTGGTAGTAGTAGGACTGATGCTGCTGCCAGTACTGAGAATTCTGAATCTGAGTAATCTGGATACCCTGAAACTGCTGAACCTCATGCACCTGAGCAAGCTGCTGTCCATAGAACTGCTGGCTCTCAAAGTCCCTAGCGTTGTACGCTTCTAGGTTCTGAACTCTCCTGTTAAGATCCTGTATCGCCGCACTGTCTCTCCTCTGTCCCTCACGAATATCCTCCACTACGGTCGTGAGGCGACCCATCCCCGAGATAAGCTCATGAAGCGAAGTAGGGTCGATCTCTACATCCTCCTCATCACTGTCATCATCTGAGACCCGACAAGTCGGAACCAGAAGGTCTGTGATCTGAGCTGTAGGTAGGACAATCCTCAAGAGAACTGGTCGAGGCTCGACAAATGCTGGAGCAGGACCAAAAGCATCAAGGCACTCATACCCACGCACCAACCTGGTCACAAATCCTCCTCCCAGCAGAACACCAATAGTGTCATTAGCTTGTATCTGAAGGAGGGCTCCTAGCACTAAATCACCTAGATGCAGCTTGATGCCCCTCTCCAAGCAATAAAAGAGAAACAAATCTCTGACTGAGACTACACCTGGAGAGGAGGATGACTTCCTGTGGGTGATGGAGTGCCGAAAGAAGTGATGGAGGAGCTTCAGCATAGGCCGATTCACTTCGGTGACCTTGGATGAGCGAGCTAAATAACCTCTAGTCCTCGGTGCAATTTCCTTGAAGAATGCACTCTTGGCGTCCCCCGCAAGAGAAGATATGAGAGCCAACCCAGAGAGCTCGCCACTTTGAACCTTCACCCACTCATAGAACCCAAGGCGGTATCCAAACTCGTCAATGGAGCACACACGCGCCATCCCACCGAGCCTGAAGCGCACACAAACCTCACTAGTGGTCTCGTGACACTCCACGGTGAGAGTTCTCAAGAACTCCTTTGTAGGCCACTCATACGCCCTCTCGTCAACCTCCAAGAGCGGCCAAATACCGGCTCCATCAGCCAAAGTCTTCAAAGCATCCAACCAACCATCATGACTCTGCAACCCCTCAAAATCAAATCTACCCTGCCTCGCCACAGGCCATCTTGCCATAACCTGATAACGACTGTAAGCCCGATCCCTGGGGTCGAAGTCGAAGATCCTCTGAACCACTGACTCAGGAGGGTCGACGCCACGAGGAGCTGGAGGCGGCGAAGGCGACCGTGGTGGAGGAGCAGAAGACTCCCCAGTCTGTCCCTTCCTCTTCTTGGAAGCTGGTGCCTTGGATCGCTTGGGGGCGGAGGATGAAGAAGCTGCTTTACCCTTAGGAGGCATCCTGCAAAAGAAGTGCAAACAAAGAATCAACAAGAAGGGCACACTCCTAACACAAACCCTATCAAGGCGCCTAGTCATAACACATGATCAAAACATTGAGCACAACATTGAGCACGATTCAAGATTATCAAGTTCAAGTGCAACAACCTATGCTAGCAAAAATCAAATCATTGAATTCCAAACTTAAGCAAAAGGCATGCATCATGGATCAAAAACACGAATCGATAACATATAAGCCTAAGTCCACACAATGTAAGGAGGAATGCACAAAGTTTAAACCAATGAGTGGTGATTAACCACACCCCTCCTCACACAAAGAATGGAATTCGGTCCCCGAATTAAGCACAAGGCAATGAATAATCCAAATTGGCCAAAAAGTGGTCATGAATCAATAACAGAGGCAATATCCACGGAACCACACTCACACATGTGACAATCCACACCAATCAACTAAGCACCACAACAAGTAAGATATCACAAATGTCCATTCAAAACCAAACAACCCCTCCACCCAAAACGAAAGAATAAACACATTATGCTCATCCCCCCAAACCACACTAACAAAAATCAACCACCAACTGCCACCATTTAGTTCATCAAGCAACACTAAAAGCAGGACACAAGACACCTACACATTACACCCCCTCCACTCAAGCAAAACTCTGGCCGATTGAAGGAACCACAATCTCTTCATCAAAACCCACAAGCTGCCTATATTTAGCCCAACAACCAAATAGCCAAAATACACCCCAAACAACAAGATGGCACACATCGAAATCAATTCATTGCACTGAGCATAGCAAACAAGCAATGGATCAGACTACCCTCCAAATCGCATCAACCACTCACCCTTACACCAAGCAAATAGAAACACCATATGCTCAGCACCAATCGGTAACAACGCACCCACACACCAAACAACAATAATAACCACATCCCATACAATTGAACAAGAATTGAAGTAGACAACTATAACCCACAAGTCAAACCACCATCCGCAACCAATCCCAATGCTAATTAAACCGGCACTTGAGCATAATCAGCATAGCAAAGCAACAAAATAATGCAACAACAGCACCAAACTACGCAAAGAGAAAGCCAAACCAAACCTGACGCTGGGAGAAGGGATTATCGGGTCAGAGGAAGGGAATTGGAAGGTTGGAGGCGATAGGCGGGATTAGTCGGCTGGTGTACGGGCGGCGGCGGCTGGAGCTGGTCGGTGTGGTGGCGTCGGGTGGCTGGCAGGAGTTGGCGGCGGGCTGTTGGAGTGGTGGCGGGTTGGTTGGAGTCGGCGGCAGGGCAGATGGCGTTGGTGGGGCGCGGCGGGATTAGTCGGCTGGTGTACGGGCGGCGACGGCTGGAGCTGGTCGGTGTGGTGGCATCGGGCGGTTGAACAGAATCGGCGGCGCCGGCTGGAGGTAGTTGAAGTGGTGGCGGCGGCGGCGGCGGTGTGAAAGAGAGAGTGAGAGGGGGGCTGGGTCAGTGTGAGGAGGGAGGGGATAAGGGTGGGTTTAGTGGGGTGGGTCAGCCGGGTCGGGTGAGTGGGTCGGTTGGTTCGGGCGGTTGAGTAGGCTGGTTGGTGGGTGGGTTGGTTTGGGTTGGGGCAGGGGCGAGTGAGTGGGTCGGGTCGGATCAGCTGGGCAAGTGAGTTGGGTGAATCAAAACCAAACCGAACAATGACTCAAACCAGAAAATCAAGAATCAGATGACTCAACCACTGACCAAACCGAAACAATGTAAAGGGAAAGATCAGGTGCACGGCGTGCAAGTGTGCACGGCGTGCAGGGTGCACGGCGTGCATGGATGCACGGCGTGCACCTTGGAGCTAAAAAATTTTTCAAATCCTCCTGGACAGCACGTGCACCAAACCGTGCACGGTGCACGGCGTGCATCATGCACGGCGTGCAGTGGTGCACGGCGTGCACCTCGGAGCTGAATTTTTTTTCAAATCCTCCTGGACAGCACGTGCACCAAACCGTGCACGGTGCACGGCGTGCATCATGCACGGCGTGCAGTGGTGCACGGCGTGCACCTCCTCAGCTTAAAAACAAATTTTCACCTCGACGAAAAACGACCAAAACACCGTCAAATCAACCCAAAATGGACCACGAACTTCAGAATTTCAACGCCTACGAGACCACAAAGGACACCACAACAACTCAAGGACCTTGAACACCACAAAAACACACAATCATGCAATCAAATCAAGAAGAAAAGAAATGAAAAACACTCGGGTTGCCTCCCGAGAAGCGCTTGTTTAACGTCGTAAGCTCGACGAAGCAAGGAACACTCAAGGCACGACCAAAGACAAGACCTCAACAGCACCTATAGTATCACTAACAACATAATGCTTAAGTCTATGGCCATTCACCTTAAAAGGTTCGGTTTGGGATGGAGAGATTACCCCGATGGTGCCATAAGGAAAAACATGAGTTATCGTAAAGGGGTCGGACCAACGAGACCTCAATTTCCCGGGAAAGAGCTTGAGCCGAGAGTTGTATAGGAGAACTTGATCACCAACTTTGAAATCCTTGCCCGGCTTCAAACGGGAATCATGAATGAGCTTCGTCCTCTCCTTGTAAAGCTTTGCATTCTCATATGCATGATGGCGATACTCCTCGAGCTCATGTACCTGAAACTTACGCTCTTCTCCTGCGAGACTCATATCAAGGTTTAGAAATTTCAATGCCCAATAAGCTCGGTGCTCGAGCTCTACCGGCAAATGGCATGCTTTGCCATAGACCATCCTATAGGGAGTAGTGCCTATAGGGGTCTTGTAGGCCGTGCGGTAGGCCCATAGAGCGTCATCAAGCTTCTTCGACCAATCTTTCCGTGATTGGTCAACCGTCTTCTCTAAGATTCTCTTAAGTTCCCTATTGGTCACCTCGGCTTGGCCACTAGTTTGAGGGTGATACGAGGTGGACATCCGATGAGTGACGCCGAACCGGTGGCATACTCTATCGAATTGCCCTTGAAAATGAGTACCTCGATCACTAATGATAGCACGAGGGGTACCAAAACGGGTGAACAACTTAACAAGAAACTTCCCTACGACTCGGGCATCATTGGTAGGCAAAGCTTGTGCCTCCGCCCATTTAGACACGTAATCTACCGCAGCTAATATGTACTTGTTACCATGCGAAGTAGGAAACGGTCCCATGAAATCAATACCCCATATATCAAATATTTCTACCACTAACGAGACATTTTGAGGCATTTCATTACGGGAAGAGATGTTACCTGAACGTTGACACGCATCGCAAGACTTGACAAAGTCTTGACAATCTCGGAAGATCGAGGGCCAAAAGAATCCGGACTCAAGTACCTTGTGAGCCGTGCGATTTGCTCCATGATGTCCACCCGTAGGACCGGAGTGGCAATGTCGCATGATGTCCTTAGACTCTCCATAAGTGACACATCTTCTAATCATACCATCCGAGCCAACTCGAAATACAAAAGGATCGTCCCAATAGTAATGTTTCAAATCCGCAAAGAACTTCCTTTTGTCTTGAGTGGAGAGGCCCTCCTTCAAGTCTCCACTAGCAAGATAGTTAGCCAAATCCGCGAACCAAGGTTCCTTGAACTCTAAAGTTGCTATAGCGAATAATAGCTCATCGGGGAAGTCATCATTGATCTCTTCATTACCATTGTGTACCATTTCCGCCTCTTCCAAGCGAGACAAGTGGTCGGCGGCTACATTCTCGGACCCCTTCTTATCTCGAATCTCAATATCAAACTCTTGCAATAAAAGGACCCATCGGATCAACCTTGGTTTAGCATCGGTCTTAGATAGAAGGTACCTCAAAGCTTGGTGGTCCGTGAAGACAATAGTGTGAGAAAGTACCAAGTAGGACCTAAACTTATCAAAAGCAAACACTATGGCCAAGAGCTCCTTCTCCGTAGTTGTGTAGTTCCTTTGAGCATCATTGAGAGTCTTACTTGCATAGTATATTGGATGGAATCTCTTGTCGATTCGTTGGCCTAGAACCGCTCCAATGGCGTAATCGCTAGCATCACACATCAACTCAAATGACTTTGACCAATCCGGAGCAATGAGTATAGGGGCATTCGTGAGCTTACCCTTGAGGAGTTCAAAAGCTTGCAAGCACTCTTCATCAAAACGAAATTCCACATCCTTCTCAAGAAGCCGAGTCATAGGAGTAGTTATTTTCGAGAAGTCTTTGATGAAGCGCCTATAGAAACCGGCATGCCCCAAGAAGCTTCTCACGGCTTTCACGGATGAGGGGGGAGGAAGTTGAGAGATGGTCTCCAACTTTGCCTTGTCAACCTCAATGCCCTTTTTAGAGATCTTGTGACCAAGAACAATCCCCTCATTGACCATGAAATGACACTTCTCCCAACTTAATGCAAGATTGGTCTCTTCACACCGACGCAAGACCTTCTCAAGGTTCCTCAAGCATAGGTCGAATGAATCCCCAAAAACCGAGAAGTCGTCCATGAACACTTCCATGATATCTTCCACGAAATCATCGAAAATGGCAAGCATACACCGTTGGAAGGTAGCGGGAGCGTTGCACAACCCAAAGGGGATCCGTCGATAAGCAAAAGTACCGAAGGGGCATGTGAATGTGGTCTTCTCGATGTCCTCCGAGGCGATCGGGATTTGGAAGTACCCGGACATACCATCCAAGAAACAATAGTACTCGTGACCGGAGAGACGCTCGAGCATTTGATCCATGAAAGGTAGAGGAAAGTGATCCTTCCTAGTGGCATCATTGAGTCGACGATAATCTATGCAAACGCGCCACCCGGTGATCGTTCTTGTCGGGATAAGCTCATCCTTGTCATTAGCTACCACCGTGATCCCTCCTTTCTTGGGGACAACTTGCACGGGGCTAACCCAAGGGCTATCCGAGATAGGAAAGATAATCCCCGCATCCATAAGTTTAATAACCTCTTTCTTCACAACCTCCTTCATGTTAGGATTTAGCCTTCTTTGTGGTTGCACAACCGGCTTGAAATCTTCCTCCATAAGGATCCGATGTGAGCAAAATGTGGGACTTATACCTCGAATATCTGAGATGCTCCACGCAATAGCTCTCATGTACTTTTTGAGGAGCTCCACTAGACGGTCCTTTTGCTCGGGTAGAAGCTCAGAATTGATGATGACCGGTAGCTTAGAATCTGGCATGAGAAAAGCATACTCCAAATGTGCGGGAAGAGGCTTGAGCTCAAGAGTAGGTGGTTCTTCATAGGAGGTCTTTACCCTTTCCACCTTCGGGAGAGCAACAAAAACTGTTTCACCCTCTAACTTGTCTCTCCCTTCATCAAGGTAAGCCACTTGAGCTTTTAACTTCGGGGTGCCTAAATGTTCCTGCACATCCGTTCTAAGGCAAACATCCAAAGAATCTCGACACACGAAGTTAGAAATACTACACACACTAGCCGAAGCAATAGTATCACAAGAGTACTCTAAATCATCTTGTGCGTGAGCAAACTTCATGCCATCGGCTATGCAAAATGTGACACTCTCTTGTCCTACTCTCAATGTCAATTTTCCGTCATGCACATCAATCAAAGCACGAGAAGTAGCTAGGAATGGTCTACCAAATATCAATGAGACATCCACATCATCGGTATCTATGACCGCAAAGTCAACTAGGAAGACAAAAGGGCCTACTTTAACTAGCACATCATCAACAATCCCCCTAGGACTCTTGGTCGACTTGTCCGCAAGTTGAATGTACATACGAGTAGAATGAAGATTAGACAACCCTAGCTTCTCAAATATGCAATAAGGCATGACATTGATACTAGCACCTAGATCCGCAAGACCATTAGCAAGAGAAATATTACCAATAGCACAAGGGATAGTAAAGGTACCCGGATCCTTGAGCTTTTTGGGTGGACTTTTGAAGAGAACGGCGGAGCATTCCTCATTAAGGTGGACTAGAGATGTCTCCGGTAGCTTTCTCTTGTTGGTGTAGAGTTCCTTCATGAACTTAGCATATTGGGGCATCATAGTCATTGCTTCGGGAAACTGAAGAGAGAATTGCATTTGACTAATCCGCTCCACAAACTTCTTGAAAACCTTCTCAAGGCCATCCTTCTTCAATCGAGATGGGTATGGAGGCTTAGGCTTGTATGGAGATACAACCGGTGCGGGAGGAGAGACCGGTGGTGTACTCGATGTAGCCCTACTAGGTTCCTTGGCAACCTTAGTGCTCACATTACCCGTAGGAGGTTCGACTTCAACCTCAACTTCATCCGAAGGAGGATCATTAATATCATCATCATCAACCATTAGATTAGGATCTTGTACCTTTTTAGAGTCAATTGGGGTAGAGGTTGTATCTTGCAAGGGTCTTCCACTTCTCAAGGTCACTACCTTGCAATGTTCCGGACCTTTGGGGTTGATCTCGGTATTGGAAGGTAAAGAGCCCGAAGTTCTCTCCGAAAGTGCCTTAGCAATATGACCCATTTGATTCTCCAAATTTGCAATTGAAGCTTGTTGATTCTTGATAAGTTGAATCATTGCCGCATTGGTGTCTTCTTGGGAGATTGTAGAACCACCCTCTTTGTTTTGAGAAGGCTTGGTGAAACCGGGCGGCCCATTACCCTTATGATTATACATCCCCGGTGGATTAGAACCTTGCTCACCACCTTGGTTACCTTGGTTTTGGTTTCCCCCTTGGTTCCATTGGTTGCCTTGCTTTTGATTTCCCCATTGATTACATAGGTTTCCTCCTTGGTTACCTTGATTGTACCCCTTGTAACCTTGGAATCCTCCTTGATTACCTTGGTTGTAACCCTTGTTATAACCACCACTTTGATTTCCTTGGCCTTGGTACCCTTGGTTAGGCTTGTTGTACCCACCTCCTTGGTTCCAAGGACGGTTGTAGTTACCCCCTTGATAGTTCCCTTGAGGGTTGAAGTTACCATGGAATCCTTGACCTTGTGCAAAGCTTACTTCCTCAATGTTCTCATCTTGGTTAGGCTCGGAAGTAGTGGAGGGGCATACATTGACATCATGGCCTTGGCCTCCACAACATTCACAACAAAATACCGAAGCAACCGGTGGATTACCCACTTTAGATGGCTTAGAGGGAGTCTTAGGCATACTAAGATTGCTTACTTGTGAAGCCATGGCGTCGATCTTAGACATAAGGAGAGCGATCATTGGATCATCTTCATCTCGGTGCTCCGGTAACTTAGGCTTCTTCCCATAGCTAGACGACTCCTTTGGTGCATCATTGAGTCGACGATAATCTATGCAAACGCGCCACCCGGTGATCGTTCTTGTCGGGATAAGCTCATCCTTGTCATTAGCTACCACCGTGATCCCTCCTTTCTTGGGGACAACTTGCACGGGGCTAACCCAAGGGCTATCCGAGATAGGAAAGATAATCCCCGCATCCATAAGCTTAATAACCTCTTTCTTCACAACCTCCTTTCGATGTGTGCCATCTTGTTATTTGGGGTGTATTTTGGCTATTTGGTTGTTGGGCTAAATATAGGCAGCTTGTGGGTTTTGATGAAGAGATTGTGGTTCCTTCAATCGGCCAGAGTTTTGCTTGAGTGGAGGGGGTGTAATGTGTAGGTGTCTTGTGTCCTGCTTTTAGTGTTGCTTGATGAACTAAATGGTGGCAGTTGGTGGTTGATTTTTGTTAGTGTGGTTTGGGGGGATGAGCATAGTGTGTTTATTCTTTCGTTTTGGGTGGAGGGGTTGTTTGGTTTTGAATGGACATTTGTGATATCTTACTTGTTGTGGTGCTTAGTTGATTGGTGTGGATTGTCACATGTGTGAGTGTGGTTCCGTGGATATTGCCTCTGTTATTGATTCATGACCACTTTTTGGCCGATTTGGATTATTCATTGCCTTGTGCTTAATTCGGGGACCGAATTCCATTCTTTGTGTGAGGAGGGGTGTGGTTAATCACCACTCATTGGTTTAAACTTTGTGCATTCCTCCTTACATTGTGTGGACTTAGGCTTATATGTTATCGATTCGTGTTTTTGATCCATGATGCATGCCTTTTGCTTAAGTTTGGAATTCAATGATTTGATTTTTGCTAGCATAGGTTGTTGCACTTGAACTTGATAATCTTGAATCGTGCTCAATGTTGTGCTCAATGTTTTGACCATGTGTTATGACTAGGCGCCTTGATAGGGTTTGTGTTAGGAGTGTGCCCTTCTTGTTGATTCTTTGTTTGCACTTCTTTTGCAGGATGCCTCCTAAGGGTAAAGCAGCTTCTTCATCCTCCGCCCCAAGCGATCCAAGGCACCAGCTTCCAAGAAGAGGAAGGGACAGACTGGGGAGTCTTCTGCTCCTCCACCACGGTCGCCTTCGCCGCCTCCAACTCCTCGTGGCGTCGACCCTCCTGAGTCAGTGGTTCAGAGGATCTTCGACTTCGACCCCAGGGATCGGGCTTACAGTCGTTATCAGGTTATGGCAAGATGGTCTGTGGCGAGGCAGGGTAGATTTGATTTTGAGGGGTTGCAGAGTCATGATGGTTGGTTGGATGCTTTGAAGACTTTGGCTGATGGAGCCGGTATTTGGCCGCTCTTGGAGGTTGACGAGAGGGCGTATGAGTGGCCTACAAAGGAGTTCTTGAGCACTCTCACCGTGGAGTGTCACGAGACCACTAGTGAGGTTTGTGTGCGCTTCAGGCTCGGCGGGATGGCGCGTGTGTGCTCCATTGACGAGTTTGGATACCGCCTTGGGTTCTATGAGTGGGTGAAGGTTCAAAGTGGCGAGCTCTCTGGGTTGGCTCTCATATCTTCTCTTGCGGGGGACGCCAAGAGTGCATTCTTCAAGGAAATTGCACCGAGGACTAGAGGTTATTCAGCTCGCTCATCCAAGGTCACCGAAGTGAATCGGCCTATGCTGAAGCTCCTCCATCACTTCTTCCGGCACTCCATCACCCACAGGAAGTCATCCTCCTCTCCAGGTGTAGTCTCAGTCAGAGATTTGTTTCTCTTTTATTGCTTGGGAGAGGGCATCAAGCTGCATCTAGGTGATTTAGTGCTAGGAGCCCTCCTTCAGATACAAGCTAATGACACTATTGGTGTTCTGCTGGGAGGAGGATTTGTGACCAGGTTGGTGCGTGGGTATGAGTGCCTTGATGCTTTTGGTCCTGCTCCAGCATTTGTCGAGCCTCGACCAGTTCTCTTGAGGATTGTCCTACCTACAGCTCAGATCACAGACCTTCTGGTTCCGACTTGTCGGGTCTCAGATGATGACAGTGATGAGGAGGATGTAGAGATCGACCCTACTTCGCTTCATGAGCTTATCTCGGGGATGGGTCGCCTCACGACCGTAGTGGAGGATATTCGTGAGGGACAGAGGAGAGACAGTGCGGCGATACAGGATCTTAACAGGAGAGTTCAGAACCTAGAAGCGTACAACGCTAGGGACTTTGAGAGCCAGCAGTTCTATGGACAGCAGCTTGCTCAGGTGCATGAGGTTCAGCAGTTTCAGGGTATCCAGATTACTCAGATTCAGCATTCTCAGTACTGGCAGCAGCATCAGTCCTACTACTACCAGGAGAGCTTCCACTCTGAGTCCGGCCCCTCCAGCACTTGGGCAGTCTTTCCACCGCCTCCCCGTTTGACGGCTACCATCCATGGTCACAGTGGCCTGGGCACCCACGACCACCACCCCACTGAGAGCCACAGGATCACTCACCACTTCTCAGGACTTTGGATTTTTCCTTTCTTTTATTTCTGTTTATGACTGCATGTTTTGTTGTGTTTGACTTCTGATTTTCTCTTTTCATTTCTGGCTTTGCACTTGTCATATTGTTGGATCACACATCTCATCCGTACTCTCATCTTGTCGACTATGGGTTGTGTTTGAGTGGTGTGCCCTCCCTTGTTTTCTATAGGTACCCCTGATTCAGGTCCTCGTCCTGAACAGGTTACTTGACCCGGGATTCCATCTCCGGCTTCTCTTCTTCACCACGCGGTATATTCGTTCCACCTTATCCTCTCTCTCTCTTGATCATTGAGGACAATGCTCATGTTAGTCGTAGGGGAGTTTGAGGTTTGGTGTGATTATTTGTCGGTAGAAGTCTAAAGCTATGTTTTGATGTGTTGCATGATCTTAATTGAATGTCGAATTCCTCTATTGTAGAATCGTTCGGTTCTTGACTTTTGGTGTTTAATTGACTTCAAGTTTTCACAATGACGTTTAGACTGTCCTGCTTAGAACCTATAACCAGCATGTTAGCACTAATATCAAATGAGTCTGGGCCAGAACTGAGATTTTATCACTCTTGCATGTTGGTTGATTGGTTTGATACGTGTTTTTGTACCGCTCGATAACACCGGTCTAAGATGATGAAGGCAATCAGAATTTTCACCCTTTTTCATGTCTTTCTTTACCCTTTTTGATCCTTCGTGATTGTGGCTTGAGACTAGACGGAATCCAATTCGAAATCTTGTGTGGAAGTTGTAAGGGGCTAAGGATCAAGTGGCTAAATTGTGAAAACAAAAAAAATGCTCAAAAGAAAAGCTAGGCAAGCTCGGCACCTAAGTGAAGTGTCGGGTTGAGCACTAAGCAAAAGGGCAAAGGCTGTGAGCTAGGCAGGTTCAACACCTAAGTGAAGTGTTGAATCGAGCACTAGTATGCAGTAAGAAAAAAAAAGGAAAAGAAAGAAAAAGAGTTCTCAAATGTAGCCCTTGATCCTAGCCAGAGTTTTGTAAAGTGCGGATCTAGAAGCGGATGAAGTCGAGTCGATAGCCACATCATAATCTCTCACCACTTACGATCCATGTCCCGATTTCAAGTCCTTTTGATTAGAGTTGGTGTTGTCGTGGTCGGTTTTGCTGTGTCCCAATCAACCACTACTTGAAGTGTGCAGAAATTAGTGAGGTTTAGACTTGTTTGGTTGATGTTCTTGCATGTGTAGGTTTAGTTTGTTCGTGGAACAGTTTAAGCTAAATTGTGACTGCTTGAATCTCAATGGACCGAACTTGTCATTTGTGAACTTGGATGTTTTCTAATTCATTTGCTTGAGGACAAGCAAAGCACGGCGTGCAGATGTGCACGCCGTGCAGGGGTGCACGCCGTGCACTGTCCCCTGCACTATAAATATTCTTGTTTTTGGCCATTTTGGGGAATTCTATGACCTCTCTTGAACCCAAACACATACCCACGAACCCTCAACCCCTAGAACACATTTCTGGAGCAATTTGAAGCCATTGGAGCTAGGATTGAAGCCAACTAACCTTGGGAGAAGTGCTTACAAGTGGAGAAGTGAAGATCATCTCAAGGATTCATCCATGGTGTTCTTGGTGACCATTCTTCCTTCTTTCTCTTTACTCCCTTGGCCATGTGTGGCTGAGTTTCTAGGGTTCATCTTGGATGGGTAGATTAGTTGTGCTATGATAGAGAGATGATTGTATAGAACTTGCCATGATTGATCTTGGTTGTATGAGGATGATTCCTAGACTTGTTCTTAATGCCATTTTATGCCATGTTTGCTTAATTTGGTACATTCAATGTGATTTGATGCATGAGAGTGCTTGGATTGCATAGATTGTAGGTCTAGGGATTGAAGTGAGTGTGTTCTAAGAGATTAGATCATCTTATTTCAACCATTTTCACTTGATTTCTCTCTTGGGCATTTTATCGAACACTTGGTGTGCATGTGGATTTTCATTCAATTGAGTTTGAAAAGGCTTTTTGGTGAATCTCTTAGTGTTAGAGCATTGATATGAGAGTGTTGTGCCTAGCCTTGTGGTCATAGAGTCTTAAGAGAGGGTCTTGAGTCTTGGCATTTCATCAAACACTTAGAATGCATCCTTTTTCACTTAGCTTGAGAGCGAGAGCCTAAGTTGAGTGGTATTAGGATAGGGATTTGGTGCTACGAGAGTGCATTGAGTCTATAGAAGAGAAATGCATGGTCATCCAAATGCAAACTCGATCTTGAATGGCTTGTTTGTTCAATTAGTCCTCTTGAGCATGATGACACTACCCACCAAGAGAACCCCCTTTGTCTTTGATTTGAACCACCTTTCTCTCTTGCTTAATCTTTGTTAGTATTGCATTTCGTTGCCTTTGTTTCTGAATTTCTAAATCAAACCAAACCGATTTCAAATGTCTAGACCGTCTATGAGAAGTGTGAGTATTGGTCTATGAGAGGACCCGTGGAATACGACCTTGGTAAAATCGCTTTTATCATAAGTCATTTGGGTATAGTCGCTAGATTTAGAATCTCCTTTTCTAGTTGATCGGTATGATTGTTGCCATTTACAAATTGCTTTTCGATTCAATAGCTTCTCATTCTATGTTTGTTTAGCTACAAATCTCCCGAGAGAGATTTTATTGGCGTTAACTATGGGAGATATCTTATTCTTCTCACCTTTTTGCTCTCTATATGACCTGGTTGTATTGTGAGGTTCATTTAGATCTTGGAACTCCACTCACAGAGATTAGTTTCATCATATGGGTTGGGATTTTGTGAAAACTTTTCTTTTATAGCTTAATCATGGGTAATGCGAGAATGATTGAAAGAAAGTAGCCCTTCTTTATCATTTCTCATGTATGTTAAAAGTGAAATCACTTGCTGCAGTTTGCATCTTTTTAAACTAAGTTGTAAATTACAGGTTGCTTCTCTTAAGTTGAGAGAGTGGTACTAATGCTATTGTGGCCTATCTTTGATCTTTTCTATTTTTTGGTTTCATGTTGTTTTGGAAACGAGGAAAAGATACAACCGTCGAAGTTACTTATTTCATTTCGAGTTGTGCAAACAGTATGTTGAGGTGTCGCAAAACTTGGAAAACAAGTGATGATGATGACGATTTCGCGACCCATCCCTTCTCAACGAGATATTGCCAGAGACTAGAGAAGAAGATTTGTGAAAAACTCAAAGATAGAGTGTTTGTTTTCGATATGCAGGGAAGCGAATGAGTAGACTGTGGGGGCCAAGGAGACGACTCATCCGCTGATGAGTTCCTCACTAGAGGAAATAAAAACTAGTGCCAAAATTGGTTTGTTCAAATCTTTGGTTCCTTAATTTTACATAATGTTATTTGTGAAAATGTGCTCATGCATATCAGGACGACTAGGCTCTTGAATGGGTCATCCATGAACTTGCAGTAAGGGTAATATAAATCAAGATTTCTGAGTTACAAGGATGGTGAGAATGCTAGTATACTCTTGTGTATTTAAATTGTCTTGTACAGGCCAAAAGGATGTTGGCTAAGTGGAGGAAGTAGAGTCACATAGATAACTTCCATGACTAGCATCATGAGCACCTGGCAAGGAATATTTTCCATTCCTATTTGTGACAATATTTGATATATCAATTGATGTGATCTAATATATTCATTTGGAATCCATGAATTTAATTGTTTGTTCGCTTAAGAATAAATGGTAGCTCTTTGACAGCTCACTATGGGTAAAGGTCGCTTACAAGTTTAAGAAGAATAATAGAGTTATTATTAGGAGATAGTAACCAAGTAAATGAGATTGGCTAATAATTAATTATGTGTTACATTATCACTATTGGCATGGACTTTTGATTATGCTTTTTTGAAAGCTCATCATTGTTTCATTTTGAGTTCTATTGCAGCAATGTGAAAGTGTGCTCAAAGACGGAATGACTGTGTGAAAATAATGGAAAATTGTGAATATTGACTTGGCTCAAGGAGAAACAACCACCCTTCTGCATAATTCAGATGCTTGGGAGTTCAAGGTACAATCCACTCCTCAAGTGTGGCCTCTGTCAAGGTTGGTAAAAATCAAGTTCAAATTTACGAATACTTGAATTTTGCATGTTGATCCTAATAAGTTATTCTTTACAATAGTGAGGTGATTTGGTTCTTTGTAAGTCTACATACTCCCACTTGAGTGGAAAGAACATTACTAAGAGGTGTTATCCCATAACTATATATTAATCATGTGATTGGATTATCATGTAATATGTTTCACGCTCATGGTGCTAAGGCATTGTAAGATGAGATTGTTTTTCTTTTATGGATACCTATTCACCGAAGTTAGTGTGAAACTAGAACAAGTTGAGAAGTTTTGAGTATTGTTGAAAAGCAAAGTGAGAGCACATGAAGTTCCTGAGAAGTTTGTTTCTGAACAACTTTTGAACTCATGGAGTTGTGGAGTGAGTTCATGAGAAGCTGGCAAGATGACCACTTTTGAACTCAATGAAGCAGATGTGGGGTACAAAAAAGACCAGTCTTTGATACATTATAGTCCTTATGGATGGTCAGTTAACTTGATGATGCAGAGGCATCATAGTCCTAAATAAGGATGGTTAACTTGACTTGATGATGTATAGCTTCATAGCCCTTGATAGGGTGGTCTTGATGGACTTGATGATGCTGCAGTGAAAAGGCAATATGAGGTGATTGTTGTGAATACCCCAAAGAGAATACAATTGTGTTCAAATCATTGATACACATGTTTTATCCCCTTTATAACATTGTAAGTAGAGTGTTATATAAATAATTAGCGGAGCTCAAACACGGATCATCCCGTCACTACTTTAAATGTCAAGCTCATTAGTTCAAGACTTTGATTCACTAATGTCCTTGAAATACGAGATAGTTTAACAGTGTTCAAGCACAAATCGTAAGATACTTGAATGATAAGATCTCAATGCTCATATGTCGAACCTCTGAATGTCCTTACCATTGTGGGGATTGTTGAAAATGGTAAACCCATTATTTTATTGGGCTAATCTTTCTTCAAGGCCTTTTTTTTATCTATTATCCATTGTTATTTGGGATAAGAGTTAAGCAGGGGAAGCTCAACAGATAGTGGGCAGCTCTCTATTTTTCATCCCCTCTTTTTCGCAACTGAAAAGTAGAGTTGATTCTCCACACTCTCCTCCTTGATCTCAGCAAGACCCTAACCATCTTGGCAGGGATATAGATACAAAGAAAGGTCCTTAGTGGAGTGGGTAAGAGATGGTTTTTCGATCATCCCTTCAACCCCAAAAATGGTTCAGTTTGTGAGCAGAGATTTGGTTTGAATTCCAACATATGATTCTGAGTGCCTAGGGATCGTGGGAATACTGTGATTACCTTTAGTTGTAAAGCACACGAGTTAGAGGGGAATTTTTCTTCAAAGGCAGTGGATTAAGTTCCACGATCACAGTTTCTCGAGTTTGATTCTTTCTAGTTTTGATTGACATTCTTTATTGTGATATGATCTGCCTTTGATCTATGTGTTTCAGGATTCAAGAAGTATATATATTTCCAACACTCTTCTCCTCCTCTGTATCCTTTATTTCCAACCCAACTTCCCTAAGTACCTCTCCGACGGCATCCCTCCCAGTGTGAAACTGACCAATTTCAGGGATTCAATCTTCTTCCCGTCCTCTGACTCAAGCCCGAACTCTCCAACTTCAGTAGATGCTGACGCAATGGGGATTCTTCTCAAAGAGATGATTATGTTCCTGGCTGAAGAGATAAACGAAGTTGGAGAACGATGGAGGAGGAGAGATCCAGATTTGGTTTGGTAATTAGTTCGGGTCAGTAATTGGGTCAGGTGTTTAGGTTGATTTTGGATATATAAAATATAATGTTGCAATTTTATTGACGTGGCAGTTGACTTGTTATTGCCACGTTGGCGGATGGACGAAAAATTTGATGTCCGTAAATGGTAGTGACATCTAAGATAATCGACCAAAACTCAGTAATGGGTGGGAAATTTTAAAGGTCGGTGATGTCAAAGTTATTTGACCAAAGGTCGGAGACTGTTTGTGTAACCAACCTGGCATACTCATGGAGATTTTTGGGTATCAGGTATCTAAAATTGGGTAGGTTACACATAACATTAAGCTTCTAAATTAAACGTTTACTATTTTCAGAAGGATCAACTATGACGTATTATAATCAGAAAACCTAAAAAAAATTTAACACTAAATTTTAGTAGTCCATATTTCAAAATCATACATTAGTCAAGATTTGTAAAGTTTTCAAAGTTTGTGATTATGTTTTTTTGGTGAAAAGAAGGACCAGGGTCCCAAATTAGTTATTAATAAGACTCAATCTGGGCAAAGCGACCACAATAAGGTCATACTTAAGCCACGAACACAAAGTGGCATCAGCCACAGAAAACAAGTGAATACCAAAACTCAAACCATGACCCAAGTACGCCATATAATCTGCCGCGCGATTAGCTTCTCGATAAACATGGGTGAGCGCAATATCTCACTGCCTGGATCGCAGCTCCCTGTTCTCCAAAACCAACATTGTATGTTGATGGTTAACGTCCTCTTCCGTAATCAAAAGTGAAATCTCCGTTGAAGAGTCAGATTCAATTTTCAATTTCCTAATTCCCAGGGACCATGCCAGTTTCGTTCCCTCAACAATAGCTTTAATTTCGACTCTAGTAATTGAGCAGTCCCCAATATTAGCATTGTAAGCCTGAATGAATTTACCTCGAGCATCTCGGATTAGGCTGCCAATCGCCATTGTAGAGAGGCCACTATAACGAGACCCATCAGTGTCATGGTAGACCAACCTTCATCTCCCAAATGCCACACAATCAACTGGGTCTACTGAGCTAAACCCGTGCTTCTCGGCCCAGTTAGTTGGTCTTCCAGCTTGTGAGTACAAGGTTAGTCCAGAATCTACATTTCTCAACAACAGAAGTGAGGTGTGGGTGATGGTGTTGAAGTGGGTGGTTTGATTTGTGATGAAGTGAATAAGTGACGGAAGATTATGTTTTACTTTAGTTCTTCTAGTGTCTGTTCATGGGGTAGCCTAAGGGTTTCCTCTGTTTATGTTTGTTTCTTTACTATTTCAAGTACTATGTCTGCCATTGTAATGGCTATGTGAACAATCGTTGATGTCTTTCTTTTATGTTCTATTGAATAAAAGTTCTTCATCGTGTCCATACTGATTTCTATCTTCGATAACCACAATGAAAACCAGATTTTGGTAATAGCCACCCTAGGAAACACCCTTTTCTCATTCTAATGGCAAGAAATATGATCAAATAAAGAACACAATTGTTGAAAGATATAGGGAAATCATAAGCAATTTCATTATATGATGTGTAGTCATTCCCATATGTCAATTACAGAGCGAGGTTGCTATAAACGATGATGACTTTGCTTGAGAATGTTGGAGAACATTTTTTTTACAGTACTGGACATTCTTCAAGTTCGGCCATAATGAACAACAGATTCTTTTTTCTTTTAGTAAAACGAGTGCGAATCACCCTTACTCATTCATTGGAATAATTCTGGGAAAACAGGTCACTACATGGTCACTCCATATAGCTCTATCAACCTCGTGGGGATAGGTACAATTAGCATGAAAACCAAAATCAAGTGTATATCCGTGGTGGGCAAGCAGATCGGCAACTCTGTTGCCTTAGCAAAAAATGTGGGAAATGGTGACATCCCAGTTTCTACTGCGGAGCTCATTGATGGAATCGAGCGTCCTCCCATGTCTGGATTCCTCCTCCTGTCTCCCTAGGATGGTTGTGACCGCTACCAGAGAATCAAGTTGGACCTTTTTGTAGTCCATGTCCCAAGCGACCATAAGCCCAATCTCAGCTGCTCGAAGCTCAGCTCTCATGATAGAGCAGTGACCAAGGTTAGCTACAAACTTGCTCACCGGGTTTCCCAAGAAGGTATGAAGAATGCCACTGCCGTCGCTTGGGAGTGGGGCTGGAGCACAAAGCCATCTGTATTAATCATAATACAGTCATTCGGCCCTGCCTTCCATCTGATGTGAGTGTCGATGCGCCGTGTGGCCACCTTTGAGATCACTTGCGAGTCCGCTCTCATTGACTCTCGAACCCTGTTGATCCAGTGAAGGACTCGTAGGCGGATCTGATCGCATGTCGCAAGCTTGTTCTCAAAGATTGCCTCACTGCGCGCCTTCGAAAGATTGATGCCAAAGGTTAGGCTCAAATCTTTGTGTTGGAGGCCATGCGGCAACCAGCTCTATAGGTTATCCAAAAAAAATTAGGGGCTAAATCAGAAGGGAAAAAATCTGACCAAACCTCATTAGCCACTTTGTAGTCTCGGATGACATGAAACGTGTCCTCAACTAATCTCAGGCATCCAACATCCATTGACATATGTCTTCTACGTCGCTCAACATTGGTTAGAATCTGGTCATGAGCAACCAACCAAAGGAAGTGCTTGACCAGGCTCGGGCCCTTCCAGCGCCAAACAATCTTCCAAATGTCCAGCTCCTTGTAATGTCCTGCACTGCCCAAGACTTCATAGGCCGACTTGATAGAGAATCTTCACCTAGGGTCTGGTCCCATATGACACTGTCATCTCCAACGTCATCATGAGGCGGCTCCATGCCTATGACGAGGCTGACGAAATGGTGGGGAAGGGTTCACCGCAAGTAATCCCAGTTCCTGTTGTCGTTCGCGCCTTTGATATCGGCAATAGAGAGCTGGAGATCCTCGCCTGAAAGGTCAACAATTGCATGGTCAGCAAGGTAAATATCAGCGTCCAACCAGCAGGAAGACCAAAAGAGAGTATCCTTCCCATTTCGAATATTTTGCTGACAAGCGCCTCTCATCTCATGCCAGACAGCGCAGATCCCTTCTCCAGAGCGAGGACCCTCCAGACTTCCTGCGGAGCTGCAGTCCCGACTCTGTCTCCTTCAAGTACTTGCTAGTGATAACTTGGACCCAAAGCTTCTCGGGATTGTTGGGGATTGCCCATCCCAGCTTCATGAGGTACGCTTGGTTGAGCTCTCAAGCCTTTCTGAGCCCCAGTCCACCTTGATCTTTAGGCCTGCAAATACGATCCCAAGCAAGTAAGTGAACTTTACTCTTGGAGAGGAAACTCCCCCAAACAAAGTTACAGATAATGGCATCAATAAGGTTGGTGACGTGGACAGGGAGGACCGACGTTTGCATCGCATAGGAGGGAATAGAGTTGAGAACTGATAGGGCAAGTGTAACACAACCCGCCAGGGAGAGCGAGTTGCATTTCCACCCATCAAGTTTTCGTCTCATATGCTCAAGGATGTAACCGTAGGTGTCCTTGGAGACTTTCCCATGTAAAATTGGGACCCCAAGGTATCTCCCAAGATCCTTAGTTTCTTGAAAACCCAAGAGAGCGCACATCCGGTGGCGGAGGACGGAGCTCGTATTCTTAGAGAAAAAATGCGAGACTTATCCGCACTCACCACTTGACCAGACGCAGCACAAAAGGTATTAAGCAACCGACTAATAACTCTGCACTGCTTTTGGCCCGCCACCCCAAAGATTACAAGGTCATCAGAAAAAAATATGGGAAAGATCTGGTCCACCCCTCGAGAGTTGGATCGGTTTCCACACCTTGGAAGGGACACAGTTATTGATAAGAATACTAAGCCTCTCAATCCACAAAGTAAAAAGGAAAGGGGAAAGAGGACATCCCTGACGTAAACCTATTCTAGTAAAAGCTAGAAAGATCATTTTCTCAAATTTTTGCAGAAATATGATATTACAGGGACTCATAAACACCATTGATGAAGGATAAACCAGTTGCTGTTACACAGCATCATGATGTCTCATTAACAGAGCGAGTTTAAAATGAACACATATCTATATATGATAAACGCTTCGGTGCACCACTAAAAGTGGGTGCACCGGGTACACCCACTGACGTTTGTGCTATCTAGAGTGATATTTTTATTGAACTAATCGTTTATATCAATAGATTTAATCTTAATAAGTCTAAATTGAGCTTAATTACAATTTTTAGTCATCATAGTATAAGATTATACCTAATGTTCTTCAGGTTTCTTTCTACAGCTGCATTTTTTCTCAATATGATAGATTATCATCTCTACCAAATTAGTTTTTTGTTCAAATCGTCCTATATATCCTTTAACAACATGTAGATTCTTATACTCGACTAAAAAGATATTAAAAACATGTTTATCTATCAAAACGTTAGTGGGTGTACCCGGTGCACCCACTTTTATGTGGGTGTGCACCGGAGTGTTCACCATCTATATATATTTGTATTATTTGTTTCTTTGATCGACAAGATAACTAGCATCCTCCAAGTACAAGTGTTGCCAAAATAGACAAAGAAAAGAAGAAATCAGGGCAACAACAACTTTCATCTACTCGGCAGCTATCAGTCAAACCCACCATTCTTTTCTTAGGCCGTCGGTTCCCTTTTCCTATTTAGCACTATAGAGTAGATCTCTGGCTATCGGCAAGAAGAGACTTAATCAGAGTAGATGAGATGGAGTTGAGAAGGAGAAGCTTACTTCAAAACGGGCCACAATTAGGTTAGGAAGAAGTAACTCGACGACAAAAAGGAAGAGTTTGTTGTCTGGTACGAAGAGGAAGGAGGTAGTCGGAAAGCCTTGACTTCAATTTCATATTATGTTAGGAAGGAAGTAGGGGTGGGAATCGGTTTTCAGTTAATCCGGTTTGACCGAACCCGAACCAGTCAACTACGGTTACTGGGTAGCTGAAAACTGGTAGCTGTATCAGTTCCAGTGCATGGTTTTGGCTAGAATCAGGTAAACGGTTATTGCGGTTACTTGTTTGGTTAACCGACACAAACAGGTTTTAACCGGTATACTTAAATTATAGAATTTATGATTTTACGTTAAAGGTTATATTTAGGGGTGGCATTCGGCCGGGTCGGCCCGGTTATTTGGCGGACCAATAACCGCCCTAATATTTGGCCGTTTTTTTAACCGCCCAACCCGGACCCGTCAGTTCTCTTTTCCTTACCGTGACCGTGGCCGACGGGCAGGCGGGCACCAACGGTTATACCCGGCCTAGCGTGAAGCCCAATATTTGCGGCCCAAATTCGAATCCAAATGCAGCCCAACTGCTTCCAAACCCAATTGGGCTGCATAATTATGGGTTTTAGTAGCCCAAATAATTTGTTTTTTCAATTGTAGCACTTAATTTGGGATATGTTAATTTCATAATTTAGTTCGTACTTCGTACTAACTTATTAAGTGACACAATTAATAAAAATTAATTCTAAAATACTAAACAACTAACCAAATAATTAATTCCGAAAACTAAAAATCTGAAATCCCAAAATAATAACACAAATACTTCTGTTTAATAATAACTAATGAACATCCGAAATTGCGAATACTAAAAGTTCGAAGAAAATAAATTTAAAACATAACGATGTGATGATCCCAACTCTCGTCAAGTCATCCATATAAGGGTGGCATTCGGCCGGGTCGGCCCGGTTATCTGGCGGACCAATAACCGCCCTAATATTTGGCCGGTTTTTTTAACCGCCCGACTCGGACCCGTTATTTGGCCAGTCCAGTTATAAAACCGCGTTGACCGGGTCGATTACTGGTAGGTTTTCGGGTTTTAAGTTGGGACTGCCACCCCTAGTTACATTTTATCACTTGGATGGTTGAAAACATTATTGTATTGTTATTTTTTAATGAAAATGACAAAACCCTTAAAAACGTAATACCCTAAACAAATAGTTTGAACATTATTATTTTGTTATTTTTTAATTATTGTTTATTTTGCTGCTGAGTTTGAGATTGTGCTGATTTTGCTACTAAGTGCAAATAACATTTGGCTACAATAAATCTAGGGGTTATTATTTCTAAAATTATCGAACTTTGGCGATTTATTTTTAAAATGCACTAAGTTAAAAAACCCCAAATCTATCCCAGAATTAACGCCGTTAGTCCTTGTTTGTAAAATTTTAAACATTCTGAACCAAGTGGCTAACGGATATAACTTTTAAGTTTTCTGTCTTCTAAAAATAGTAACCCAGGTTTGCCCAAATTGCATTTTGGAGCCTGTTAAATTTAATTCTCTTAAATCCTCCCAAAGTGACCTAAGTCTTCTTCTCAAATCATCTCCTCTGAACTCTGCACCGCCACCGCCATGTCCAACACCACCGGAGAGCAGCTGACGTCGGAGACCGTTTCGGTCGACGCCGCTTTCCTAACCTCCTGAATCTCATCCTCCATATCTTTCATCTCCCTCTCCCTCTCTCCCTCTACTAATGGGAATGTGCCTGAATCAAAGGGGACGCATGTGCCTGAATCAAAGGGGACGCATGTGCCTGAATCAAATGGGTTTATCAAAATCATCCCTCTAGCTCGACAATCTTGGACCACTAGTTTCCTGATCTTCCTTGAGATACTTAAATCACTTGCCACGCAAACTACAATCTTACCAGCAACTTTGTTTCTATCAATCGATCTTGGATAGCAGTTGCTGGAAAAATTTGGATGGCAAGGCTAAGTTTGATTTGTTTTATATCGGAACAAACATGGAAAAAGGACTTTTAGAGTTGGTGCATGGTATACTCCATTCATATTATTTCGAACCTTGATTCTGACACTGAGGTAAAATTAGTTGCAGCTTCTGCTCCATACACCAGAGGGTAAGTTCTTGAACGGCTAAGGTTGGAAAAATTAATGGCAGAACCCTGTAATTGGAAGAAAAGATTAAAACAAGCATACCTTGAAAGTCTTCTGAATAAAAGTATGGGATGTTACCTTGAAAGTCTTGCCGTTTCCAAGAACCAGAGTGGATTGAAAATCGCGATCAATATTGGAAGCAGCAGCGGTGAAAATCCAAGGTGTAGTGTTGACAACGGTGTTGAGGTCATGCCCCTCGTTCCCAGCAGCAGATCACAGTGACGCCCTTTTCCATGGCGTGGAAAGCCCTAATGGCGATCAGATCTTGGAGAAACCTAGGCTGGAAAGTGGAGTTGGAGCCTATTGAAATGGAAATGAAATCGACGCCGTCCTCGATCGTGTCGTCCATGGCTTTGAGAATTGTGGAACCGGAACAGCCTTCCTCGGAGCAAGCCTTGTAAATGGCGATCCTGGCTGTGGGGGAGCCTCCGCTGGTTGTTCCGGCGGCGAGGCCGTAGTAGGTGGCATTAGGGACATGTGAGTCGGCGGCAATGGAGGCGGTGTGAGTGCCGTGGCCGACGTAGTCACGAGGTGAGCCTTTGGGATGCCTGTGCCTGAATCAAATGCGGAGATCGAGATGGCGAGGAGGAGGATTGAGGAGATGGAGGAGGAGAAGGAAGAGAGGGAGAGGAAGATGAAGGATATGGAGGATGAGATTCGAGAGGTTAGGAAAGTGGCGTCGGCCGAAACGATCTCCGACGCCAGCTGCTCTCCGATGGTGTTGGACATGGCGGCGGGGTGCAGAGGGTTGAGAGGAGATGATATGAGAAGAAGACCTAGGTCACTTTGGGAGGATTTAAAAGGATTAGATTTAACAGGCTCCAAAATGCAATTTGGCAAAACCTGGGTTACTATTTTTAGAAGACAGAAAACTTAAAAGTTATTTCCGTTAGCCACTTGGTTCAGAATGTTTAAAATTTTCAAACAAGGACTAACGGCGTTAAGTCTGGGATAGATTTGGGGTTTTCTAAACTTAGTGCATTTTAAAAATAAATCGCCAAAGTTCGAGTATTTTAGAAATAGTAACCCTACATTTAGACTACAATTTTGGAGTTGTATTATTAAATCTGGACTAGTTGCAGATTTTGGGGTAGCCGCATGGATTCAAATAACATTTGGCTACAATAACTGTGCATGTCGTAGCAAAAGTGATGTTGAACAGTCAGCTACTCGACTGAAATCGTAACCAAACAAATACCGATTATGGTTCCTAGTTCTCTAGTTAGGGTACGGTTTCGGTTTATGTTTTGGGGGAAAAGTGGCTACGGGTAACTGGTTGACCGATTACGGTTAACCGCTAACCGGCCGATTTCCACCCCTAGAAGGAAGGGACTGAGGGTTCAAGATTTTGGTGTCAAAATTAAACAGATCGGTTGTTTCAATTAGAGGGGTTAATTCAAAATGGGCCAAAAAAATTATTTTATTATATTTTAAATGACGTGTACCAGCTGACTTGAAAAATCTGCTGGAAAAAGTTACCGTCAGCATGAATAGTACCACGTTATAACGGGCTCCATACTAACGGGGCGAGACTGCAATAAACTAAATTTGCGGGACTAGTTTGTAACCGGAGTCAAAATTTTGGTACTACTTAAGTATTATTCATCTTAAATTGAATGAGCGGGAATAACTTCATCTGAAATTGTTTGAATTCCTTCGCACTCCCACTTCCTTCCACCGTGTTCATTACCAGAAATCTCTAATCTTTCGTTGCAACTTGCTCACTGCCTTCCTCCCGGCCCCAACTTCTATTTCATTCTTCCCACGCTTTCTCTTTCCGTTTTCTGTCTTGCCAATCACAAATTTGACTGCGTTTTGGCTTGTTCTCTCCACTAAATCCCTACACCCTCTCAGTTTCCCGGCGGCATACCTAAATCCTAGGGTTCCTAATTTCCACATGAAATCCTCGCGACGGAATGCAAGGCTCAATTCTTACTGTTCATGATGAGTACCCACATAGATAAATCGTCTGATAGAATCCATACAGTTCAGGCTGAGCGAGACCTAGAGGCGAATTGGGACGTCGATCTTGCCAGGAAGCTCGAAGACTACCTGCTCAAGATTTGTTCTGGTGAAATTTCTGGAACTGAAGACGACGCTGCTCATATCTCCATCAACTTCGCCGAAGGTTAGTTGTCGATTTGGATTTCCGGACAGCTGATTCTGGTACCCTTAATTACTGTTAACTCTGGGGCTGGGGTTTCTGTTCCTTTTACCCTTTGCTTTTCTCCTCTCTGGTTTAATTATTTGGTGTTTGTTGTGGAAAATGTAGCTGCTTTGCTGCTTCAGGGTTCGGTTCAGGTGTATAGCAGGAAGGTTGAGTATCTTTACAATTTGGTTTTACATGCTTTGGACTTCCTCTCTGAGAAGAGGTGAGCATGTTATCCCATGAACATGGATTTTCTTCCATTGGTTGTTTCAACTACATGTTTCAGTTATATTCTACTTGCGTACTTTTGTTTAGGCAGCAGGGAGAGTTGGAAGGATTGACCGAGCAACCTGAAAAAGCTGCTTCAAGATGCGGTAATGATGACGGAGATGATCAATTTTGGGGCTTGGACGACATCCCAGGTAAATACTTTCCACATATTACCTCTAATTTCCAAGAATATGTTGAAATTTTATAATCTATGTCTATTTCTTGCAGTGGAACCGAGAAATTGTTTGGATACTTCAACCAGTAGAGATGCTTTGTTCTACAATTTCACAAAGCCACCAGCTAATTTAGTCGTTCTTGAAGCTGATTGCTTGGATACTAGTGGTGATGGAGGGGAACTGGAGTCGTATCTAGTATTACATCTCTCTGCTCTTTCTTTATTTTGTTTCTTGATAAGTTGTTGTCATGCCACCTTCTGAAGTCCCATGTCATTTTGTTTGTGATTGTTGTAGTTAGCTTCCAGTGATCTCTATCGGGATTTTATCCTTTTAGACCCATGTGATGCTCCTTCCGTAAATAACTTTTTAGAAGAGGGGGTACTGGAGTTGGAACCTCGTATAGGGGAAGCTCAACTCATAAAGGCATTCATTCCTCAAGAAAACGTACTGGTGCAACAGGACGGAGGTCATCTCTGGGAAAGAACCATGATGCTCCTTTAAATCAGTCTCCAATTCCTGATTGTGGCTTACAGGATGATAAATGTGATGTGAATCCTGGCCCTTCTAAAGATGTTAACTTTGAAGGCTGTAGTCAAAGGTTTGATATGGATGATATGTATTCTCCACCTGGAAACTTGGATGACACAGATTTAGATGAAGATGAAACTGATCCATGGAAGCCTTTGAATCCTCATGAACCTGGGGACTTAAAAGTGAAACCTTTCAAACGAGGTGAATATAGGACAATATCTTTCATTTCCCTGTCAATATTAAGATACTTACTCTACTACTATTGACGGCTATTAATGGGCTTTTCTACCTGAGCAGTTTCTTTAAGAAAGCATGTGGGGAATACGCCAACGCTGACATCTATAGCTGCATTATTTCCACTTGCAAAGATGCATCATGGCCCTATTAGTTCTGAGCTCAAAGACATGTGGGATTTACGTCAGAATTCCTGCAATGAGCATAAGAACTCCCAATCCGATCCTGCTCCTTTATATGAAAAGGTAACCCCCCCTCAACAGATGACATGCATCTATAGCTTCCCTTTACATTATTAGTGTTGATTCCCATCTGATGTTCTGGATGTAGTTACGAGAATCACTTGCTAGTGGAGGGAAGAATAATGGAGGTTTTATTCCTCATTCCAACAATGATGACTGGGTCAATGAAAATGACAATGGTGTCCCTGCAGAACCATATGGGGAAATGCCAGAATCCTCATTTATGGATGAAGATTTACCTCTTCCGCATGATAAGGTTTTATGATTGCCCATGTCTTCTGGCTTACATGTATACTTACTCAATCCCTGAAAATTAGAATTTTTTGGTTGATTTATGCAGGATTTTGACTCTGCTTCACGCTTTGATGCTGATGATCCCTTTGGACAAAGAGAACCAAGTTCCCAAACAAGCCTGGAGGATCTTTGTCGTTCGCACCTAGTAAGAGAAGCGTTTTCTATTATTTGTATGGCTAGGGCTGCAGGATTAATCATATTAAGTAAAGTAGTCTAAAGCATTTTTCAGACTGCTGTGAGTTCGCAGATCACGAAGCCATCCACTTGTACAGCTTCTCAGATTACTCCATCTCAATTTTTTACCAGCAAAAATATAAGGGAGACGGGGAGTTTGAATTGCAAAAAAACCTTGTCCACCGGGCACGGAATCAACTTTTCGGCTGGCTTTTAGTTTATCTTCTGTTCTTTATATGGAGCTCTGTGCTTGTGTAGGATGCTCTGCTTGCTAATATAGCTGAAACTGAGAAGCAGACAGAGCTAGCTGCTCGTGTATCATCATGGAAACAGAAAATTGAGCAAAACCTCGAAGTGCAAGTAATTTCAACTTTTCTCTTCTTTTTCATCTGTCAAGTACAAACTATTTTTCTTACTTTAGGTGTGCTACAGCCATCATCGTGTTTCTTTAATGGAAATTGTCTCTGATAGGATTCACGGCCGGCATTTGACATCCATGCCTATGGTGAGAGGATTATCGACCGATTATCTGTTCAATCAGACAGGGAAAACATCAGCTCCTTTGCTGATATCGTGAGGGACCAAGAAAAGCATGAAATTGCTCGTACCTTCTCTGCTATGCTTCAGTTGGTAGTTAACTCCTATTAATCTCTAGCCTCTTCACTGCCTGTTTGCAATCCTATTTTCTGCTCAATATCGGAAATTGTCTGTTTTCTGGCATTCAATGATCATTATACACGCAAAAGGATGTTTTGTGTTGAAAGATATTTGTCCTTGCTTTCAGGTGAACAATGGAGACATTGATCTGGATAAGAATGGTGTTAATGGTAACTCAGTATGTTACACTGCTGCGAGTCCCTTCCGTATCAGGCTTCTTAAAAAGGATGGGAGAGGAGACGACAGAAGGTTTAAGATGTCGAAAAAGAGAGTCAGATCACCATTTAGAAAAAAACACAAGGATCTCGAGGATAAAATTCCGAGTGACGGATCTCCAATCACCAAGTCACCATCAGAAAATGGATCATCTTTAGTGACAACACGGTCAAACTCCAAGTTAGCTGCAAAGCTTCCGAAGGTTGGTGGGTTAAGGTGTACTCCAGAGGGAAAGAGGAGAAGATCACGAATAGTTGAACCAGTTGACTTGCACCCTGCAGGTTGATGCCATTTACTTTTGCTGCTGTAGCAATTCAATCTTCAAGCTGAATGGCTCCAAGCAAACAAGTGAAATGGTGCAACTTTCAAACTGTTGATGCAGTCTGTAATTCACATGATTTAACTTATTGTTCCATTTATCAGTCTTGAGGATTCTTGTAGTAACCACAATTGCTAACTAGCAAGCCTAGGAGTGAACATTTCCTTTGTGTATGTTGTCTACTTAATAGCATCCGTTGACCATGACTGGGAATTGGTGTTATATATCCACTTTAATTGGAAAATCTAGTTTAACAACTGAACCCTAAAGTTGGATCTCTACAAACATGGAGTTGAGAGCTTGTTGATTATGTTTTCCAAGAATCATCTTCATTGTTTTATCGACATTAGATTCAACAACCATTTTTGAGTGGGGGAGGGTTGCTGGGTTGATTGAGTGCTTTGTTTTTGCAAGCAGGAGAGAAGCTATATTGCCCGAAAGAGGTGAGATTGATGGGTTCCTGTGAGAGGAGGTGTAACTGTCCTACCCGAATCTGATTAATCGGTTAAAATTTAATTTATTCAAATCGTAACCTCGTTGGTTTAAACTTGGTGGAATTTAATTCGAATTAAATTATTGATTCGCCGATTTAACTTATTCCCGAGTGTTGGAAGTTGGATTTTCGGGTTAATTAAGTTCGAATTGACTTTTGAGCCGGTGTTCTAAATTGTTGGCCGAGTGAGCTCAAAGTCTATGACCCTTTTAATCAAGGAAGAGGGGGAGTAGCCCACTTGAGCCTCTATTGCAGTTTGTGGAAGAAGAGGAGGAGTGAGCTCATCCCACTCTATCTATTGGAAGGGTGAGGTCCGTTCGGCCCAACGGAGAGAAAGAAGAAGAAGAATTGGGCCTTCGGGCTGTGATTTACGGAAAATGAAAGAAGGGGATTGGGCTTCAAGCCCGATGAGTATTGAAAGAAAGAAGGGTTTCGACGTTTAACAGGGGTAAGAGGGTTTGAGGATTTGAGAGAGAAGTAGGGAGACCAAGGGTATGGCGGCGACTTGCGAATCATTTCTCCGAGAGAGGGACGAAGGCTTGAGTGATCAGAGAGGGAAGGGAAATCGTGGTCCACGGCTGGGAGAATGAAGTAGGGTTTAGGCAGCCCTAGAATGGAAGAGAAGGAGCACCGACGATCAGATGCTGAAGGAAGGAGGCCGTCGTTAGAGAACCGTTCAAATGATGGCTCGGTGGTGGGAACCGAGGCAGAGGAGCGTGGACGGGGGAGAGGCGGCGGCGGAGGAGGTTTGCCGACGGCCACGAGCTGACCAGATAAGAAAAGGGACCAACTGGTCGTTTTGTAAAGGTAAGTGACTACTTTGTTGTTTCTGGAAACTATGATTACTGTTTGGGAACTTCGAGTATGGTCCCTAACTGTGGGAATGTGACAGATGAGGCCATGGGCGGATTTTGGTAATGAATTAAGTATCTGGACTGATTTGACTAACAGAGAAAGTATGAGGGCTGCCTCTGAAATTCTAGGAAAAGAGCAGTCACCAGATTTTCTCAGGAGCAGAGTAAATGGATCATATCTTGCTCGTTTGAAGTCCAAACTACGCACCGTCAGAACCTGTGGAATCAGAACGGCGAGGGGAAGTTCTTAGGAAGATTTTAGAGTTTGAAATTTAGGCTAAGGTGAGGGCTTAGCTACCTAAGGTAGCGTATGTGAGGAATTGAAACATGACCTAGACTAAATGTAGAAATCATGTAATGTGGAGAGTTAAACTGGTTTAATTAAGTATTGTGGTGTTTTCGTGTGTAATGTGCAATGTGTTGACTGATCATTGACTAGGTGGCTAAATGAGGGTTTAATTCTTGATTGTGCAATATATATACATGACTATGATTATTGGGACTATGGAATGTTGAATGCAGGAGGATGATCCCAATTAAAGATCATCCCGTGATGGATGAACAGGAGAGTGACCCTGGACCACACGACATCACTACCCCTATCCCTTGTTTGTGCAGATGGGGTGGTCGATGAGGATAGTTGTTCTCTCTTAGAAAGTGAAATGTAATTATATATCAATTGATGAAATTGTCGTGGTGATTGTTCGAGAAATGGCACGGTGAAATGGAATTAATAATACTGGGTGGTCATGTGGAATTAGGAAGTAAATTTGGGATTGAGGATTATCATTGTGCCATACGTGTTTGTTTTAGTGATGTAAATGAAAGTAGAATATGGAAATGAGCCAACGTTACCCCAGGGATGAGATGTGGAAATGGTTGTTGGTCTACCGACGAGTAGATACCTCCCCACGGGAAGGATCCTACGGGATGCATTAGGGACGTTCCAGAGAATGGAAGTGCGTCTTCCGGGCCGGCGGGTAACGGGGGACAACTCCTTTGGCGCCTAATTGGAATCAACTACAATTATTAGGACGTGTTGTGTTGTGGTTGTGATTGTGATTGTGTGTGTGAGAGGTATGATTTACTTGACTGAATTGTATGTATGGATAATGATGATAGATTGTGGACATTGTGGTATTATGTTGATGATGTTGATTTGGACATGATCGAGTATTGATAGAGGGAAACATGATTGATTACATAACACTATTGTAATAGGATGTTAAAATAAATTAGACATAAGTATGAGTCCAATTGTTGTATTACAATGTGAGAGTCTGGGATGCTACCTAGGTAGTTTCGATGCATAGTTATGCCCCGTGGGTTCACTCAGCTCCAATATAAAACTGATCCCTCTTAGTCTCCCTTTTCAGTTAGATGAGTACGTGTTTGAAGTACAATATGATAGTTGGAGTTTGGAGGGTACACATGGCTGAAGGACGGCGACCGAGGACTTGAAGGTTGATTTTATTTTCTATTTCAGTTGACAGTTTTGGGGGTGTGATAAAGTTTATGAATTGTATTGATTTTGAGATTTGACCGGATGTGACTTGGCTTAATTTAAATTCGGGATCCGATTTGTATTTCAGTGTTTTGTATTTCATTTAATTCATTTCCGCTTGATTATTCTCGGTAATCTTTGGTAGTACTCGGTTCCGGTTCAACCGTGAGTCCAACCACGGAAATCGGGTGCGGATGTTACAAGATGGTATTAGAGTTTGGTTGTCTCTCCTGCATAGGTGAACTATTTTTTTTCTAGGGATTAACTACCCTCTTAATGGAAAGGACATAACATCGATGCAGTACTAACATTCATGGGGATTTCGAACAAACTTAACTAGGTTGGGTATTTGAATGAAAGTGAGTTTTTAAGAAAGAAAGCGATTTGAAATTATTAAGTGAAAATGTTTATTCTCGGTCCTCCTATGTCACGAAGAAAGCCATGAGAGGAGCAATCACTGTTTAGAGGAAGTTGTTCAGTTTGATTAAAGGGATGCGAGGATAGTGGAGTCGTGAATTTGGAATGAGGTGAGAAATGTTGAGTCGGATATGGAAGAGTTGGTGACAACGACCGTAGGGAATGTCAACGGGCGTTGCCTGGGTGTTGGAACTCAATGAAAGTTCTTGTAGTAGGTCGATTGGTACAGTTACAATGAAATTTGCTGAAGTGGGTTCAAAAGTAATGAGTGGTGGCCAAAAGACGTATGCAAATTATAAATACGGAATTTGAGTAATGAATTGGATGCGGAAGCTAGGATGCTATCATGTGGTTAGAATGAACATTGGTGAACTGGAAATTGGGTTAAGACGATGGGTTGAGAAAAGTTACTGAAAGCTACCTTGATGTTTTGAAGAGGATTTCGAAAGGAATTTTTAATTCACGAAAAATTTAGGAGTCTAAATTGTACGGGATAAGATTTTGATAATTTGAAATGTTGTGGAAAAGCTTGGTCGATTTTTTTTAAAGTGGATTGGTCTGAAGAAAGTGAGTGATAATTTTAACATGTTTTAGTTTCAAATGTGAATTTGAATGAAATTTTAATCTAGCGAGCAAATTTCAAGTTTTGGTTTCATACTCGAGAATTTTAAACTGCTTGAAAGGGGGGAAAATTATGCTTCTAGATTTTTAATTTTTTTTGTGGAAATGAGAATTTGTGATTTGAAGCTATAAAGTGTTTTTGGTTTTAAATTCTAGTACTAGCTTCTTTTGAATAACTTGTGTTAAGGATTTGAAAACATTTTAGCGATTTGGTATTTAATCAAGATGAAGTTTGAGTTTATTAATTTTGGTTAAAGGATAAGTTAAAGTTTTACATTCTTGGTCAATTTGAATGGAGGTTGCAAACGTTTTCACCTTCTGGATGAGTCATGGGATTTTGTAAAACCGTAGTAGGAGAGATTCCTGTAACATTGAAGTTATGATATTTAATTAAAAAGCGAATGAAGTGGTGAAGTTGGGGTCGTTTAAAGGAAGTTGGAAGTATGGTGTATAAGTATGACGAGTCTTATTTTAAGGAAATATGCATCACAAGACATGAAAGAAATGGATCAACAAATGTGGTCAAAGTTAATTATCGGGAAATGGAATTACGGAAATGAAAAATTTGTAAATTTGATATTGAGACACTTGATTTACTAGAGTCTGCCTTAAAGAAGATTGTTTAGGTTTTAGCATGCAACAAGCTAATTGGATAAATTGGTCATGAGAAAGACAAAAGGTTTTAAAAGTATCCTAGAAGACGAGAGGGTCTAGGAGGAACGGAAGTGGTAATGTCAGTTTAAGTCGAGACAATCTCACTGGCGAAAGTTTATGGTTTCGGGATGAAACCATTTTTAGCGGTGTAGAGATGTAACAACCCAATTTATGATTTGTGATTTCGGGACGAAATCCTTTGAAGGTTTGGAGAGTAGTAACGACCCGAACCTAGTTAACCGGTTGAAATTAATTTATTCGAATCGTACCTCGTTGGTTTAAACTTGGTGGAATTTAAATCGAATTAAATTATTAATTCAATGATTTAATTTATTTTCGAGTGTTTGAAGTTGGACTTTCAGGTAATTAAGTTCGAGTTAACCTTTGAGCCGATGTTCTTCGTTAGCTTAGTCAAGTTTACTCGACCCACTAAGCTCAAGGTCTATGGCCGTTTTAATCAAGGAAGAAGCGGGAATCCCTCTTGGGCCTCTACTGTAGTTTGGTGGAAGAAGATGAGGAGTGAGCTCGACTCACTCGGTCTATAGGAAGGGTGAGGCCCGCTCGGCCTAGTGGAGAGAAAGAAGAAGAGGAATTGGACCTTGAGGCTGTGATTTACAAAAAGATGAAAGGAGGGGACTAAGATTTAAGCCTGATAATTATTGAAAGAGATAAGGGTTTGGTGTTCCACGGGGGGAAGAGGGTTTAAGGATTTGAGAGAGAAGCACGAGAACCAAGGGGATGGGGGAAACTTGGCAATCATTTTTTTAGAGAGGGAAGGGAAATTGTGGTCGACGACTGGGGAATGAAGAAGGGTTCGATTCCGAGAAGTGGGCAGTGCCCCAACGTCAAGGAGGATATTTTGGCGGCCCTAGAGTGGAAAATGAGGAGTGCTGACGATCGGAATTCGGAGGAAGGATGCTGTTGCTAGAGAACCGTTTAAACGATGGCTCGACGGCAGGAACCGAGGCGAAAGATCGTTGACATGGGAGTTGGAGCGTCCTTACGAAATCTGAGAGAGGCGCTGACGGTGGAGGAGGAGGCTTGCCTGCGGCCATGAGCTGACCAGAGAAGAAGAGGGATCAAATGGTCATTTTGTAAAGTTAAGTGACTACTTTGTTTTTTCTAGAAATTATGATGACTGTTTGGGAACTTTTAATAATTACTGAGACGGTCCCTAACTGTGTGAAGGTGACAGATGAGGCCTCGGGTAACTTTTGGTAATAGATTAAGTATCTAAACTGATTTTCTTAACAGAGAAAGTATGAAGGTTGCCTCTGAAATTTAGGGAAAGAGCTGATTGGTCACTGGATTTTCCTAGGAGTTGTAAATGAGTAAATGGATTGTATCTTGCTCGGTTGAAGTCCAAACGAGGCCACGTCAGAAGTAGTGGAATCAAAAAACGAGGGGGGACATTCTCATGCAGATTTTAGAGTCTACATTTTAGGGTGAGGTGAGGGCTTAACATCGATTATATAGCGGATGCAATGAATTGAAACCTGACCTAGACTAAATGTAGGAAGCATGTAATGTAGAGAGTTGAAACTAGTTTAGTTAAATTTTGACCGGTCCATTCTAGAACACCTACAGTGTATCTACTCTAAGCAAAATGATTAGCTACTCATAATTACAATATAGAAGTCTAAAGTCACCAAAGAAATCATAATAATTAGGAATACAAGAAAGGAATGTAAAAACCTAATTGTTGCCAACAAATCTCGCAACTTCAGTGTTCAAATCGTTTATCCAAGTCCTCTAAGATGATCCTTGAAGTTTCCTCCACTCCAATAGCTTCAACAATTGCCTAGAAAGTGTTCTATCTCGTCCTTAGTCGTAAAAAATATGATATGACATCAATTGGGCTAACAAAGCCCTTAAATAGGGTTGAATTTGGAGAAACAAGGAAAAAAGTACATCTTTTCAAGCAAGTGTGTGGACCTTGACTCCTAAACCAATACCTTTGTGTTCATTTTGGTCAAATCGAGTTTCCAACTCCTGAGCAATCTCTCTCAACTCCTATGCCCATGACCACTCCGTGCAAGCCTCCCCATGATGCCATTGATTTTCCCAATCATCAAAACCTCCAAACGAGTCCAACACACAATTAACAACAATTAGTTACAACTAGTGCAAACTACGTAATTAATGCACAAAGTGGTGGGAATAACATAAAAATATAGCTTAGTATGGAGGGATGAACGCGATAAATCTAATGTCGTAAACAACTAAAATAAATCTTAACTTCATGTTTGGTGGATTAGGAACTAGTTCATTCATAAATGTTTGATGAGTTGGTAGAAGTGTAAATTTTGGTTCATAGGTTGGATTGATGGTACTAATAATTTAAATTGTTTTACATTTTTTTAAGGGTAAAAGCTCGTCAATCATTAATGTGTAGTAATCAGAAACTATGAAAGAGTCTCGGGAGCTAGGATAAAAGTTGTGGCTCCTTTCCTATTTGCAACACAATTAAAGGCAAAGAAAAGAATTAGGGATACCTCCTTGCGGATGAGTTGTGGTCAGGGGTGAAATGACTCTAGAACCCAAAGCTAGCTAGTTCTCCCTAGCTGCATGGCACCGAAAATGTATCAGGGCATCTATTATCAGTCAGAATTGGACCATAATGGAATTTCATCGCAAATACAAGAAAGTGCCTCATCCAACCATCTCGGAGGGCGTTCACCCAGTGTAGGTGAAGCGAAGTTATGAGACTTCCTTGAAAGTACATGAGCATCAACGTTCCTATCCCTCATAACAAAAACAATCTTTGTGTCGTGGCTAGCAAAGGTCTTACAGCGTTTGATGATGTCCCCGAATTTAGTCACGTCGTCCTTCGTAGAGTTTATTGCCAAACAAACAACTTGTGAATCCAACACAACTATTATGTGAACAATACCAAGCCCCCGAAGCCAAAGTATAGGGCTCCGAGTAATGTTCGTGCTTCCCATTCATTGGCATTTGGACATCCTCCCTCGATCGATACTCGTTCTGAACTTCACCATGGTGCCATCCTCCCTTCTAATGATCATCCTGCGCTATGTTGATATCTGTCACAGAAGAGGGCACTATCAACATTGCACTTCAGTTCTCTGGTCGTCGGTGGATGCCACTTTGGGCATGACCTTGTCGAGGCTCGCTGCTCGTCGGTATGACAGGGTAATAACGTTGCTATTCCTGAGCCTCGTCCAGCGCTAGCCGAGCAGTAACATATGATGGCTTGTTCTCATCTCTCCACACTCTATTATTCCTTTATCTCCAAACTCCACTAATACTTGCAGCCATGACATGTATCTTTGATTTAGGGAGTGTCTGAATAGCTCGGAACAACCACTCCGTGAAAGACTCTGATTGCGTTTGCAACCTCTCCACATCCGCGAAAAGCCCCATTTTCTGCCAGCATTCTGTCACATAATCACAAGCCACAAAAAGGTGTCATGGGTTCGCCCACAATGTATTACACAACCACAAGTATTCAACATGTGGATATCTCGGTTCGAGAGAGTTTCCTGGGTTGGTAAGACATCCCTCGCTAGCCACCAAAGCATCACCTTCACCCTAGGAGGAGTCGGCACATCCCAGAGTTTTAACCAATCTCCTTGAGTGTAGAGATGTGCTTGATTTACCAAGGTGTCCATTAGAAATATATAGGCCGACTTCACTGTGTACTGCCCGTCTCTCGTCCATCCCCAAACTCTCATATCACGTTCTTAATTTCGTTGCAAACGGATTGATGGAATCGCCTCAACATCAGGAGGTTCAAAGAGTCCTTCAATAAGCTCTTCATCCCACACTTTAAGTCCCAGTATAAACAAATCACATACCTTCAACCCTTCTAAACCTTCAACCATTCGGGTCTGAAAAAATTATTTTCCTCACACTTAAGCCATAGCTGACGCTAGACATTAATGTCCGTTCCATCTTCCGATTTTCCAACATGTTCCTTCTCGTACAATTACTCGGGCTTCCCAAATACTCTGCCATATCATACTCGAATTCAAAAATAAGTCCGCCAACTCAAAATCTCCCTTTGGATAGTATTTAGCTTTGTATCTCTTCAAGATGATGGTATCTGGGTTGGTTTGAAGTCTCCAACCTTGTTTCCTAAGTAACGCTAAGTTGAAGTCGGGGATATCTCTGAATCCCATCCCCCATGTTCCTTTCGTAAACATAATCTCTCCCATCTCATCCATGATATCCCTCTAATCCCATCACTCTTCCTACCCCACCAGAAGGATTTAATCATCCTTTGAATGTCTTCTGCCAGGGTGATTGATGCGTCTCATTATTGGCGTATTCATCTTCTCATTAGACGACATTTTATGTGATTTACATGTCTAATTTGCATGGTTTTGAGTGAGTTTCGTACCCCTTGGCCCCTTGGGGCCGTTTTATGTGTTTTGCATGTTTTTGGTTCATTTCAGGTGATCCATGACAATTAGGGACGAATCGGAAGGCTGGAAACTACTGGAGCTGGAACTGAAGCAATACACGACGTGTATTACAATACACGCCGCGTACCAGGAGCACTCTGTGTATTAACAAAACACGCCGTATATCTAATACACGCCGTGTATTATGATACACGCCGTGTATTATGATACACGGCTGTCTACCATCACCTGACGGGATTTTTAATCCTACTCTTTCCTGGGAGAGAGGGACAACTTACAATTTCATTCTTCTTTCTTCCCCGACGAACCAGACACTCTCGGAGGGAGAACTCAGAGCTTTGAAGTGATGATTGAGCAAGAGGAAGCGGGGATTAACTCAGGAGTTTCTAGGATTCATCAAGATTAGGTTTTCTCGGAGTAAGATGTCTTTTCTGGTTTTCTCTCTGTTGTTTCTGTGATTTCTTCTGTAGTGATGTCGAGCTAAACTCCTAGGGTTGTTTAGATTAGATGAAGCATTAGTAAGGATTTTGTATGGATGATTTTGGGTTTCTAACCCGTTTATATTAATCGATGTTTATTCAGACTTAGATGCGATTTCTCCTAAACCCTAATTTGAAGCTCTAAGAATTCACAGATTGACCATATCGTAGAATTTTCTTCATCTTTTATTTCGTGGTTCTGACCATGGACGTGAATCATTCTAGAGTTTAGGAGGTCGTTAGGTTCTCCGATATCTTGACCATAGGATTGGAAGGACCTAATCTCTTTGCATGTTTATGTGGCATTTCATCGTTATTGATTCGTTCTTGATTTCTTGCAAGTTAGCTTGACCATAGGAGCTTGTAGGTTTGATAGAATAGAATCTCTATGGCCTGACCATGGAGTAGAGATTGCAAAAGGAAATGTTGAGTCATCTAGTCTGTTGAAACTGAGATTGCATAGCTTCATCCATGCTTCATCCATCTTAACTGAACTAGCGTGGATTCGAGTCTGAACAACCGCCTTAGTCTATCTTTGAAACCTCAATCTGCTTTGCTTGTTTCATTTGTTTCAATTGCATTCTTAGTTAACTTAGTTCATAACCAAATTCTCAAACCAAAACGAAACCTCGATTAGCTTTTACACACTTTTCTGAGTAATAGAGAAAGAGAGACCGTTGGGAAATAACGATCTCGCTAGAGCGATCTAGTGAGTAAAACTGGTGTGCGTTAATTTGCGCACCAAGTTTTGGCACCGTTGCCGGGGAACTTTTCTTTTTCTAGGAAAGGCATTGTACGTTTAAAACTTTTCATTCATTCTTTTTCTCATCTCTTATCTCCCACATTTTTATACTACTTGGTATTTCTTGTTTTTGGTGTTTCAGGCAATATTGCAGGTATGGAAGAAAGAAGACAGAGTAAGTGCATAGCTGACAAGGGCAAAATTTTCTACACTCAGTTCGGCACTACCCCTGTACCTCCCCCTGCAAAGACACCTAAGGCAAGGAAGACCCTTTTTGCATCCTCATCTACATCTTCGCCTTCACCATCCACCATTGTTACTACCAATCCTCCTATTCCACCAGAACTAGTAATCATGGCGGAGAGGACGATGAAGGATTATGATCGACCTACCATAGATGGGACTACTTCTTGCATTCAGATTCCCAACACGGGAACTCAGAATCTGCACATCCCATCTCACTTGATCAACATGATCAAAGCCAATGGGAACTCTTTCTCTGGGGATGCCAATGAGGACCCGAATGCTCATGTGAGAAATTTCTTAAGGCTAGTGATGAAACTCGATTTGACGTGATTTTCAGCCTCATTTAAGTGACATTTCCTTGCTCGAAATGTGGTTTTAGGGGTAGAATAGCGAATATTCACTCAACTACTCTATTTCCTACCGATTTGGTTACTTTGGCCCTTTTTGGGTCTATTTGATGGTTTTCTAGTGTTTTTGTGACAGCACAGGTTTTTGCCATCATTTACGTAGCCACGGACGTGTTCAAGACCTCAAGGAGTGAACCAGAAGCGAACCAAAAATCAAACCAGAGTCAAAACCGAAGATCCAACTGCCCAGCACAATGTTTTCACCGAAAAACCTACACAGTTTTCGGCAAAAATACCTTCAAAAACTCACAGGCGAAGTCAGCCGTTTTATACTACAGTTTTTGGCGAGAAACTCCTCAAGTTTTCGGTGAAAAGTACAGAAGAAATCGGCAGAGCTTACAAAGAGAAGTTTTCGGCGAAAACTCAAAGTTCTCGCCGAAAACTCTAAGTTCAAAAATCACAGGAGAATCAGCCGACGGAAGCAACAATTTACAAAGAAGTTTTTGTCGAAAACTCATGAAGTTTTCACCAAAAAATCGTTCACAAATCCGGCGACTTAGGGTTAAGTATAAATACTTAAACCGGCGGCCCAAAAGAGGAGATCAATCAGAATTCATATTCCAACAACTATTCACAAATCAGACTTTTGAGAGTCAGCCGACTCTAAGGTCGATAGATAGAGTTTAGAGAGTTCGAAGAATCGTGGACAGATCGTGACGCCATCCTTCCACCTCGGAGAGCTCGGAGCTTAAAGTTGAAGATCCAGGAGATTGAAGCTTATTTTCCCGCTTTATTAGATTAGAAGTCGTGGAACTCACACCACGCACAACCTGTTTAAACCTGAGTAATATGCCAACATATTTGAGTAAACAAGAAGAAGAGACCTCGAGTAGAATACGATCTAGTCTACCTTGGTAGATTAGTTATTTGACTACACGCGCAAAAGCGTGCCATCAAATTGGCGCCATTGCCGGGGACTCTTCTAATTGTTTGAAAGAAGAGTTGGCATTTTATTCTTCTACCTTACCGCTCTACCATTTATTTTTCCTCCATATTTCCATGATTTACCTGGGTAGTGCTTCTTAGTTTTGATTATGCAGGATAACAGGTGGGATGACCGGTACCGAGAGCGGTACATCAATGAAGCACCATATATCGAAGATTACCAAGAGATGTTACATCAACAACAACAACAAATGGCGAGAATTGACTCCCTCTTTGATAATATCTTTTCAATGCTACAAGGTCACCAAGAGATACACCAACAAGAGCATCGAAGAGGTGCTAGAGATAACCAAGAGATGCTTCATGAACATCAACAATGCTCGTCGAGAACCCAATCTGCCTTGGATAATATCTCTTCAATGCTACAAGCTCATCTCGCGACGGACATCAAGCTCGAGCAACCAAAGCAGTTAATGACAAAAGACGCTCAAGAGCTGTTCGAAGAAGAAGATGATGATCCTATCCATGACTATTATGAGCTAGAAGAATCCTTGGTGGTGGGGGTTGATGAAGACATAGAGCCAATTGATGACGCTCGATTTGACGTGATTTTCAGCCCCATTTAAGCGACATTTCATGCCCCTTTGATGCCATTTTGATGAGTATTTGGTGAATATGTGTTTATTATGTAATTTTAGGCTCCTAGTGCGTACATTGTCCATTTCTTGGATATTTTTATCCTTTTTTGAGCTTTTATGTTGAGCCCCCAGGTTACCACATTATAGAGGACTTTCTCACGAGTCCAACGCTTCAAACGGGGACCAAATCGGAGTTCAAACGTAGCGGGAATGATCGAAACAAGTTGGAACTCTGCACAGCTCAAAACGCTGCGTTTTGGAACTTACACGCCGTGTAAGCTAAATGCATTGTGAGCTTACACGGTGTGTAAGCTCCTCAGATGGGAAAATTCAGCCTTTTCCAACTTGTAAAGGGTTGCTAGGGTTATATATAGACTTTTTGAAGCCAGATTGAAGATATACGAATTTTGGCTGATTAGCCACGACTCTAGGGTCGATAGATAGAGTTTAGAGAGTTCGAAGAATCGTGGAGAGATCGTGACGCCATCCTTCCACCTCGGAGAGCTCGGAGCTTAAAGTTGAAGATCCAGGAGATCGAAGCTTCGCTGGAGTCGTCAGAATTAGATTTTTCAGTTCTTATCTGTTCTTCCTCTGTATGATGATTTCCTTTGTTGCCTTTGATTCTTCTGTTATCGTTATGAGTAGCTAAACTTGTAGAGCTTAGATTAGATGAACCCTAAGTGACCAGGGCATTAAAGCGGTCACGGATCGGCGGTAATTAGATTCAAAGTTCAATCAGTTTCTCTTTGCATGGTTGTTTTGTTCTTCACTGTTTATGTTTCTTCTCTGGTTGATCACCTAGATTAGGTTTTTGCAAGTTAGGGTTAGTTGCCAGATGTTGTCGCTAGACAGTTCCCTTCTTTGGCGCTTAAACCTGTCTTCCTTGATCACCTAGTTTAGAATCTTGTTAAGCTGAGGATAGAAGCGAACGCTCGCCTCTCTTTAAAACATCAATTCAACCAATTAACCTATTCATTGGAGTGTGCCTTTCGTAGGAACCAGTTAGGGTTAATCCACTGCAAGAGTAACTCATTAATCGTTAGTAATTCCACAAGTTAGTTAAGTCGTTGCGAGAGGCGACTGTACCCGGGCGACTAATTAATCTTGGTAGCTAGATCGGATAGAGCGAACATTTGCCAGTCTTAAACCTAAGGGTCAGGAGTTATGGTGGTGTATAGAAATTGATTGAATTAGTTGAAAACAGCTGGTCTTGTGATCGTCAATGCTTTGGTAATCTAAGGGGGATTCGAAATCTAAGCTCGTCTATCTTCTCGTTAGTCAACCTTTTAATCTTTCTCTCTTTTATTTTCCTACTTTATTAGATTAGAAGTCGTGGAACTCACACCACGCACAACCTGTTTAAACCCGAGTAATATGCCAACATATTTGAGTAAACAAGAAGAAGAGACCTCGAGTAGAATACGATCTAGTCTACCTTGGTAGATTAGTTATTTGACTACACGCACGTGAAAACGCGTTCATCACCAATCCATCTTGAAGTTGAAGCCGAAGAGGAGCACATAGAGATTGAGGAGATACCCTCACCTACACTTCCGCCGAGTCAACCTGTAGAGAAGATGGAGCTCATTGACCATGCCGCGCCGTACTACCTCTTTCCTCATCGAGTAGGAGAATTCGAGAAGAACTGGTCATCCAACCAGAACCGCGATCTACTGGAGCACTACCGGCTGCATCACCCTTCTGGAGTGCTACATGGCACTTAGTCGCACACCTTGAAGAAGACGATTGACTTCAAGGAGCTCTTGAGTTGGGGTCCCTAACAGGTACCGTCCGGCTGAAGGACGTTAAAAGAGAGCGCTTCGTGGGAGGCAACCCACGGCTAGAGTCCGTTTTTGAATTTTTGAGTCAGTCTTTTTCGTCGTTCGAATCAGGTTCGGGGGAGCCAAAGTGCCAGTTTAATTTCCTTTCGTTTTGATTTGTTTTCGGTTGGGTTTTGAAAAAAAAAGAGTTTTTAAATAAATTTTCGGCGAGAACAAAACTACTTTGCAAATTTCAACAGTGAACGTCTTTTTTATTTTTGCCTATTTTCAAGTGAAAACTTCCATAGTTTTCGCTGAAAACTTGTGTTTGTTTTGAAAATAAGTTTCCTTTTTTAGGTCCGATTCAAACGCACATTTGATCGTCCAAATCGGAGCTCTGTAGCTTCGGTTATCCCCGAAACAAGCTTTTCACGTTTTTGGCCAACTTCGTCACTTTCCGTCCATTTTCTTGAGTCATGTCTCAAAGGTTAGTTGTTGGGTTTTCAATTTCGAATCTTTTGACATGTTGATTGTTGACTTTCGACGAGTTTAAATTTGGTCTATCTTGTTTTGCGTGCCTGCTGTTTCGGTGTGATTTTTTATGAACGGATTGAGCTTAGTCGATCTAGATTGCTCTAGGAGTGTCGTGCCGTGAATTTGAGAAAAAAAAAGTCAAAATTTTTTAAAAATTCCCCTAAACCTTCTTTGTTCGACTTTTATTCTGTGTGGATCTGGGACACCTTGTCCCGGTTTCCTTTTGATCTCTTTGTTGTTTTTGTTTTGTAGGAACTCGAGTAGCTACTTCGCTCTACTCCGGACGCTCCGTTTTCATCCACTACACCGACCATCTCGTTCCAGGTTCTTCGTATCTCTCTACTCTAGTTTAGTCCTGTGAGGACACAGAACCGTTAAGTGTGGGGTAGGATGCTAGGATTACGCATGATCTTGTTTGATTTTTTGTGATTTCGTGGTTCAATTTTGAATTTCTCTAGCATAGAATTGCTCAATTCTTGACTTTTGATGTTAAATTGGCTTCAATTTTGAACAATGACGTCTACACTGTTCCACTTAGAACCTGTAACCAACGTGTCGGAACTGATATTAAATGAGTCTAGGTCAGAACAGATCACAAATCACTCTTGTAGTTGAAATTTGAATCAATTAAACTGTTTTGCTTGTTAGTCACAAAGCTCGATAACACCGTTTTAAGATGATAAATGCTAGTTTCTCCCATGTTTTTTCACTCCATATTTGATCACCTGTGATTGTGGCTTGAGATTAGACGGAAATCCAATTCGAAATCTTGTGTAAAAAGTTATAACTAGCTAGGATCAAATGGCTAAATTGTTAAATCAAGCAATAAAGTTGTGCAAATCAATGCTAAGTTCTTTAAAATGCTGAAAATAAAGCTAGGCAAGCCCGACACCTAAGTGAAGTGTTCGGGTTGAGCACTAGCACATGCACAAATACTGTGAGCTAGGTAGGTCCAACACCTAAGTGAAGTGTTTGGTATCAAGCACTAGTATGCAGTAAATAAATTGAAGGAAGAAGTTGAAACTTGAAATAATCTGTTGTTTAAATCGATCCTAGCTAGAACATGTAACGTACAGATCTAGAGGCGGATGAAGTCGAGTCGATAGCCACGTCACTTTCCTACCTCCGCGTCCACATCATGGCTAGAGCTTAAAGTCTTTTTGATTAGAATTGGTGTTATCGTAGTCGGTTAATTATAAGTAATTGTTTTGCCAAGAAACGAGCTTTGTTAAAACTACTACTTGAAGTGTGCATAAATTAGTGAGATCAAAAACTTGTTTGGTTGATGTTCTTACATGTGTAGGTTAAGTTTCTACGTGGAACAGTCTAAACCAAATCGTTAGAATTGAATCTCAGTTTAATCTTGTGTCATTTGTGAATTTGAGTGTGTTATAGTTCAGTTTGCTTGAGGACAAGCAAAAGCTTAAGTGTGGGGTATTTTGATGACACTCGATTTGACGTGATTTTCAGCCTCATTTAAGCGACATTTCCTTGCTTGAAACGTGGTTTTAGGGGTAGAATAGCGAATATTCACTCAACTACTCTATTTCCTACCGATTTGGTTACTTTGGCCCTTTTTGGGTCTATTTGATGGTTTTCTAGTGTTTTTGTGATAGCATAGGTTTTTGCTATCATTTACGTAGCCACGGACGTGTTCAAGACCTCAAGGAGTGAACCGGAAGTGAACCAGAAATCAAACCAGAGTCAAAACTGAAGATCCAACTGCCCAGCACAATGTTTTCGCCGAAAAACCTACACAGTTTTCGACGAAAATACCTTCAGAAACTCACAGGCGAAGTCAGCCATTTTACACTACAGTTTTTGGTGAGAAACTCCTCAAGTTTTTGGCGAAAAGTACATAAGAAATTGGCAGAGCTTACAAAGAGAAGTTTTCGGCGAAAAATCAAAGTTCTCGCCGAAAACTCTAAGTCCGAAAATCACAGGAGAATCAGACGAGGGAAGCAGCAATTTACAAAGAAGTTTTCGGTGAAAACTCATGAAGTTTTCGCCGAAAAATCCTTCACAAATCCGGCGACTTAGGGTTAAGTATAAATACTTAAACCAGCGGCCCAAAAGAGGAGATCAATCAGAATTCATATTCCAACAACTATTCACAAATCAGACTTTTGAGAGTCAGCCGACTCTAGGGTCGATAGATAGAGTTTAGAGAGTTCAAAGAATCGTGGAGAGATCGTGACGCCATCCTTCCACCTCGGAGAGCTCGGAGCTTAAAGTTGAAGATCCAGGAGATTGAAGCTTCGCCGGAGTCGTCAGAATTAGGTTTTTCAGTTCTTATCTGTTCTTCCTCTGTATGATGATTTCCTTTGTTGCCTTTGATTCTTCTGTTATCGTTATGAGTAGCTGAACTTGTAGAGCTTAGATTAGATGAACCCTAAGTGACCCAAGGCTTTAAAGCGGTCACGGATTGGCGGTAATTAGATTCGAAATTCAATCAGTTTCTCTTTGCATGGTTGTTTTGTTCTTCATTGTTTATGTTTCTTCTCTGGTTGATCACCTAGATTAGGTTTTTGCAAGTTAGGGTTAGTCGCCAGATGTTGTCGCTAGACAGTTCCCTGCTTTGGCGCTTAAACCTGTCTTCCTTGATCACCTAGTTTAGATTCTTGTTAAGCTGAGGATAGAAGCGAACGCTCGCCTTACTTTAAAACATCAAATCGAACAATTAACCTATTCATTAGAGTGTGCCTTTCGTAGGAACCAGTTAGGGTTAATCCACTGCAAGAGTAACTCATAAATCGTTAGTAATTCCGCCAGTTAGTTAAGTCGGTGCGAGAGGCGACCGTACCCGGGCGACTAATTAATCTTGGTAGCTAGATCGGATAGAGCGAACGTTCGCCAGTCTTAAACCTAAGGGTAAGGAGTTATGGTGGTCTTGTGATTGCCGTTGCCTTGGTGATCTAAGGGGGATTCGAAATCTAAGCTCGTCTATCTTCTCGTTAGTCAACCTTTTAATCTTTCTGCCTTTTATTTTCCTGCTTTATTAAATTAGAAGTCGTGGAACTCACACCACGCACAACTTGTTCAAACTTGAGTAATTTGCCAACATATTTGAGTAGACAAGAAGAAGAGACCTCGAGTAGAATACGATCTAGGCTACCTTGGTAGATTAGTTATTTGAAGCACGCTAAAAGCGTGTCATCAGCTAGCTCTCACAGTCTCAAACAATGAAGCAGATCATAGTGCAGTCAAGCTTCAGCTATTTCCTTTTACTCTGAAGGGACAAGCATGATTGTGGTTGTATGATCACCCGCCAATTCACTTCATTACATGGGATGGTCTTGCTAAAGCATTTCTAGAAACGTTCTTCTCTCCTTCTAGAATAGATGCGCTCAGAGCACAGATAGCAGGTTTCACGAGTGGTTCGGAGGAGAACTTCTATGAGGCTTGGCATAGATTTCAAGGGCTTCTCCGGGCTTGTCCTCACCATGGATGGGAGGACTATAACAAGGTCTCTACATTCCTCCGAGGCCTGGACTATGAGAAGAGGAAGGATTTCTCTCTGTAGCTGAGTATGGACTTAAATGACATGACCGGGACCGCGGCCTTAGATGCTTGCAAGAGTTTTGCCATGAAAATCAAATCTCTCATGCAAGCTAACCCATTGAGGATGGACGGTAGACATCCAGAGAAGAAGAGATTCTCTGTTGATTCATCATACCCTGTTCCCACAGTTCCTGCACCAGTGGATATTGTTAGAAGTCAGTTGGAGTTGGATAACTTGAACTTGGAGATGGAAGTGCAGAGATTAAAGCATGAGCTGGAAAGGGCTAAAATAGCTCCTTCACCGGGTGTTCCTACAACTCCACCGCCAGGGTTCAAGGTGCTTACTCGGACAGAGAATGTTTCAGTTGTATCCACTCCATGTTTAAATGGCAGTGGTGCAGGTCATGTAGCAGAGAGCTGTACTTGGATATTCGAGAGCGACCAAGACCAACAACAAGAGGAGATCGCTTATGTTGGTGGTCAGAACAGAGGAAATTGGAACAATAATCCGAATCAGAATCAGAATCAGTTCTAGGGTGGATATCAGAACCCAGGTGGTTACCAAAGGAACTATGGTTATCAGAATCAGAATTCCCAATGGCAGAACAGAGGGAGCTGGAATGGTAATCAGAACCAGAACCAAAATCAGAACAATAACAGTGGTTCGAGCTCTTCTGCGCCTAAGTCCAATACCGATATCATGTTGGAGAAGATTCTTGCTGAAACCCAATCAAATAAGAAAGACATCTTATTCACCGATTCCTGTATCAAGAAGCTTGACGATCGGGTGACGGAAATAACCAACTTTCTACAGGAGAAGGGAGTTAGTCTTCTGCCTAGCACAACTCCCTCATCTTCATCTAACAATGCGGGAGGAAGTAAAACTAAGGAAGAATTTTGTGGAGCAGTTTCTCTTCAGGATGGCACGGAGGAAGTGGAGAAGCCAATGGAGCAGTTGTGTCAGAAGGAGCAACAAAGAAAAGAAGCTACTCCACCAGTAGCTCCTTACCGACCAAAAGCACCTTATCATGCCACCTTGAACATACCTATGCTAAACAAGGAGAATTTGGGGAAGACTTTGGTGACAATTAATAACTAGAAGATGGGAGTTGCGTTATTGGAAGAACTTCTTGCAAACCCAGATTATGCGAGGCATATGAAAGAAATTCTCTCCAAGAAGAAGAAGCTGAAGAATGCAGAAGCTGCTGCTGTGGTGGAGGAGCTGAGAAGCGTGATTCCTGACAAGAAGAAAGTCAAGGCTGACAATCCTCTTCCAAAGAACTTCCCTCCAAAGACAACAGCAGAAGAGATAAAGGAGATAGCCTCAGTCATCCTCGATGAAGCTGGCGAGTCTTCTCCGAAGCTAAGCCACGTGGTGCAAAAGCTACCTGATCAGGGATTTTTTCTTTTCCTTGTTCTATTGGCACATATTTGATTGATAGAGCTCTTGCAGATTTAGGGGCTAGCATCAGTGTTATGCCTTACTCGTTGTTTGAGCGACTAGGACTGCCTAAGCTAACCCCTACCACCATGAATATCAACCTAGCTGATCAAACAGTTAGACACCCTAAGGGAATTGCTCAAAATGTTATAGTTAGGGTGCATGATAGCTATTTCATAACAGACTTTGTGGTAATTGATTGCGAGGAGAGTATTAATGTTCCCCTTATCCTGGGACGACCATTCCTAGCCACTTCTAGTGCACTCATAGATGCAAAGGCTGGAAGGTTGACCTTTCGGGATAAGGAAAAAGTTATTATATTTGAAATTTCTCCACCGGATCCTAAACTACACCCTTCCGCCAAGAAGTCCATGTCGTTAGTATTTGAGATTGCTTCAGTATATACGGTGTTTACCGATATGGATCCTCCTGATTCGTCTTTCGTTTTTGCAGGAGCAGGTGGCGGTGATGAGACGTTTGTAGTGCGTGTAATCAAATCACTACCAAGCTGGAAGCTAGGGTAGATCGTATTCCACGGGTCATCTAATGATTGACTACTCAAATGTAAAGGCAAATCACTCAGGTTAACACTTCGTGCGTGGTGTGAGTTCCACGACTTCTAATTCTAAGAAATGCACGGAAATTAAAAATTAAAACTGAAAACAGATTGAAAGATTGGTTGAAAACAAAGATGACAGACAAGCTTAGACTTTGAACCCCCCTTCGTTCACCAGAGCATTGGCAATCAACAGATCAGCGGATTTCGATTCTCGTTCAATCAATTCTAAGACACCACCATAACTCCTTACCCTTAGGTTTAAGACTGGCGAACGTTCTCTCTATCGGATCTAGCTATCAAGATTAATTAGTCGCCCGGGTACGGTCGCCTCTCGCAACGACTTAACTAACTAGTGCAATTACTAAAGATTTATGAGTTACTCTTGCAGTGGATTCACCCTAATTGGTTCCTACGAAAGGCACACTCCAATGATTAGGTTAATTGTTCGATTTGATGTTTTAAAGTAAGGTGAGCGTTCGCTTCTATCCTTAGCTTAACAAGAATCTAATCTAGGTGATCAATCCAGACAAGAAACACGAACAATGAAGAACAAATCAAACATGAAAGAGAAACTGATTGAACTTTGAATCTAATCACCACCGATCCGTGACCGCTTTAAAGCCCTGGGTCACTTAGGGTTCATCTAGTCTAAGCTCTACGAGTTTAGCTACTCATGTTTTTTCAAAAAGAATCAAAGACAAAGATAGAGTTCATCTTGAACAGAGGAAGAACAGAAAAGGATCTGAAAAACCTAATTAAGATGACTCCGGCAGAACTTCGATCTCCGGTAATCTGCAATCCTAGCTCCGAGTCTTCAAGATGAAAGGGATGGCATCACGATCTCTTCCTGGCTCTTCGAACTCTAACTCTACTCCAGAACTCTTGAGAATCCTTGAAGTATTTGGTATTATGAGATATGATGTGTTCTTTTTTTTCTTTTTGGGCCACCGGTTAAGTATTTATACTTAACCCTAATACCGCCAGTTTTGCCTAGAATTTTCGCCGAAAATCTGATGGAATTTTCACCGAAAATTCCTTTGTAATTGGGGTGATCGCCGGCTATTTTCTCCTGTGATTTTTGGACGCCGGGTTCTCGGCAAAAACTTGAAGTTTTCGCCGAAAACTTCTTCTTGAATGCTCTGCGATTTCTTCATGAGTTTTCACCGAAAACTCCAAGGGATTTTCGCCGTAAACTTCTTTGTAAATGGGAGCAGGATTTGGTTCGACTTGATTGATTCCTTGGATCGATTCCGGTGCGATTCCTCGAGGTTCCAACGCCTTAGACACGTCCTTGGCTACTTTATTTGACGGCAAAAACCTGTGCTAACAAGAAAACACTAGAAAACCATCAAATAGACCCGAAACGGGCCAAAGTAACACAAATGGCACGAGATAGAGTAGTTGAATGAATATTCATTATTCTACCCTAAAAACCATGTCTTAAGCAAAGAAATGTCGCTTAAATGAGGCTGATAATTACGTCAAATCGAGTGTCATCAAAATACCCCACACTTAAGCTTTTGCTTGTCCTCAAGCAAACTGAATAGAAACGCTCATGATCACAAATGATAAGATTTATCAAATTGGAGTTCAATCAAACACAATGAATTATTAGACAGATAATTCCTAGAACAAGAAATCTAACATGCATACTGATCAGCCAAACAACCTGGTCTCACTAAAAACTGCACACGACGAGTAATCGCAACCAATTATGCACGAATTTGACCTGACCGACCAGACTCCTCACACAGGAAATATTTAGTAAATGGGGAACTCTCATTCTTTGTGTTTAAGGACGTGTTTCTGCTCTCGATCATTTTCTGTTACTGAATTCTTTCATAAGTTTGCAATTCGACCACATCTCCACCACTGTGACAACACGAGTGACTAGTCAAGAAGGACTTCCCTGCTAGGACTGTAACGAATTCTACACTACAAGGGTTTATGATGAGATGGATGATGGGAATGTATGATGATGGCTTTGGTGTAGTGTAGCTTTCGACTAACTTCCCTCGAATCTAGCCTATGGTTTCCTACCGTCTAACCAGACAAGGGTGGAATAGTGAACGCTCGTCCTATGATACCCTCAAGCAACCTAGCACTTTATTTCTTTACATTTTTTCTTTGAATTTTCTTTTGACTTCGTTTTTCCATTTGTAGGGAGAAGAACGCGTATTGAACTAAACTTGAAACTTTTCTGATTTTTTTGCTTTTTCTTCTTTTTCGACATTTCCTTTGTTTTTCTCTTTTGTTTTATTTTCTTGTGCCGATTCTTTCTTTTAGTTGCTAGAGGGGTTTACACGTTTGGACATAATAGCTAAGACCACCTGTTTAAAGGCTATAGGCAGGTTACCACAAACCGACTTCCGGTAGGTCAATCTAGAACAACAACCACAGGGGAACAATGAGGAATGAAAGAATGGGAAATGGTTGTAATGTATTATCGAACCGAAAGAACAGGCCAAACTCAAGGGTTTAAACCTAATGGATTTATCGTTTTGTAGGCTATCTGGCTTAGTAGCTGAATCTAGGTGCCCCTATCATTCTAGAACTCGTGTCATCGTGTGGTCTCGAGTAGGTCTCATGCAAATTCTAACTCATTCAAGCAAATAGAAAATCACTCAAAAAGAATTGAAATTGCAAGTTACGTGCAATGGATCAAAAGCTCACAGTTGGTTTGTTGGCCGGATTCGGTCATTTTCATGCAATCAAGGCTACAAACTACAAGTGTGATTTCAAAAATTCTGTTCTGACCAGGCAATTTAGTATCAAAGTAAACACGTTGGTTCTCAAGTTCTAGGTTAAGCAGTCTAAACATCATTATGAAAGATTGAACAACAACTTAACATCAAAAATCAAGAACTAAGCCATTCTGATGCTAGAGAGACTGGACATGAATCACGAGGCACACAAAAGTACTATCAAGGGCAATCAAGTTCATGCAAGGTTCTCTAGCATCCTACCCCACACTCAAATGAGACTGTGTCCTCACAGGACTAAATCTAGAGTTCAGAGTGAAGTAAAAGAACCTGGACCGAGATGGTTGGCGTTGGGGATGAGCATGGATCCTCGGAGCAGAGGCAATCTACCAAAGCGAAGCAAAGGGAATCTCCCAACTGCCTGCAAAACAAAAACAAATGAAAGATAAAAAGGAAACCGAGACAAGTGTCCCAGATCCACACAGAAAAAGTTGGATCAAAATCCGAAAAGAAGAAATAAAAAGAAAGGACAAGGAAAAGGACACCACCCGATCATAGCTGGTCAGGGGCGTCGGGGGGGTGGAAGGTGGAGGGCGTCGCCGACCTGACGTTGCCACGTCAGCTGTGCCTCATACCGCTCGTCGTTGCGGCGCATATGTTGCTGCATAATAGTCCATCTAGCGTCCTGAGCGACGTTGTCAGTGATGCGCCACTCCTGGAGTCGCTCATACAGCTCTACAACATCCGCGACATGAGGTCAGTGCGGCGGGTGAGGCGCCTGATATGGATCTGGAATGGGCGGCGGCGACTGGTGTGCATACCATGCCTGATGATGTGGCGAGGGTGTATGATCATGAAACTCCAGCTCTGACTGGGGCCGCGGCTCATCAGCATCATCTTCTTTCTCCGACTCTTCCTCGTCCTGGAGAGGAGGGGGCACCGGCACCTGTGGACTGATGTCCAACTCGAGGTCGTACTCGATCGCTAAATCTCCACCAACGGTATATACTCTGCATCGTGGGATGTCCGGGCCATATTCATGGCTGATACCGAGGGAGATGATGAGTCGGCCGACAAAGTTGCCTCCCAGGAGTGAGCTCGGTGGCCTCGGCTTCTGAGTCTTCAGGCGAAGTATGCGCGCAAGCACCCATCCGGGATGAAGAGGATAACTCTCCCAGATGGCGCGAAGAAGAGTGAGCTCCTCTCTGCTGATGTGGTGGCGGCTCTTATCTGGTGCAAACAAAAGAGAACGACGCCAAACCATGTGAATGAATCGATAGAGAGGCTGAGAGAGGGACTTAACTGAGTTATGCTTCGTGGTACGATCGCCGGGCACTCCAGTCATGTGGCTCCAGAGCGCGTCGTACTCCTCTCCGTCTTCGGAGTCATTCTCCCAGCCGAGGTGATGTCCCTCGTAGTGCTCGCGGGGGATCCCGAGATGAGCAACAAACTCATCATAGGTGAACGACTTGTACACCCCGCCAAGGTAGAAGGATACCACCTTCCCACGCTGCCTCCTTTTATGCTCGTCCAACTCGAACGTGGCCTAGAACTCCTGGAGAGCGACGTCTGGGAAGTCAGCAGCTAGCGTGGTCAGCTCCAGCAGTCCAGCATGCGTCAGCGCGGTGAGCACGTTCTGGTGCTAGTCCTTGTCGTGCTCGAAGAGTGAGTCCATGGATAATGGACGCACATCGGCTCCGGGAACAAGCTCGAGCCTCTGGTAGCGCACGGAGTAGTACTGGGGCAGGCGGGCAACAGTGGGGTGGTACCCGACACGGCCAGGGAATGCTGGTGGAGGGCCGTGGACTGCGGGTGTGACGGGAGCGGGGACTCGGGAGCTAGAGGCGGTGTCAAGTCGCGCCTTAGTCCTGCGCTCATGAGTGACATTCCTATAGCCAGAAACGAAACCAGATTATTTAACTAAAAACCCACCCCACACTTAGTAGAAAAACTCAATTTCACAAAGAAATGAGGAAAACCGAGTGGGGGTAAGCAAATTAAGTAACCGGTAATCACGATAAATCACAAATCATGCATATGTCTAGCCGGAATGTTCATATCATATTATGGATCAGAAGTCAAATCGACATTCAAAAAGTCAACATCATAGCACATTGAACCCTAATCATGGCAATTACTAGCTCAAAGCGGGAAATGACGACATAATTAATAACTCAGATGGCAAGCATAGTAATATGAACATGAATGAACACACATGGCAACCAGACGAGCATAGACAATTCAAGGTCAACCCGATATTTCATTAAAGTCAACACCGCAAAGAATCGATCTTAAGCATGGCAACACATGATCGAATGACATTAAAATTCAACACAATTCTCCCTAAGCATGCTAGATCAGTCCAAAGAATTCAGCTAACCTAGTTCACACGAAATCAGTCGGCACGCAAATCGAGGTAAACCAAAAAGTCAACTGAAAGTCAACCCCGACGAAATTCAGCATTCAACATGTCAAAAGATTCGGAATGAAAAGTTCTACAACTTACCTTGAAGCCATGGGTGCTGAAAATGAACGGAGAGAGAGAAATTGGTGAAAAATCGAAAAATTTAGGGTTTGGCTGAACGGGAGCTCTAGAGCTCCGATTCGACTGTTCTACGGCTCAAACTGATCGGATAAGGAAGGGGAGAAGTGCGGCGGCGGGTAACGGGCGGCGGCGGCGCGAATGCGGTTGCGGTCGGGTTGGTTTTAAAACAAAAGGGGAGGTTTTCTAATTTTCGAAAATGAAAGTGAGGGGAGAGAGAGTGTGACCGAGAATTAAAAGGGAAAATTTTGGCAATTTTCACTTAAGTTTTCGGTGAAAATGTGTGCAATTTTTCGCCAAAAACCCAAGGCAAAATGGTCTGCCAGTTTTCAAATAAATTTTCGCCGAAAACTTCATAGAGTTTTCGCCGAAAAGTTTAGTTAAAATCGTCTAGAAAACACAGTGGGATTTTCAAAGGAGTTTTCACCGAAAAATGGGTCAGTTTTTGCCTAAAATTTTGAACTGCACGATTGAAAATATTTTTGCAATCCGGCAAATTTCAGAAAATCAAAATTAAATCCACAAAAATCGGAACAACCTCAAACAACTTGCGATTGAAACGATGACACAAAGACTACACACGAAAAATAAGAAATCATGCAAACTGACACTTTTGGCTCCCCCGAACCGACTCTAAAACACTAAGGTTGACACAAATGAAAAACTGACTCCAGCCGTGGGTTGCCTCCCACGAAGCGCTCTTTTATTAACGTCCTTGAGCTGGACGATACCTGGACGGTGTTAGGAGACATCCCAACTCAGGTTCTCCTTAATGCTAGCATCGGAGTTCATGAAGTAGAGCTTCAGGGCATCTCCGTTAAGCGTAAATTTCTTCCCGTTAGCATGTAAGAGCTTGGTACGTCCGTCGGGAAGGTGATCAGTGATCTTGAACGGACCAAATAGCTATGTTGAGGGGTCATCCTCTACAAGGAATACGGTGGAGGGGATGAGAATGATCAGCTTCATCTTCTCTTTATCCTCCGGCTCTGTATCACCAGGATCGATGATCGTCGGTATTTCCTTGGGAGATGCTTTTGGCTTCTCCTTCAATACTTGTTCCGGCGCCGGTAGCTCGGAATGAATTGGCGGTGCAGCTGGCTCGGATGAAGGTGGTGGAACAACTGGTCTCCAGACCATTTGAGTCTTCGTTTTCTTCTGATTCCTTCTCCGCGACCTGCCAGGGTCCTTGCTCGGCGGTGAAGAAGAGGCTTTCAGTTCCTTCTTCTTTGGCGGCTTCTGAGTAGCAGATTTTGGTTTTTGCTTTGTAATCTGTTCAACACCTGCAACAACAATCGATCTAGGAACACTAGTAGAGACGTCAGTAACGGAGTTGACTGGAGTCAACTCCACAGTTTCAACAGCTAGGCAATGAGATTCTTCATTCAAAGGGGTATATTTCATTTCGTCTTTAAGGCGGAACGTTATCGTGTCCTTACCAACCCTCAAAGTTAAAGAACCATTCGGAACGTTAATCTGCATTCCAGTTGTAGCCATGAAGGGTCGTCCTATGAGAATGGTAGAATCATCCTTACTAGTATCTATGATAGCATAGTATGCTAAGAACGTGAAAGGACCATATTTAGTAACAACGATTTAGTAACAACGTCTTTTATTTCTCCTCTCGGAGTTTTCAGTGATCTATCAGCAAAGACAAGTTGCATGCTAGTTGGTTCAAGTTCTCCTAGGTTCAATTTTTCAAATAATCTCATAGGCATAACATTGACAGACGCGCCTAGGTCAACCAAACTACGTTTTATCTCAACATTATTAATAACTAGAGGAAGCGTGAAAGAACCAGGATCAGAACACATAGCTGGATATGGCGATGAAGGCTTCTTGCTACGAGCGGCAGGATATCCTTCTTTACCTCCCCACATGCCAGTCTCGATCCGTGCGTTCGGTAGCAATTCTCTTGGAAAAGGAGGCTTCACGTAGTACGGAGCAAGATGAGGATCATACTCCTTAGGCGCCTCCTTCAGTGCTTCCTTAGGAGATTCATCAGTCCTGCATAAATTAGAAGAAGCATTAGTAGATGAGTATGACGGTTCTTGAACGGATACCATTTTAGCTTGCTCATTTCTCGGATTTGGCTCGGTTTGGCTCGGAAGTTGGCCAAATGGTCGACCAGATGCTAGCATGCACGAGATGTGGTTCACAGCCTGCTCAATTCTTTGACCGAATGCGATCTATTCTTGGTTGAGAAGAGCTCGAGCCTTGAACTAACTGTCATGATCGTCAAGTCTGGTGATGATCTGACTAAGCTTCTTGTTCAGTTCACTGACGTTGTTTTCCCTCTGATGTTGCTGCCCTGTGTAGGTATTGTTCAGATATTGATTCTGGCGATTGCCAGGAGCAGTTCCATAATTACCCGGATTTCGGTGCGGTGGCTGGTAGACACCTGCCGACAGATGGTTCGACTTCTGATCCTGTGCTGGACCAGCTGGGCGGCTATTCTAATTCTGGTTGTGGTTGGCGCCAGCATTGTAGGGAGGTCTATCTTGATAATTCCCCTGTTGCCTGAAATTGCGGTAGCCAACATAACCATTCTGATTGTTGCTAAAGCCCTGTTGAACGAAATTGACTTCTTGGCAAACCAGACTTCTGTTTTACCAAAATTCTAGCATCGGCCTCCATTATGCGCACAAGCTCCACACCACTCGCAATCGGCAACGTAAATAGCGGCTGCCGGCGGCTTGATGGGTGTAGAAGACTTCTTCAGATGCTTCTCTACTTCTACCTTGATAGTAGCTTCGAGATCGATCTTGCCTCTTAACCCTTCAGATTGTCGTTCCCAGTTCCTTGACTTGGAAGCGCAGTTCACGAAATGAAGAAGAGCAGCTTCAGGTGTAAGCGTAGTGCAATCCCCTTCAGCTAGGGAATTAACCCACTTGGCAGATTCTTCTCGAAGACCTCGAGCAAAGATTTCAGCTAACTGCCTCTGCTTGAATCCGTGATGAGGACAGTTGTAGAGAATTTCTTGGAATTGATTCCAAGTATCATATAAGCTTACTCCTTCCTTCTGAGAGAATCTGGCGATGCTGTCCTTGATGGCTGTTGTTCTGGCAGGGTGAAGTACTCTTCGATGAAGTCTTGAGCAAGAGTTTCCCAGTCGGTATAGTAGCCAGGTGGTTTGCCAGTAAGCCACCTCTTAGCTGCGCCTTTCAGAGAGAAGGGAAAGCTCTCAAGCAAAGAGTGTTCTTGTTAAGATTTCTGTTCTTGAAAGTGCTGCAGAGATCAAGGAAATCCGCCAGATGTGTGCACGAATTATCTAGTGGTCTGCCTTCAAACTGTAGATCCCTAGAGATCATAGTCAAGAATGGAATCTTGATCTCATAGTCAGGATCTCCTTCAATGCGTGGCACGGCAATGGAAGATCGAACGCTAGTCGCGCTTGGCTTGTTGTAGTCAGCTAGTCTCTTCTGTGCAACTGGTGGTGGTTGACCGCCTGGTGGTGGTGGTAACTGATCATCCATTGTAGGAGACGGAGGAGGTGAAAGTGACTCGGTGTATGAAGCGGATGAAGATGACGGTGAAGATGAAGATGAGGAACTCTCCTTCAGTTCCTCGATCTTGATCGGAGTGACGGATGGAAGTGGATTGGTTCTGCCTCTCTTCAGAATCTGTGATTGTCTCGGTGGAGTAGAACTGCTTGGTCTCTCCACACTCTTAGCCTTGTCGTCCTTGGCAGTTTGAGAGCGTGTGAGCGGGCGGCGGTGCATACACCTGTGAACAACCTACAAATAACAAAAACGAACAAAACCAGTGTAAAATCCAAGTGGATGGAAAGGTGAAAGATGGACAGTAGAAGAACAAGATGCCAGTTCTTCTTTCGAACAATCAAAAGAAGTCCCCGCCAACGGTGCTAATTTGATGAGACGTTTGTAGTGCGTGTAATCAAATAACTACCAAGCTGGATGCTAGGGTAGATCGTATTCCACGGGTCTTCTAATGATTGACTACTCAAATGTAAAGGCAAATCACTCAGGTTAACACTTCGTGCGTGGTGTGAGTTCCACGACTTCTAATTCTAAGAAATGCATGGAAATTAAAAATTAAAACTGAAAACAGATAGAAAGATTGGTTGAAAACAAAGATGAAAGACAAGCTTAGACTTTGAACCCCCTTTCGTTCACCAGAGCATTGGCGATCAACAGATCAGCGGATTTCGATTCTCGTTCAATCAATTCTAAGACACCACCATAACTCCTTACCTTTAGGTTTAAGACTGGTGAACGTTCGCTCTATCCGATCTAGCTACCAAGATTAATTAGTCGCCTGGGTACGGTCGCCTCTCGCAACGACTTAACTAACTGGTGCAATTACTAACGATTTATGAGTTACTCTTGCAGTGGATTAACCCTAATTGGTTCCTACGAAAGGCACACTCCAATGATTAGGTTAATTGTTCGATTTGATGTTTTAAAGTAAGGCGAGCGTTTGCTTCTATCCTTAACTTAACAAGAATCTAATCTAGGTGATCAATCCAGACAAGAAACATGAACAATGAAGAACAAATCAAACATGAAAGAGAAACTGATTGAACTTTGAATCTAATCACCGCCGATCCGTGACCGCTTTAAAGCCCTGTGTCACTTAGGGTTCATCTAGTCTAAGCTCTACGAGTTTAGCTACTCATGTTTTTCACAAAAGAATCAAAGACAAAGATAGAGTTCATCTTGAACAGAGGAAGAACAGAAAAGGATCTGAAAAACCTATTAAGACGACTCCGACAGAACTTTGATCTCCTGTAATCTGCAATCCTAGCTCCGAGTCTTCGAGATGAAAGGGATGGCGTCACGATCTCTTCCTGGCTCTTCGAACTCTAACTCTACTCCATAACTCTTGAGAATCCTTGAAGTATTTGGTATTATGAGATATGATGTGTTCTTTTTTTCTTTTTGGGCCACCGGTTAAGTATTTATACTTAACCCTAATACCGCAGGTTTTGCCTAGAATTTTCGCCGAAAATTCCTTTGTAAATGGGGTGATCGCCGGCTGTTTTCTCCTGTGATTTTCGGACGTCGGGTTCTTGGCGAAAACTTGAAGTTTTCGCCGAAAACTTCTTCTTTAATGCTCTACCGATTTCTTCATGAGTTTTCGCCGAAAACTCCAAGGGATTTTCGCCGAAAACTTCTTTGTAAATGGGAGCAGGATTTGGTTCGACTTGATTGACTCCTTGGATCAATTCCGGTGTGATTCCTCGAGGTTCCAACGCCTTAGACACATCCTTGGCTACTTTATTTGATGGCAAAAACCTGTGCTAACATGAAAACACTAGAAAACCATCAAATAGACCCGAAATGGGCCAAAGTAACACTAATGGCACGAGATAGAGTAGTTGAATGAATATTCATTATTCTACCCTAAAAACCATGTCTTAAGCAAGGAAATGTCGCTTAAATGAGGCTGATAATCACGTCAAATCGAGTGTCATCAAAATACCCCACACTTAAGCTTTTGCTTGTCCTCAAGCAAACTGAATAGAAACGCTCATGATCACAAATGATAAGATTTATCAAATTGGAGTTCAATCAAACACAATGAATTATTAGACAGATAATTCCTAAAACAAGAAACCTAACATGCATACTGATCAGGCAAACAACCTGGTCTCACTAAAAACTGCACACGACGAGTAATCGCAACCAATTATGCATGAATTTGACCTGACCGACCAGACTCCTCACACAGGAAATATTTAGTAAATGGGGAACTCTCACTCTCTGTGTTTAAGGACGTGTTTCTGCTCTCGATCATTTTCTGTTACTAAATTCTGTCATAAGTTTGCAATTCGACCACATCTCCACCACTGTGACAACACGAGTGACTAGTCAAGAAGGACTTCCCTGCTAGGACTGTAACGAATTTTACACTACAAGGGTTTATGATGAAATGGATGATGCGAATGTATGATGATGGCTTTGGTGCGGTGTAGCTTTCGACTAACTTTCCTCGAATCTAGCCTATGGTTTCCTACCGTCTAACCAACACGGGTGGAATAGTGAACGCTCGTCCTATGATACCCTAAAGCAACCTAGCACTTTATTTCTTTACATTTTTTTCTTTGAATTTTCTTTTGACTTTGTTCTTCCATTTGTAGGGAGAAGAACGCGTATTGAACTAAACTTGAAACTTTTCTGATTTTTCTGCTTTTTCTTCTTTTTCGACATTTCTTTTGTTTTTCTCTTTTTTTTTTCTTGTGCCGATTCTTTCTTTTAGTTGCTAGAGGGGTTTACACGTCTGGACATAATAGCTAAGACCACCTATTTAATGGCTATAGGCAGGTTACCACAAACCGACTTCCGGTAGGTCAATCTAGAACTACAACCACAAGGGAATAATGGGGAATGAAAGAATGGGAAATAGTTGTAATGTATTATTGAACCGAAAGAACAGGCCAAGCTCAAGGGTTTAAACCTAATGGATTTATCGTTTGGTAGGCTATCTGGCTTAGTAGCTGAATCTAGGTGCCCCTATCATTCTAGAACTTGTGTCATCGTGTGGTCTCGAGTAGGTCTCATGCAAATTCTAATTCATTCAAGCAAACAGAAAATCACTCAAAAGAATTGAAATTACAAGTTACGTGCAATGGATCAAAAGCTCACAGTTGGTTTGCTAGTCAGATTCGGTCATTTTCATGCAATCAAGGCTACAAACTACAAGTGTGATTTCAAAAATTCTGTTTTGACCAGGCAATTTAGCATCAAAGTAAACACGTTGGTTCTCAAGTTCTAGGTTAAGCAGTCTAAGCATCATTATGATGGATTGAACAACAACTTAATATCAAAAATCAAGAACTGAGCCATTCTAATGCTAGAGAGACTGGACAGGAATCACGAGGCACACAAAAGCACAATCAAGGGCAATCAAGTTCATGCAAGGTTCTCTAGCATCCTACCCCACACTCAAATCGGACTGTGTCCTCACAGGACTAAATCTAGAGTTCAGAGTGAAGTAGAAGAACCTGGACCGAGATGGTTGGCGTAGGGGATGAGCACGGATCCTCGGAGCAGAGGCAATCTACCAAAGCGAAGCAAAGGGAATCTCCCAACTGCCTGCAAAACAAAAACAAATGAAAGATAAAAAGGAAACCGGGACAAGTGTCCCGGATCCACACAGAAAAAAGTTGGATCGAAATCCGAAAAGAAGAAATAAAAAGAAAGGACAAAGAAAAGGACACCACCCGATCATAGCTGGTCAGGGGCGTCGGGGGGTGGAAGGTGGAGGGCGTCACCGACCTGACGTTGCCACGCCAGCTGTGCCTCATACCGCTCGTCGTTGTGGCGCATATGTTGCTGCATAATAGTCCATCTGGCGTTCTGAGTGGCGTTGTCAGTGATGCGCCACTCCTGGAGTCGCTCATACAGCTCTCCAACATTCGCAGGATGCGGTCGGTGCGGCGCCTGATATGGATCTGGAATGGGCGGCGGCGACTGGTGTGCATACCCTGGCTGATGATGTGGCAAGGGTGTATGATCATGAAACTCCAGCTCTGACTGGGGCCGCGGCTCATCAGCATCATCTTCTTCCTTCGACTCTTCCTCGTCCTGGAGAGGAGGGGGCGCCGACACCTGTGGACTGATGTCCAACTCGAGGTCGTACTCGATCGCTAAATCTCCACCGACGGTATATACTCTGAGTCGTGGGATGTCCGGGCCATATTCATGGCTGATACTGAGGGAGATGATGAGTTGGCCGACAAAGTTGCCTCCCAGGAGTGAGCTCGGTGGCCTCGAATTCTGAGTCTTCAGACGAAGTATGCGTGCAAGCACCCATCCGGGATGAAGAGGATAACTCTCCCAGATGGCGCGAAGAAGAGTGAGGTCCTCTCTACTGATGTGGTGGCGGCTCTTATCTGGTGCAAACAAAAGAGAACGACGCAAAACCATGTGAATGAATCGACAAAGAGGGTGAGAGAGAGACTTAACTGAGTTATGCTTCGTGGTACGATCGCCGATCACTCCAGTCATGTGGCTCTAGAGCGCGTCGTACTCCTCTCCGTCATCGGAGTCGTTCTCCCAGCCGAGGTGATGTCCCTCGTAGTGCTCACGGGGGATCCCGAGATGAGCAGCAAACTCATCATAGGTGAACGACTTGTACACCCCGCCAAGGTAGAAGGATACCACCTTCCCACGCTGCCTCCTTTTATGCTCGTCCAACTCGAACATGGCCCAGAACTCCTGGAGAGCGACGTCTGGGAAGTCAGCAACTAGCGTGGTCAGCTCCAGCAGTCCAACATGCGTCAGTGCGGTGAGCACGTTCTGGTGCCAGTCCTCGTCGTGCTCGAAGAGTGAGTCCATGGATAATTGACTCACGTCGGCTCCGGGAACACGCTCGAGCCTCTGGTAGCGCTCGAAGAAGTACTGGGGCAGGCGGGCAACAGTGGGGTGGTACCCGACACGACCAGGGAATGCTGGTGGAGGGCCATGGACTCCGGGTGTGACGGGAGCGGGGACTCGGGAGCTAGAGGCGGTGTCAAGTCGCGCCTTAGTCCTGCGCTCATGAGTGACATTCCTATAGCCAGAATCGAAACCAGATTAGTTAACTAAAAACCCACCCCACACTTAGTAGAAAAACTCAATTTCACAAAGAAATGAGGAAAACCGAATGGGGGTAAGCAAATTAAGTAACCGGTAATCACGATAAATCACAAATCATGCATATGTCTAGCCGGAATGTTCATATCATATTAGGGATCAGAAGTCAAACCGACATTCAAAAAGTCAACATCATAGCACATTGAACCCTAATCATGCCAATTACTAGCTCAAAGCGGGAAATGACGACATAATTAATAACTTAGATGGCAAGCACAGTAATATGAACGTGAATGAACACACATGGCAGCTAGACGAGCATAGACAATTCAAGGTCAACCTGATATTTCATTGATGACACTCGATTTGACGTGATTTTCAGCCCCATTTAAGCGACATTTCATGCCCCTTTGATGCCATTTTGATGAGTATTTGGTGAATAAGTGTTTATTATGTAATTTTAGGCTCCTAGTGCGTACATTGTCCATTTCTTGGCTGTTTTTATCCTTTTTGTGAGCTTTTATGTTGAGCCCCCAGGTTATTACATTATAGAGGACTCTCTCACGAGTCCATCGCTTCAAACGGGACCAATCGGAGTTCAAACGAAGCGGGAATCATCGAGACAAGTTGGAGTTCTACCCAGCTCAAAGTGCTGCGTTTTGGAGCTTACATGCCGTGTAAGCTAAATGCACTGTGAGCTTACACGCCGTGTAAGCTCCCCAGACGGGAAAATTCAGCCTTTTCCAACTTGTAAAGGGTTTCTAGGGTTATATATAGACTTTTTGAAGCCAGATTGAATACACACGAATTTTGGCTGATTAGCCACGACCTTAGGGTCGATAGATAGAGTTCAGAGAGTTCGAAGATCCGTGGAGAGATTGTGACGCCATTCTTCCACCTCGGAGAGCTCGGAGCTTAAAGTTGAAGATCCAGGAGATCGAAGCTTCGCCGGAGTCGTCAGAATTAGGTTTTTCAGTTCTTATCTGTTCTTCCTCTATATGATGATTTCCTTTGTTGCCTTTGATTCTTCTGTTATCGTTATGAGCAGCTGAACTTGTAGAGCTTAGATTAGATGAACCCTAAGTGACCCAGGGCTTTAAAGCGGTCACGGATCGGCGGTAATTAGATTCGAAATTCAATCAGTTTCTCTTTGCATGGTTGTTTTGTTCTTGATTGTTTATGTTTCTCTTCTGGTTGGTCGCCTAGATTAGGTTTATGCAAGCTAGGGTTAGTCGCCAGATAGCTTCCCTGCTTTGGCGCATAAACTTGTCTTCCTTGTTCACCTAGTTTAGATTCTTGTTAAGTTGAGGATAGAAGCGAACGCTCCCCTCTCTTTAAAACATCAATTCAACCAATTAACCTTACAATTGGAGTGTGCCTTTCGTAGGAACCGGTTAGGGTTAATCCACTGCAAGTGTAACTCATAAATCATTAGTAATTCCACCAGTTAAGTTAAGTCGTTGCGAGAGGCGACCGTACCCGGGCGACTAATTAATCTTGGTAGCTAGAACGGATAGAGCGAACGTTCGTCGGTCTTAAACCTAAGGGTCATGAGTTATGGTGGTGTATAGAAACCGATTGAATTAGAATTGAAAACCGCTGGTCTTGTGATTGCCAATGCTTTGGTAATCTAAGGGGGATTCGAAATCTAAGCTCGACTATCTTCTCGTTAGTCAACCTTTTTAATCTTTCTGTCTTTTATTTTTCCTGCTTTATTAGATTAGAAGTCGTGGAACTCACACCATGCACAACCTGTTTAAACCTGAGTAACTTGCCAACATATTTGAGTAGACAAAAAGAAGAGACCTCGAGTAGAATACGATCTAGTCTACTTCGGTAGGTTAGTTATTTGATACCGCTAAAACTGCAGCATCAAATTGGCGCCATTGCCAGGATTCTTCTAATTGTTTGAAAGAAGAGTTGGTAAATTATTCTTCTACCTTTCCGCCTTACTATTTATTTTCCCTCCATATTTCCATGATTTACCTGGGTATTGCTTCTTAGTTTTGATTATGCAGGATAACAGGTGGGATGACCGGTACCGAGAGCGGTACATCAATGAAGCACCATATATGGGAGATTACCAAGAGATGTTACATCAACAACAACAACAAACGACGAGATTTGACTCCCTCTTTGACAATATCTTTTCAATGCTACAAGGTCACCAAGAGATACACCAACAAGAGCATCGAAGAGGCGTTAGAGATAACCAAGAGATGCTTCATGAACATCAACAATGCTCGTCGAGAACCCAATTTGCCTTGGATAATATCTCTTCAATGCTACAAGCTCATCTCGCGACGGACATCAAGCTCGAGCAACCAAAGCAGTTAATGACAGAAGACGCTCAAGAGCTGTTCGAAGAAGAAGATGATGATCCTATCCATAACTATTATGAGCTAGAAGAATCCTTGGCGGTGGTGGTTGATGAAGACATAAAGCCAATCCATCCTGAAGTTGAAGCCGAAGAGGAGCACATAGAGATTGAGGAGATACCCTCACCTACACTTCCGCCGAGTCAACCTGTAGAGAAGATGGAGCTCATTGACCATGTCGCGCTGTACTACCTCTTTCCTCCTCGAGTAGGAGAATTCGAGAAGAACTGGTCATCCAAACAGAACCGCGATCTACTAGAGCACTACCGGCTGCATCACCCTTCTGGAGTGCTACATGGCACTCAACCGCTGGCCTTGAAGAAGATGATTGACTTCAAGGAACTCCTAAGTTGGAGTCCCTAACAGGTACCGTCCGGCTCAAGGACATTAAAAGAGAGCGCTTCGTGGGAGGCAACCCACAGCTGGAGTCTGCTTTGAATTTATTGAGTCAGTTTTTTCGTCGTTCACGTCGGTTTCGGGGAGCCAAAGTGTCAGTTTTAATTTTTGTTACTTTTAATTTTTGTGTCAGGTTTTTCAAAAAGAAAAAAATCAGTTTAAACAAAAAAAAGTATTTTCGGCGAAAAATAAAAATATTTTCCGAAAACTCTTCTCAATTTTCAAATAGGAGCTCCTCTTTTATTTTTGCCTATTTTCGAAGAAGTTTTCATAAAAAACTTCCATAGTTTTCGCCGAAAACTTGTGTCTGTTTTGAAAATCAGTTTCCTTTTTTTGGTTCGATTCTAACGCATACTTGATCGTCCAAATCGGAGCTCTGTAGCTCCGGTTATCCCCGAAACAAGTTTTTCACGTTTTTGGCCAACTTCGTCGCTTTCCATCCATTTTCTTGAGTCGTGTCTTAAAGGTTAGTTGTTGGGTTTTGAATTTCGAATCTTTTGACATGCTGATTGTTGAATTTTGATGAGTTTAATTCCGGTCTACCTCGTTTTGCGTGCCTGCTGTTTCGGTGTGATGTTTTCTGAACTGATTGAGCTTGGATGATCTAGATTTCTCTAGGAGTGTCGTGCCGTGATTTAAAAAAAAACAGAGTCAAAATATTTTCAAAATTCCCCTAAACCGTCTTTGTTCGACTTTTATTATGTGTGGTCCGGGGCACTTGTCCCGGTATCCTTTTGATCTTTTTGTTGTTTTTGTTTTTGTAGGAACTTGAGTAGCTACTCCGCTCTACTCTGGACTCTCCGTGTTCATCCACTACACCGACCATCCCATTCCAGGTTCTTCGTATCTCTCTACTCTAGTTTAGTCCTGTGAGGACACAGAACCGTTTAAGTGTGGGGTAGGAGTCTAGGATTATGCATGATCTTGCTTGATTTTCTGTGATTCTATGGTTCATTTTTGAAATTTCTATAGCATAGAATTGCTCAATTCTTGACTTCTGATGTTAAATTGACTTCAATTTTAAACAATGACGTCTAGACTGTTCCACTTAGAACCTGTAAACAACGTGTCAAAACTGATATTAAATGAGTTTAGGTCAGAACAGATCACAAATCACTTCGGTAGTTGAAACTTGAATTAATTGAATTGATTGACTTGTTAATAACAAAGCTCGATAACACCGTTCTAAGATGATAAATGCTAGCTTCTCCCATGTTTTTCCACTCCATATTTGTTCACCTGTGATTGTGGCTTGAGATTAGACGGAAATCCAATTCGAAATCTTGTGTAAAAGTTATAACTAGCTAGGATCAAATGGCTAAATTGTTAAATCAAGTAATTGAGTTGTTCAAGTTAATGTTAAGTTCTTTAAAGTGCTGAAAATAAAGCTAGGCAAGCCCGACACCTAAGTGAAGTATTCGGGTTGAGCACTAGCATAAGCACAAATACTGTGAGCTAGGCAGGTCCAACACCTAAGTGAAGTGTTTGGTATCGAGCACTAGTATGCAGTAAATCAATTGAAGGAAGAAGTTGAACTTGAAATAAATCATTGTTTAAATCGGTCCTAGCTAGAACATGTAACGTACAGATCTAGAAACGGATGAAGTCGAGTCGATAGCCACGTCACTTTTCCTACCTCCGCATCCACATCATGGCTAGAGCTTAAAGTCTTTTTGATTATAATTGGTGTTATCGTAGTCGGTTAATTATGATTAATTGTTTTCCCAAGAAACGTGCTTTGTTAAAACTACTACTTGAAGTGTGCAGAGATCAGTGAGATCGAAACTTGTTTGGTTGATGTTCTTACATGTGTAGGTCACCTTTTCTACGTGGAACAGTCTAAACCAAATTGTTAGAATTGAATCTCAGTTTAATCTCGGGTCATTTGTGAATTTGAGTGTGTTTTAGTTCAGTTTGCTTGAGGACAAGCAAAAGCTTAAGTGTGGGGTATTGATGACACTCGATTTGACGTGATTTTCAGCCCCATTTAAGCGACATTTCATGCCCCTTTGATGCCATTTTGATGAGTATTTGGTGAATAAGTGTTTATTATGTAATTTTAGGCTCCTAGTGCGTACATTGTCCATTTCTGGTCTATTTTTATCCTTTTTTGTGAGCTTTTATGTTGAGCCCCCAGGTTACCAAATTATAGAGGACTCTCTCACGAGTCCAACGCTTCAAACGGGGACCAAATCGGAGTTCAAACGGAGCTGAAATCATCGAAACAAGTTGGAGTTCTACCCAGCTCAAAGTGCTGCGTTTTGGAGCTTACATGCCGTGTAAGCTAAATGCACTGTGAGCTTACACGCCGTGTAAGCTCCCTAGACGGGAAAATTCAGCCTTTTCCAACTTGTAAAGGGTTTCTAGGGTTATATATAGACTTTTTGAAGCCAGATTGAATATACACGAATTTTGGCTGATTAGCCACGACTCTAGGGTCGATAGATAGAGTTTAGAGAGTTCGAAGATCCGTGGAGAGATCGTGACGCCATCCTTCCACCTCGAAAAACTCGGAGCTTAAAGTTGAAGATCTAGGAGATTGAAGCTTCGCCGGAGTCGTCAGAATTAGGTTTTTCAGTTCTTATCTGTTCTTCCTCTGTATGATGATTTCCTTTGTTGCCTTTGATTCTTCTGTTATCATTATGAGTACCTAAACTTGTAGAGCTTAGATTTGATGAACATAAGTGACCCAGGGCTTTAAAGCGGTCACGAATTGGCGGTAATTAGATTCGAAGTTCAATCAGTTTCTCTTTGCATAGTTGTTTTGTTCGTCATTGTTTATGTTTCTTCTCTGGTTGATCGCCTAGATTAGGTTTATGCAAGCTAGGGTTAGTTGCCAGACAGCTTCCCTGCTTTGGCGCATAAACTTGTCTTCCTTGATCACCTAGTTTAGATTCTTGTTAAGTTGAGGATAGAAGCGAACGCTCGCCTCTCTTTAAAACATCAATTCAACCAATTAACCTTACAATTGGAGTGTGCCTTTCGTAGGAACTGGTTAGGGTTAATCCACTGCAAGAGTAACTCATAAATCATTAGTAATTCCACCAGTTAAGTTAAGTCGTTGCGAGAGGCGACCGTACCCGGGCGACTAATTAATCTTGGTAGCTGGAACGGATAGAGCGAACGTTCGCCGGTCTTAAACCTAAGGGTCAGGAGTTATGGTGGTGTATAGAAACCGATTGATTTAGAATTGAAAACCGCTGGTCTTGTGATTGCCAATGCTTTGGTAATCTAAGGGGGATTCGAAATCTAAGCTCGTCTATCTTCTCGTTAGTCAACCTTTTTATCTTTCTGTCTTTTATTTTTCCTGCATTATTAGATTAGAAGTCGTGGAACTCACACCACGCACAACCTGTTTAACCTGAGTAACTTGCCAACATATTTGAGTAGACAAAAAGAAGAGACCTCGAGTATAATACGATCTAGTCTACTTCGGTAGGTTAGTTATTTGATACCGCTAAAACTGCAGCATCAAATAAAAGTCAACACCGCAAAGAATCGATCTTAAGCATGGCAACACATGATCGAATGACATTAAAATTCAGCACAATTCTCCCTAAGCATGCTAGATCAGTCCAAAGAATTCAGCTAACCTAGTTCACACGAAATCAGTCGGCACGCAAATCGAGGTAAACCAAAAAGTCAACCCCAACGAAATTCAGCATTCAACATGTCAAAAGATTCGGAATGAAAAGTTCTACAACTTACCTTGAAGCCATGTGTGCTGAAAATGAACGGAGAGAGAGAAATTGGTGAAAAATTGAAAAATTTAGGGTTTGGCTGAACGGGAGCTCTAGAGCTCCGATTCGACTGTTCGATGGCTCAAACTGATCGGATAAGGAAGGGGAGAAGTGCGGCGGCGGGTAACGGGCGGAGGCGGTGCGAATGTGGCGGCGGTCGGGTTGGTTTTAAAACAAAAGGGGAGGTTTTCTGATTTTCGAAAATGAAAGTGAGGGGAGAGAGAGTGTGACCGAGAATTAAAAGGGAAAAATTTGTTGATTTTCACTCAAGTTTTCGGTGAAAATGTGTGCAATTTTTCGCCGAAAACCCAAGGCAAAATGGTCTGCCAGTTTTTAAATAAATTTTTGCCGAAAACTTCATAGAGTTTTCGCCGAAAAGTTTAGTTAAAATCGTCCTCAGGAAATTGTTCATGCTTTGAAGAGTATGGGGCAGGATAAGGCCCCTGGCCCTGATGGATATCCTGTTTCCTTCTTTATTCAGTGCTGGGATACTTAGGAGACGAGGTCATTAATGCAGTGATGTACTTCTTTCATTCAGGTAAGCTCCCAGGATATGTGAATTCTGTCAGTCTTGCTCTAATTCCGAAAAAGACTAATGCAACAGAAATAAAGGACTACCGTCCTATTTCTTGTTGCAATGTGATTTATAAGCTGATATGAAAGGTCATTGCTAATAGAATGAGTGCTGTGCTTCCATGCTTAATTGGTCCTTCTCAGTCAGCTTTTGTTAAGGGCCGTCTGATAAGTGATAATATACTGCTGGCGCATGAATTGTTAAGAACTTATGGTGCTAAAACAGTCTCCCCCAGATTAACTTTGAAGATTGATTTAATGAAAGCATTCGATAGTGTGGATTGGAAGTTTCTTCTTGAAGTTTTAAAGAATATGAAGTTCCCCCTTCTGTATGTCTATTGGATTGAAAAATGCCTAACCTCGACCAAGATTGCAGTGAATCTTAATGGTACTTTGTGTGGGAATTTTGAAGCTAAGAAAGGTTTGCGCCAAGGGGATCCTATTTCACCTTATCCGTTTGTTACTGTTATGGAAGCTTTGAGTAATATGTTCAATTAAGCAGCTTCTAAAAAGGTTATTAGGTATCATCCTCAATGCAAAGGTATAGTAACTCATCTCTGCTTTGCAGACGATTTACTTGTATTTGCTAAGGGAGATGCAGATTCTGTAAGAGGGATTGTGAAGGTACTTAAGGACTTTCATAGGTTCTCTGGACTCAAATATAATCCGGAGAAGAGTGAGGTTTATCAAAGTATCTCTCCTATGCTGGTAAATTACAACTAATTGATTCTGTTATTGGTGGGATCCTCCAGTATTGGCTCTCAATTTATATACTCCCCAGGAAGCTTATGGAGGACATTGAATCAGTTTGTAATCGATTCTTGTGGGGGAACTTGGATGGAGGTAGAGTTAAGATTGCTTGGAAGCACATTGCGAAGCCGAAAAATGAAGGGGGTGCTGGGATCAAATATATAAAAAGTTGGAATGCTGCAAATGCGATTAGGCATCTTTGGAACCTTTTTGTAAGAGGAGGGTCCTTATGGGTTGTGTAGATTGGTAAGTATCGATTGAAGAGTAAGTCGTTATGGGAGGTGAAAGACAACTATGGATCGTGGATTTGGAAAAGAGTGCTTAAGCTGAGATCAACAGTGCAGGCTTTCATGTCTACTGATGCAGATGGAGATTATTGTTGGAAGGGTAAAGTAATGGTCAAATTTAAACCATCGGTTGTGTGGGAAGACATTAGAGAGAGGTCGGCTGTTATCCCTGAAGTAGACTAATCTGGTCAGGTTACATTATCCCTCGATTCAGTTTTATTGCCTGGACTGTTATGATTGGCAGAATTGTTACCCTTGACAAAGTCAGGAAGTGGGACTTGAATGTGGAAATGCAGTGCCTGTTATGCAAGCAGGAGGATGAGAGTCGAAAGCATCTTTTCTTTGAGTGTGCTGTTTCGAAGGAAGTGATTAGGAAAGTGCTCCCAGAATTGAGTAATCTTGACTGGGATAGTGCGGTCAATACAGCAGTAGGTTGGGGCAGCAGCTCTATTCAGGCAAAGGTTAAGCAGCTGAAATGGGCGATGATGCTTAATGTCATTTGGAGAGACCGTTGTGCTTTAATGTATGAGGGGAAGAGTTCTAGTGCCTCTGTTATGGTGAGTAAGATTTTTGAAGACATCAGATTTTTTGCAGAAGGGAGAGTAGATGAGAGAGCAGTTTTAGATAGTATATAGATGCTTCTTTTGTTTTAGAAGTAGTTTCTTGAGTTTTTTAGTTTTCCCTCATTAGTATGTATGATGAGCTGCAGAATAGCGGTTGATCAAATAACTACCCAGCTGTGAAGCTAGGGTAGATCGTATTCCAGGGGTTTCCTCTAGTTCCTTACTCAAAGGTGTTGGCAAAATAATTCAAGGTTAAACACGTTGTGCGTGGTGTGAGTTCCACGACTTCTATACTAAAATGCAAGGAAAAATTGAAATGAAATTAAAGCGAAGAGAGATTGAAGATTGATTGATTGACTAGAAAGATGACAGACAAGCTTAGACTTCGAATCCCCCTTAGATCACCAGAGCAACAGCAATCAACAGACCAGCGATTTTCGATTCTAGTTCATTCAGTTCACAAACACCACCATAACTCCTGACCCGTAGGTTTAAGACTGGCGAACGTTCGCTCTATCCGATCTAGCTACCACGATTAATTAGCCGCTCGGGTACGGTCGCCTCTCGCAACGACTTAACTTAATTGGTGCAAATTCTAATGATTAATGAGTTACTCTTGCTATGGATTAACCCTAATCGGTTCCTACGAAAGGCACACTCCAGTTATAAGGTTAATTGTTCAACTTGATGTTCTAAAGTAAGGCGAGCGTTCGCTTCTATCCTTAGCTTAACAAGAATCTAATCTAGGTGGCCAAACCAGACAAGAAAGACAGAGAACGAAGAACAAATCAAACATGAAAGATGAAACTGAATGAATTTCGAATCTAATCACCGCCGATCCGTGACCGCTTTAAGCCCTGGGTCACTTAGGGTTCATCTAATCTAAGCTACACGAGTTTAGCTACGCATATTCAATACAGAAGAATCGAAGAGGTACAAAGAATACATCTCAGTTAGGGAAGACAGAAAAGAACTGTAAAACCTAATTTCGATGACTCCTGGCAGCTTCAATCTGCTGAATCTTCAACTCCTAGCACCGGTTCTCCGAGATGGATGGATGGCGTCACGATCCATTCCTGGCTCCTCGAACTCTCTCTACTCGTTTTTCTCTCTCTCCTCCTTCTAGCTATGTGTTGTGTGTTGTAAAATTGTAAGTCTTAAGTGTAAGTGTAAGTCTCTCCCCATTAGCCGCCGATTTCTGTATTTAAACCTACCCGAGATTTTCTGATTTCCTCTGATATTTTTGCCGAAAATAATAGAGGAATTTTGGCGAAAACTTCTTCTTAATCGGGACAGTGGATTCCTTCTTTCGTTTTCGGCGAAAACCCAAGGGTATTTTCGCCAAAAATATATGTGTAAATGGAGCAGGAGTTTCTTTGACTTGAGTGATCTCTCCGGTTGATTTATGTGTGATTCTTTGGGATTCCAACGTCTAAGACACGTCCTTGGCTACTGTATTCGATGGCAAAAACCTGTGCTATCATAAAAACACTAGAAAACCATCAAATAGACCTGAAACGGGCCGAAGTAACACAAATGGCACGAGATAGTGCAATTGATTGAACATTCATTATTCTACCCTAAAAACTATGTCTTAAGCAAAGAAATGTTGCTTAAATGAGGCTGATAATCACGTCAAAACGAGTGTCATCAAATACCCCACACTTAAGCTTTTGCTTGTCCTCAAGCAAACTGAATAGAGACACTCATGTTCACAAATGATAAGATCGGTTAAATTGGAGCTCAATCAAACACAATGAATTATTAGATAGCTCGATCCTAGAACAAGAAACCTAACATGCATACAGATCAGCCAAACTACCTGGTCTCACTAATAAACTGCACAGGACAAGTAATTAGCAACCAATTATGCACGAATTTGACCTAACCGACCATACTCCTCACACAGGATATAAACAGTACAATGGGAACTCTCACTCTCTGTGTTTAAGGACGTGTTTCTGCTCTCAATCATTTTCTGTTACCGAATTCTGTCATAGGTTTGCATTTTGACCACATCTCCACCACTGTGACAACACGAGTATCTAGTCAAGAAGGACTTCCCTGCTAGGACCGTAATGAATTCTACACTACTCGGGTTTATAATGAGATGGATGATGGGAATGTATGATAATGGCTTTGTGCGGTGTAGCTTTCGACTAACTTCCCTCGAATCTAATCTGCGGCTTCCTACCGTCTAACCAACACGAGTGGAATAATGAATACTCGCCCTATGATACCCTCAAGCAACCTAGCACTTATTTTCTTTTTCTTTACACGATTTTTTTCTTTTCAACTTTTCTTTTGACTTCGTTCTTCCATTTGTAGGGAGAAGAACGTTTTATTGAACTAAAACTTTGAAACTTTTCTGATTTTTCTTTTCTTCACCTTTTTTTTCGAAATTGTCTTTCTTTTCTTACTTTTTTTTGTGTCGATTTTCTTTTAGTTGCTAGAGGGATTTACACGTCTGGGCATATTAGCTAAGACCACCTGTTTAATGGCTATAGGCAGGTTACCACAAACCGACTTCCGGTAGGTCAATCTAGAACTACAACCACAGGGGATCAACGAGGAATGAAAGAAATGGGAAATGGCTGTAATGTATAATCGAACCGAAAGAACAGGCCAAGCTCAAGGGTCTAAACCTAATGGATTTATCGTTTGGTAGGCTATCTAGCTTAGTAGCTGAATCTAGGTGCCCCTATCCTTCTAGAACTCGTGTCATCGTGTGGTCTCGATTAGGTCTCATGCAAATTATAACTCATTCAAGCAAACAGAAAACCACTCAGAAAGGATTGAAATTGCAAGTTACGTGCAATGGATCAAAAGCTCGCAGTTGGTTTGCTAGTCAGATTCGGTCATTTTCATGCAATCAAGGCTACAAACTACAAGTGTGATTTAAAAATTCTGTTCCGACCAGGCAATTTAGCATCAAAAGTATACAAGTTGGTTCTCAAGTTCTAGGTTAAGCAGTCTAAGCATCATTATGAAGGTTTGAACAACAACTTAACCTCAAAAATCAAAAACTGAGCCATTCTATTGCTAGAGAGACTGGACAGGAATCACGAGGCACACAAGGATATAGGCAATCAAGATCATGCATGGTTCTCTAACACCCTACCCCACACTTAGACTGTTCTGTGTCCTCACAGGACCAAACTAAAGTAGAGAGAAACGAAGAACCTAGAGGGTGAAGGGCAGTGTAGTGGATGAACGCGAAGAGTCCGGAGCGGAGCGGAGTAGCTACTCAAGTTCCTACAAAAAGAAAAACAATAAAAATATCAAAAGGATGCTAGGACAAGTGTCCCAGATCCACACAGAATAAAGTTGGGGCGAAACCCGAAAAGAAGAAAGAAAATAAATAGAAAAGGATAGAAACAACCTGATCACTGTTCCGCGGGAGGGGGTGGAGGTGGGGTGGGAATGGAGGAAATGGCGAAACGCTGCTCCATCTGCTGTCGCCATGCGACATCGTCCGTGTGTCTGGCAAGCTGGTCGGCCATGAACTGCTGGAGAATTGACCAACGCTCGTTCTGAGTCTCCTCGTGTGCTACCCGGTCCTTCTGCCACTGAAGCGAACCAGCCGAGTAGTCTAGCTGCCACTTCTCAATACGCACCAGCCTCTCATTCATCTCCGCGGTGATTTGCGCTCGTGACGGCAGGCGCTCAACTGACTGGGTAACTCGGTGAGGGAGTGACGTGCAATGCTCAAAATCCGCTGAAAGGTCGATGCCCCGTGCTATTGCGAGCTCAGCACCGGTATGCTCAACCGGGACACGAGGAATGTCGGGGCCCCATTTGTCACCGAGCTGGAGATTGGCGATCAGAATTGAAATGAAAGGTCCTCCTGGAAGCTCAGAAGGAAACTTCTTGGCGGTCGTACGCTTGTGAAAGAATTGTGCAAGCCACCATCCGGGATGCAGGTTGGCATCCGCCTCTACAGCCTCCAAAGAAACATGGTGACGGCTCGGCTTGCTGCAATAACACAGAGACTGCACCCAAACATAATGCAAGAATTTAAGAATAGGGTGAAAGATGTCACCGACCGTGGGGTTGACGATAGGTGAGATCTCATCTTCGCAGCAGGCCCATCTCCACACGTCTGGGTAAGGAGCACTCGTGATGGAGTATGTGTCCTCGAAGCCAGCTAATGTTGTGTCGAGGTTGACGTGCGGATCCAGCAGGCGACCGAACTCGCGAAGGGACTTCTCATGAAGAACACTACCGAGGCGAAAGGAAACGAATTTCTGCTCACGTATGAGCTTCGGGGTGAGGCGCCGGAACGAACTCCAGAACTCTTGGAGAGCGACGAGCGGGTAGGGGGAGCCATGAGCGGTCAGCACTCGCAAACCGGCTCTATGAAGGGCGGTGTCGAGGGTCGAGTGCCAAGCCGGATTGTGCGCCTTGAGACTGTCTAGAGAAAGAACTGCCACTTTAGCCGGAGGAATGTCTTTGATCCTCTGAAAGACCTCTAGCTGGTGTGGTTCCAGGGCTGCGATGAAGGGATGTAGGGCTCCATTGGTAGGCGTAGGAATAGAGGAGATAGGAGTCGCCGGTGTTGGTGCATCCTCGGGAATGATGGCCACAACCATCGATGGTGGTGCAACTGGGGCTTTTGGTCGGGAGGATGGTGTCCGATTCTGGCGTGCGGAGGATCGCTGCGCTCTATCTGCACTGGTAGTCTTAAAACGTTTGGGGGCCCTGTAAAACACAAATCAGAGAAGACCAGCGTCAGATGACAAGAATCTTACCCCACACTTAAGTTGACAAGTGGGGCAAGGAAAGAAAATCGAGAGATCATCGAATCGAGAAATCGCAGTAAAGAACTGTCAAGTCATTTAGCAAGCATGAGGATTGGAATGATTCATAAACACGATCTCACAGACAATAAGTCACGATCCTGAAAAGGTTACAAAGGAATGCCAGAACCTAGCCAATTGATACCGACAAAGCAATCATGAAGAATGAGGGAGAACCAAAAAGTCAACCAAAACCATGCCGAAAACCGAAAGTAAAAAAGCCAAAAGATTCACAATCAAGGGCTGAACAACTAACCGTGAAGACATGACTCGAGAAAACGATTGGAGATCCGAGGAATCGATGAAAAACTTGAAAACTAGGTCGGCCGGAACTGGAGCTGAAAAACTCCGATTCTAGGGTATTGAAACAGGGGCTAGGGAAGGGAGAAGGCTGGCGGCGGCTAAAAGAACGACGATGCTAAGCGGTCAGGCAGCGGCTGGCTGATCGTCGGTCGAGGAAGCGGCGGCGTTCAAAGAATGTATGATGAGGGAATCGGCTGAAGTTTTTGGGTGGAGGGGCGAAAATATGAGGGATGGGGACCGCTTAAATAGGCGTCGGGTAGCACAATATTTTCGGCGAAAAAGGGGGGTTAATTTTGGTGAAAAGATCCTTATGTTGGAAATCCGGCTCGGCGAAAATTGATGAAGTCTTCGGTTCAAAAAGTCGGAACAGGAGAAACAGGTCGATTTTGAACACATGTTTTCGGCGAAAATAATGGCACATTTTCGCCAAAAATTTATTTGAAAACAGCGGCTGTGGTTTTTTTTTTTAACAAATGGGGTTTAAAACAAAAACGACTCAAAACGAAAAGTTACTGACTCCAGCCGTGGGTTGCCTCCCACGAAGTGCTCTTGTTTAACGTCCGTGAGCCAGACGATACCTGGATTCGTGTCAGGACTCCAAAGCAAAGTAGTGCACGTCTATGGAAGAGACAACTAATCCTTGGAGATACTTCTTAAGCCTATGCCCGTTGACAATAAACGGCTCTTGATTGTGCAATTTAATGTAGACGCTGCCTAAGGGTGTCTGCCGAACCACGGTATAAGGCCCGGACCATCGGGATTTCAACTTACCTGGAAAGAGCTTCAATCGAGAGTTATACAAGAGGACTTCTTCTCCAGGGTAAAACTGCTTGATCGTCTTCAATTGGGAGTCGTGAATTCTCTTCGTGCGCTCTTTGCATAGCTTCATGCTCTCATAAGCGTGGAGACGGTGCTCCTCATTCTCAGCGATCTGGTCATGGCGGTTACTACCTGCTACTGCATAGCTCATATTCAACTCTTTGTTAGCCCAAAATGCCTTGTGCTCAAGCTCAACTGGTAAATGACATGCCTTGCCATAGACCAGCTGATACGGTGAGGTACCGATGTGAGTCTTATGGGCAGTTCGATAAGCCCATAAGGCATCATTGAGCTTAGATGACCAGTCCTTGCGAGACCGGCCAACTGTCCTATCAAGAATCCGCTTGAGCTCACGGTTCGTCACTTCCGCTTGACCATTCGCTTGAGGGTGATAAGATGTGGACATTCGGTGGGTGACGCCAAAGCGTTTGCACACCCGGTCAAATTGTCCATGGAAATGGGTACCCCTATCGCTTACGATGAAGCGCGGTGAACCGAAACACGTGAAAAGACGGGTAAGGAACCGACCCACTACTCTAGAATCATTAGTGGGTAAAGCTTTAGCCTCAGCCCACTTAGAAACATAATCAACTGCTACAAGAATGTACTTGTTTCCGTTGGAGGGTGTGAACAGACCCATAAAATCGATTCCCCAAACATCAAAAATTTCAACAGTTAAAGAAATAATTTGGGGCATCTCATTACGGTTAGAGATGTTACCTGATCACTGGCACGCATCACAACGTCGAGCAAAAACATCGCAATCACTAAAGATCGAAGGCCAGTAGAAACCTATTTCGAGTACCTTCCTCGCAGTGTGGTTGCCTCCGAAGTGTCTTCCAAACTGCCCTTCATGGCATTTATGAATGATGCCAGCTGCTTCAATGTAAGAAACACATCTCCGGATCATTCCGTCAAGACCGATGCGGTATAAAAACGGCTCATCCCGGAAGTATGACTTGGCTTCTTTAAAGAGCTTCTTGCGTGCATTGTAATCCAGCTCAGGAGGTACAATGTCGTGTGAGAGATAGTTAGCCAGAGTTGCATACCAAGGCTCCTCTGAATCGGCGGCATTACTCAGATCTTGAGTGTGAGGGATTTCCCAAGGCTCAATAGCTATGCTGTTAACCTGTTCAAACCTTTCAACACGCAACAGCTCGTCAGGGAAAGAATCATTGATAGGGGTGGTAGACTTACCTGTCTGCTATTCCTCGAGGTGAGAAAGATGATCCGCTGCTAAGTTCTCTGCTCCCTTCTTATCTTTAATTTCAATGTCGAATTCTTGGAGGAGAAGAATCCATAGGATGAGACGTGGCTTCGAGTCCTGCTTGGCTAATAAATGGCGCAGGGCAGCATGATCTGTGTAGACGATGGTATGTGAAAGAACCAGATACTGTCTAAACTTATCAAAGGAGAAAACGATGGCCAGCAGCTCTTTCTCCGTAGTAGTGTAGTTTCTCTGAGCATCATTGAGTGTCTTGCTCGCAAAGTAGATAGGATGAAATCTCTTCTCCTTCCTCTGACCAAGAACCGCGCCAACGGTGAAATCACTAGCATCGCACATAATCTCGAATGGGAGATTCCAATCCGGTGCTGTAAGAATTGGTGCGGTGGTGAGTTGAGTCTTCAAGGTTTCAAAGGCTTCAAGACAGGCTTTATCAAAGACGAAAGGAACATCTTTCTCAAGAAGCTTCGTCATTGGAAGAGTGATCTTGGAGAAATCTCTGATGAATCTTCGGTAAAACCCAGCATGACCCAGGAAACTTCGAACTGTCTTAACTGAGGTCTGCGGTGGTAAGCTGGCAATGGTTTCAAGCTTGGCACGATCGACTTCTATACCTGTCTTAGATATTCTATGGCCAAGAACAATACCTTCTGTAACCATGAAGTGACATTTCTCCCAACTAAGAGCTAGGTTGGTCTCCTCACAACGAGCTAGCACCTTATCCAAATTAGCCAGACATTTTGAAAATGAATCTCCATAGACGGAGAAGTCGTCCATGAATACCTCTACCACTTTCTCTACCAGATCTCCAAATATAGCAAGCTTGCATCTCTGAAAGGTAGCAGGAGCATTACATAAACCGAAAGGAATACGACGATAAGCAAACGTACCAAACGGGCATGTGAAGGTTGTCTTCTCTTGATCATCAAGCTCAATGGGTATCTGGAAGTAACCGGACATTTCGTCCAAGAAGCAGTAGTATTCATGACCAGCTAATCGTTCAAGCATTTGATAAATGAACGGCAGTGGAAAGTGATCCTTCTTGGTGGCATCATTGAGTCGTCGATAATCGATGCAGACTCTCCATACGGTAACTGTTAGGGTAGGAATGAGTTCACCCTTTGGATTAGGGATGATAGTGATTCCTCCTTTCTTCGGAACGACTTGAGTCGGACTGACCCAAGGACTGTCGGCAATAGGATAGATGATACCGGCATCTAGAAGCTTGAGTACTTCTTTCTTTACAACTTCCTGCATCAGAGGGTTAAGTCGGCGTTGTGGTTGTCTAACTGGTTTGAATTCTTCATCAACAACTATCCGATGTCTGCAAAATAGCTCGGAATCAATTGCTCTTTCTGCTCGGGAGATAGATTCGAACTGATGATGACTGGTAATTGACAGTCCTTCCCCAGAAATGCGTATTCTAGGTGGTCAGGCAGCTCCTTCAAAGTAAGTTCTGGCGGATCCTCGTATGAGGTAGTAATTCGACTCGATGCTGGCTCAATATGCGTAGGCGCGGTGATGGGTGTGAATGTCGCCTTCTGTTCGTCTAACTCATATTGCCATAGGCACTGCTCTGGGTCTTCTAATGCATTATCAATCCCTGAAATCAAACATAACTCTAGCGGATCACTAGATAAAGCATTAGTAAAGGAGTTGGCCGAGGCCAACTCTAGGGGATCAACAGCATAACATTTATCATCTTGAGCAACAGAATATCTCATGCTATCTTTAATGCAGAATGCGACACTCTCTTGTCCTACACTTAAAGTTAACAAGCCTTGTTTGCAGTTAATATTCACACCAGCAGTTGCTAAGAAAGGTCGACCTAGGATAAGTGTTTCGTCTAACTCACGAGTATCTAGAACAACGAAATCTGCAATTATAGTAAACGGACCACAACAAACAGCTACATCTTCTACTATACCTCTAGGTAGTTTGACAGACCTATCGGCTAACACAAGATGCAGAGTAATTGGTTTAAATTTCCCTAGATTCAGCTTTTCATATAGATAAACAGGCATAACATTAATAGAAGCACCAGAATCAACCAGACTGCGATCAATTTTAATGCCATTAATAATGCACGGTAATGTAAAAGAACCGGGATCAGGACACTTAGCTGGGGGTGGTGGCGGCTGTCGAATGGGAGATGGCGCACCGAGAATAGACGCGCATTCATTAGTAAGCGTGACAGAGTACACCTCTCCGTTCTTCACTTTCTTCACTAGGTCTTTAAAGAACTTCCCAAGTGGTGGTATAATCTCTACAGCTTCTGTCACTGGTATCTTGATCTCTGCCGTCTTAAGAACATTGTATCATCCTCAATGCAAAGGTATAGTAACTCATCTCTGCTTTGCAGACGATTTACTTGTATTTGGTAGGGGAGATGCAGATTCTGTAAGAGGGATTGTGAAGGTACTTAAGGACTTTCATAGGTTCTCTGGACTCAAATATAATCCGGAGAAGAGTGAGGTTTATCTTGCAGGAGCCTCATCTGATATGGAAAAGGAGTTGGTTGCAGCTAGTGGTTTTAAGAAAGGAACACTCCCGTTCAAGTATCTGGGGGTCCCCTTGACTGCTGGAAAGCTGAGGAAATCAGAGTGTAAGGTTCTGTTGGACAAGATTACACGAAGGGTTTCGGATTGGAAGTCAAAGTATCTCTCCTATGCTGGTAAATTACAACTAATTGATTCTGTTATTGGTGGGATCCTCCAGTATTGGCTCTCAATTTATATATTCCCCAGGCAGCTTATGGAGGACATTGAATCAGTTTGTAATCGATTCTTGTGGGGGAAGTTGGACGGAGGTAGAGTTAAGATTGCTTGGAAGAACATTGCGAAGCCTAAAAATGAAGGGGGTGCTGGGATCAAAGATATAAAAAGTTGGAATGCTGCAAATGCGATTAGGCATCTTTGGAACCTTTTTGTAAGAGGAGGGTCGTTATGGGTTGTGTAGATTGGTAAGTATCGATTGAAGAGTAAGTCGTTATGGGAGGTGAAAGACAACTATGGATCGTGGATTTGGAAAAGAGTGCTTAAGCTGAGATCAACAGTGCAGGCTTTCATGTCTACTGATGCGGATGGAGATTATTGTTGGAAGGGTAAAGTAATGGTCAAATTTAAACCATCGGTTGTGTGGGAAGACATTAGAGAGAGGTCGACTGTTATCCCCTGGAGTAGACTAATCTGGTCAGGTTACATTATCCCTCGATTCAGTTTTATTGCCTGGACTGTTATGATTGGCAGAATTGTTACCCTTGACAAAGTCAGGAAGTGGGACTTGAATGTGGAAATGCAGTGCCTGTTATGCAAACAGGAGGATGAGAGTCGAAAGCATCTTTTCTTTGAGTGTGCTGTTTCGAAGGAAGTGATTAGGAAAGTGCTCCCAGAATTGAGTAATCTTGACTGGGATAGTGCAGTCAATACAGCTGTCGGTTGGGGCAGCAACTCTATTCAGGCAAAGGTTAAGCAGCTGAAATGGGTGATGATGCTTAATGTCATTTGGAGAGACCGTTGTGCTTTAATGTATGGGGGGGGAAGAGTTCTAGTGCCTCTGTTATGGTGAGCAAGATTTTTGAAGACATCAGATTTTTTGCAGAAGGGAGAGTAGATGAGAAAGCAGTTTTAGATAGTATATAGATGCTTCTTTTGTTTTTAGAAGTAGTTTCTTGAGTTTTTTAGTTTTCCCTCATTAGTATGTATGATGAGCTGCAGAATAGCGGTTGATCAAATAACTACCCAGCTGTGAAGCTAGGGTAGATCGTATTCCAGGGGTTTCCTCTAGTTCCTTACTCAAAGGTGTTGGCAAAATAATTCAAGGTTAAACACGTTGTGCGTGGTGTGAGTTCCACGACTTCTATACTAAAATGCAAGGAAAAATTGAAATGAAATTAAAGCGAAGAAAGATTGAAGATTGATTGATTGACTAGAAAGATGACAGACAAGCTTAGACTTCGAATCCCCCTTAGATCACCAGAGCAACAGCAATCAACAGACCAGCGATTTTCGATTCTAGTTCATTCAGTTCACAAACACCACCATAACTCCTGACCCGTAGGTTTAACACTGGCGAACGTTCGCTCTATCCGATCTAGCTACCACGATTAATTAGCCGCCCGGGTACGGTCGCCTCTCGCAACAACTTAACTTAATTGGTGCGAATTCTAATGATTAATGAGTTACTCTTGCAATGGATTAACCCTAATCGGTTCCTACGAAAGGCACACTCCAATTATAAGGTTAATTGTTCAACTTGATGTTCTAAAGTAAGGCGAGCGTTCGCTTCTATCCTTAGCTTAACAAGAATCTAATCTAGGTGGCCAAACCAGACAAGAAACACAGAGAACGAAGAACAAATCAAACATGAAAGATGAAACTGAATGAATTTCGAATCTAATCACCGCCGATCCGTGACCGCTTTAAGCCCTGGGTCACTTAGGGTTCATCTAATCTAAGCTACACGAGTTTAGCTACGCATATTCAATACAGAAGAATCGAAGAGGTACAAAGAATACATCTCAGTTAGGGAAGACAGAAAAGAACTGTAAAACCTAATTTCGATGACTCCTGGCAGCTTCAATCTGCTGAATCTTCAACTCCTAGCACCGGTTCTCCGAGATGGATGGATGGCGTCACGATCCGTTCCTGGCTCCTCGAACTCTCTCTACTCATTTTTCTCTCTCTCCTCCTTCTAGCTGTGTGTTGTGTGTTGTAAAATTGTAAGTCTTAAGTTTAAGTGTAAGTCTCTCCCCATTAGCCGCCGATTTCTGTATTTAAACCTACCCAAGATTTTCTGATTTCCTCTGATATTGTTGCCGAATAGAGGAATTTCGGCAAAAACTTCTTCTTAATCGGGACAGTGGATTCCTTCTTTCGTTTTCGGTGAAAACCCAAGGGTATTTTCGCCGAAAATATATGTGTAAATCGAGCAGGAGTTTCTTTGACTTGAGTGATCTCTCCGGTTGATTTATGTGTGATTCTTTGGGATTCCAACGTCTAAGACACGTCCTTGGCTACCGTATTCGATGGCAAAAACCTGTGCTATCATAAAAACACTAGAAAACCATCAAATAGACCTGAAACGGGCCGAAGTAACACAAATGGCACGAGGTAGGGCAATTGATTGAACATTCGTTATTCTACCCTAAAAACTATGTCTTAAGCAAAGAAATGTTGCTTAAATGAGGCTGATAATCACGTTAAAACGAGTGTCATCAATGTACATATCTGTTTTTTGATGAAATGGAACCACTTATTCATAAAAAAAAATCGTCCAGAAAACACAGTGGGATTTTCAAAAGAGTTTTCGCCAAAAAATGGGCCAGTTTTCGCCGAAAATTTTGAACTGCACGATTGAAAATATTTTCGCAATCCTGGCAAACTTCAGAAAATCACAATTAAATCCACAAAAATCGGAACAACCTCAAACAACTTGCGATTGAAACGATGACACAAAGACTACATACGAAAAATAAGAAATCATGCAAACTGACACTTTTGGCTCCCCCAAACTGACTCTAAAACACTAAGGTTGACACAAATGAAAAACTGACTCCAGCCGTGGGTTGCCTCCCAAGAAGCGCTCTTTTATTAACGTCCTTGAGCTGGACGATACCTGGACGGTATTAGGAGACATCCCAACTCAGGTTCTCCTTAATGCTAGCATCGGAGTTCATGAAGCAGAGCTTCGGGGCATCTCCGTTAAACATAAATTTCTTCCCGTTAGCGTGTATAAGCTTGGTACGTCCGTCGGGAAGGTGATCAGTGATCTTGAACTGACCAAATAGCTCTGTTGAGGGGTCATCCTCTACAAGGAAGACGGTGGAAGGGATGAGAATGATCGGCTTCATCTTCTTTTTAACCTCCGGCTTTGTATCACCAGGATCGGTGATCGTCGGTATTTCCTTGGGAGATGCTTTTGGCTTCTCCTTCAATACTTGTTCCGGCGACGGTAGCTCGGAATGAATTGGCGATGCAGCTGGCTCGGATGAAGGTGGTGGAACAACTAGTCTCCAGACCATTTGAGTCTTCGTTTTCTTCTGATTCCTTCTCCGCGTCCTGCCAGGTTCCTTGCTCGACGGTGAAGAAGAGGCTTTCAGTTCCTTCTTCTTTGGCGGCTTCTGAGCAGCAGATTTTGGTTTCTGCTTTGTAATCTGTTCAACACCTGCAACAACAATCGATCTAGGAACTCTAGAAGAGACGTCAGTAACGGAGTTGACCGGAGTCAACTCCACAGTTTCAACAGCTAGGCAATGAGATTCTTCATTCAAAGGGGTACATTTCATTTCGTCTTTAAGGCAGAACGTTATCGTGTCCTTACCAACCCTCAAAATTAAAGAACCATTCAGAACGTTAATCTGCATTCCAGTTGTAGCCATGAAGGGTCGTCCTATGAGAATGGTAGAATCATCCTTACTAGTATCTATGATAACATAGTCAGCTAAGAACGTGAAAGGACCACATTTAGTAACGTCTTTTATTTCTCCTCTAGGAGTTTTCAGTGATCTATCAGCAAAGACAAGTTGCATGCTAGTTGGTTCAAGTTCTCATAGGTTCAATTTTTCAAATAAACTCATAGGCATAACACTGACAGACGCGCCTAGGTCAACCAAACTACGTTCTATCTCAACATTATTAATAACTAGAGGAAGCGTGAAAGAACCAGGATCAGAACACTTAGTTGGATATGGCGATGAAGGCTTCTTGCTACGAGCGGCAGAATATCCTTTTTTACCTCCCCACATGCCAGTCTCGATCCGTACGTTCAGTAGCAATGCTCTTGGAAAAAGAGGCTTCACATAGTACGAAGCAAGAGGAGGATCATACTCCTTAGGCGCCTCCTTCAGTGCTTCCTTAGGAGATTCATCAGTCCTGCATAAATTAGAAGAAGCATTAGTCGATGAGTATGACGGTTCTTCAACGGATACCATTTTAGCTTGCTCCTTTCTCGTATTTGGCTCGGTTTGGCTCGGAAGTTGGCCAAATGGTCGACCAGATGCTAGCATGCTCGAGATGTGGTTCACAGCCTGCTCAATTCTTTGACCGGATACGATCTATTCTTGGTTGAGAAGAGCTTGAGCCTTGAACTGACTGTCATGATCGTCAAGTCTGGTGATGATCTGGCTAAGCTTCTTGTCCAGTTCACTGACGTTGTTTTCCCTCTGATATTGCTCCCTGTGTAGGTATTGTTCAGATATTGATTCTGGCGATTGTCAGGAGCAGTTCCATAGTTACCCAGATTTCGGTGCAGCGGCTGGTAGACACCTGCCGGCGGATGGTTCGGCTTCTGATCCTGTGCTGGACCAGCTGGGCGGCTATTCTGATTCTGGTTGTGGTTGGTGCCAGCATTGTAGGGACGCCTATCTTGATAATTCCCCTGTTGCCTGAAATTGCGGTAGCCAGCATAACCATTCTGATTGTTGCTGAAGCCCTGTTGAACAAAATTAACTTCTTCGGCAGACCAGACTTCTGTTTTACCAAAATTCTGGCACCGGCCTCCATTATGCGCACAAGCTCCACACCACTCGCAATCGGCAACGTAAACAGCGGCTGCCGGCGGCTTGATGGGTGTAGAAGACTTCTTCAGATGCTTCTCTACTTCTGCCTTGATAGTAGCTTCGAGATCGATCTTGCCTCTTGACCCTTCAGATTGTCATTCCCAGTTCCTCGACTTGGAAGCGCAGTTCACGAAATGAAGAAGAGCAGTTTCAGGTGTAAGCGTAGTGCAATCCTCTTCAGCTAGGGAATTGACCCACTTGGCAAATTCTTCTCGAAGACCTCGAGCAAAGATTTCAGCTAACTGCCTCTGCTCGAATTCGTGATGAGGACAGTTGTAGAGAAGTTCTTGGAATTGATTCCAAGCATCATATAAGCTTACTCCATCCTTCTGAGAGGATCTGGTGATGCTGTCCTTGATGGCTGTTGTTCTGGCAGGGGGAAGTACTCTTCGACGAAGTCTTGAGCAAGAGTTTCCCAGTCGGTATATTAGCCAGGTGGTTTGCCAGTAAGCCACCTCTTAGCTGCGCCTTTCAGAGAGAACGGGAAAGCTCTCAAGCAAAGAGTGTTCTTGTCGAGATTTACGTTCTTGAAAGTGCTGCAGAGATCAAGGAAATCCGCCAGATGTGTGCACGGATTGTCTAGTGGCCTGCCTTCAAACTGTAGATCCCTAGAGATCATAGTCAAGAATGGAATCTTGATCTCATAGTCAGGATCTCCTTCAATGCGCGGCACGGCAATGGAAGATCGAACGCTAGTCGCGCTCGGCTTGTTGTAGTCAGCTAGACTCTTCTGTGCAACTGGTGGTGGTTGACCGCCTGGTGATGGTGGTGGTGGTAACTGATCATCCATGGTAGGAGATGGAGGAGGTGAAAGTGACTCTGTGTATGAAGCGGATGAAGATGTCGGTGAAGATGAAGATGAGGAACTCTCCTTCAGTTCCTCGATCTTGATCGGAGTGACGGATGGAAGTGGGTTGGTTTTTCCTCTCTTCGGAATCTGTGATTGTCTCGGTGGAGCAGAACTGCCTGGTCACTCCACACTCTTAGCCTTACGTCCTTGGCAGTTTGAGAGCGTGTGAACGGGCGGCGGTGCATACACCTGTGAACAACCTACAAATAACAAAAACAAATAAAACCAGTGTAAAATCCAAGTGGATGGAAACGTGAAAGATGGAAAGTAGAAGAACAAGATGCCAGTTCTTCTTTCGAACAATCAAAAGAAGTCCCCGGCAACGGCGCCAATTTGATGAGACGTTTGTAGTGCGTGTAATCAAATAACTACCAAGCTAGAAGCTAGGGTAGATCGTATTCCACGGGTCTTCTAATGATTGACTACTCAAATGTAAAGGCAAAACACTCAGGTTAACACTTCGTGCATGGTGTGAGTTCCACGACTTCTAATTCTAAGAAATGCATGGAAATTAAAAATTAAAACTAAAAACAGATTGAAAGATTGGTTGAAAACAAAGATGACAGACAAGCTTAGACTATGAACCCCCCTTCGTTCACTAGAGCATTGGAAATCAACAGATCAGCAGATTTTGATTCTCGTTCAATCAATTCTAAGACACCACCATAACTCCTTACCCTTAGGTTTAAGACTGTCGAACGTTCGCTCTATCCGATCTAGCTATCAAGATTAATTAGTCGCCCGGGTACGATCGCCTCTCGCAACGACTTAACTAACTGGTGCAATTACTAACGATTTATGAGTTACTCTTGCAGTGGATTAACCCTAATTGGTTCATACCAAAGGCACACTCCAATGATTAGGTTAATTGTTCGATTTGATGTTTTAAAGTAAGGCGAGCGTTCGCTTCTATCCTTAGCTTAACAAGAATCTAATCTAGGTGATCAATCCAGACAAGAAACATGAACAATGACGAACAAATCAAACATGAAAGAGAAACTGATTGAACTTTGAATCTAATCACTGCCGATCCGTGACCTCTTTAAAGCCCTGGGTCACTTAGGGTTCATCTAGTCTAAGCTCTACGAGTTTAGCTACTCATGTTTTTCACAAAAGAATCAAAGACAAAGATAGAGTTCATCTTGAACAGAGGAAGAACAGAAAAGGATCTAAAAAACCTAATTAAGACTACTCCGGCAGAACTTTGATCTCCTGTAATCTGCAATCCTAGCTCCGAGTCTTCGAGATGAAAGGGATGGCGTCACGATCTCTTCCTGGCTCTTCGAACTCTAACTCTACTCCAGAACTCTTGAGAATCCTTGAAGTATTTGGTATTATGAGATATGATGTGTTCTTTTTTTCTTTTTGGGCCGCCGGTTAAGTATTTATACTTAACCCTAATACCGCCGGTTTTGCCTAGAATTTTTGCCAAAAATCTGATGGAATTTTCGCCGAAAATTCCTTTGTAAATGGGGTGATCGCCGGCTGTTTTCTCTTGTGATTTTCGGACGCCGGGTTCTAGGCAAAAACTTGAAGTTTTCGCCGAAAACTTCTTCTTGAATGCTCTACCGATTTCTTCATGAGTTTTCGCCGAAAACTCCAAGGGATTTTCGCCGAAAACTTCTTTGTAAATGGGAGCAGGATTTGGTTCGACTTGATTGAGTCCTTGGATCGATTCCGGTGCGATTCCTCGAGGTTCCAACGCCTTAGACACGTCCTTGGCTACTTTATTTGACGGCAAAAACCTGTGCTAACATGATAACACTAGAAAACCATCAAATAGACCCAAAACGGGCCAAAGTAACACAAATGGCACGAGATATAGTAGTTGAATGAATATTCGTTATTCTACCCTAGAAACCATGTCTTAAGCAAGGAAATGTCGCTTAAATGAGGCTGATAATCACGTCAAATCGAGTGTCATCAGGCGGCGATGGTGATTACTGAAGATAGTGGTGGGACTCCGAAGGAAGACAAGCTTCCAAGGAGAGCTAAAACACCACCCCCTGACAGTACGCCTACCAAACCCCCAGATGTGGCCCTGGACAAAGTGGAGCTATTTGGACCCTTTGAGGTAGCTAGATTGCGTGGCGATGGTTCATTGGAGCTGTTCCATGCTAACGGGAAGAAATTTGTGCTTCAGAGTGGAGCGGTGAAGGTATTCTTTGAGGACACGGATGCTAGTCTGAAAGAAGTTCTGAGCTGGGATGCCACACGTTAGACCAGGTATCGTCTAGCTCAAAGACGTAAAATAAAGAGCGCTTCTCGGGAGGCAACCTGAGTTTGGAGTCTTTAAGTTTATTGAGTCGAGTCCGTGGTAGAGTTGTGTGTCGAGTCGGTTATATCTGGAGAGTGTTATAGAGTCTCGGGGTCGTCCAGAGTTGATTTTGGTTGCTAAGTGCGAATTTGATGCTGCAGTTTTAGCGGTATCAAATAACTACCAAGCTGGAAAGCTAAGCAGATCGTATTCCACAGGGTTTCTTCTAATTGACTACTCAAAGATGTTGGCAAATTACTCGATTTAAACAGGTTGTGCGTGGTGTGAGTTCCACGGCTTCTAAACTAAGATGCAGGGAAATTAAAATGAAAATAAAAGACATAATGATTGGTTGGTTTAGATAGACGACAGACAAGCTTAGATTTCGAATCCCCCTTAGATCACCAAGGCCACAGCAATCAACAGGTCAGCGGATTTCAATTCTCATTCAATCAATTTCTATACCCCACTATAACTCCTGACCCTTAGGTTTAAGACTGGCGAACGTTCGCTCTATCCGTTCTAACTACCAAGATTAATTAGTCGCCCGGGTACGGTCGCCTCTAGCAACGACTTAACTTAACTGGTGCAATTACTAATGATTTATGAGTTACTCTTGAAGCGGATTAACCCTAACTGGTTCCTACGAAAGGCACACTCCAATGATTAGGTTAACTGGTTGAATTGATGTTTTAAAGAGAGGCGAGCGTTTGCTTCTATTCTCCACTTAACAAGAGTCTAAACTAGGTGATCATGAAAGATAAGTTTATGCGCCAAAGCAGGGAGATGTCTGGCGACTAACCCTAGCTTGCAAAAACCTAATCTAGGCGACCAACCAGAAAAGAAACATAAACAATCAAGAACAAAACAACCATGCAAGAGAAACTGATTGAACTTCGAATCTAATTTCCGCCAATCCGTGACCGCTTTAAAGCCCTGGGTCACTTAGGGTTCATTTAATCTAAGCTCTACGAGTTTAGCTACTCATATTAGAAACAAGAGAATCGAAAGCAAACAAGGAATACATCTCAGGTAGGAAGAACAGAGAAGCACTGTAAAACCTAATTTGACGAATCCGTGAAGCTTCAATCTCCGGTAATCTTCCATCCAATCCCCGAGTCTCTGAGGTGAAGGGATGGCGTCACGATATCTCCACGATTCTTTGAGCTCTCTAAACTCTCTCTCTCGACTTCTAGGTCTGGAAATTATGATTGAAATTATGAGGTCCCTTTTATTTGGGCCGCCGGTTAAGTATTTATACTTAACCCTAATTCAGCCGGATTTCTTCTGATATTTTCGTCGAAAATATTGAGGAATTTTCGGTGAAAATTCCTTTGTAAATGGATGGTCCGCCGGCTGCTTTCTCCTGTAATTTTCAGTCCAATAGTTTTCGGTCGAAAACTTAGGGTTTTCGCCAAAAATTTCCTTCAGTTGGCATCAGTGATTTGTGAACATATTTTCGCCGAAAATCCTAGTGTATTTTCGGCAAAAATTCCTTTGTAAACCGGGGCAGGAATTGTTTTGACTTGATTGGCTTCTTTGATCGATTCCGGTGCAATTCCTCGAGGTTCCAACGCCTTAGACACGTCCTTGGCTACTTTATTTGACGGCAAAAACCTGTGCTAACATAAAAACACTAGAAAACCATCAAATAGACCCGAAACGGGCCAAGGTAACACAAATGGCACGAGATAGGTCAATTGATTGAATATTCGCTATTCTACCCTAAAAACCATGTCTTAAGCAAAGAAATGTCGCTTAAATGAGGCTGATAATCACGTCAAATCGAGTGTCATCAAAATACCCCACACTTAAGCTTTTGCTTGTCCTCAAGCAAACTGAATAGAAACGCTCATGTTCACAATTGATAAGATCGATTAAATTGGAGTTCAATCAATCACAATGAATTATTAGACAGCTAATTCCTAGAACAAGAAACCTAACATGCATACAGATCAGCCAAACTACCTGGTCTCACTAATAAACTGCACACGACAAGTAGTAGCGACCAATTAGGCACGAATTTGACCTGACCGACCAGACTCCTCACACAGGATATATTTAGTACAATGGGAACTCTCACTCTCTGTGTTTAAGGACGTGTTTCTGCTCTCAATCATTTTCTGTTACTGAATTCTGTCATAAGTTTGCAATTCGACCACATCTCCACCACTGTGACAACACAAATATCCAGTCAAGAAGGACTTCCCTGCTAGGACTGTAACGAATTCTACACTACTTGGGTTTATGATGCGATGGATGATGGGAATGTATGATGATGGCTTTGTGCGGTGTAGCTTTCGACTAACTTCCCTTGAATCTAATCTGCGGCTTCCTACCGTCTAACCAGACACGGGTGGAATAATGAACGCTCGTCCTATGATACCCTCAAGCAACCTAGCACTTATTATTTTTCTTTACACAATTTTTTTCTGACTTTTCTTTTGACTTCGTTCTTCCATTTGTAGGGAGAAGAACGTTTTATTGAACTAAAAACTTTAACCCTTTTTGGCTTTTCTGATTTTTCTTCTTTTCATTTTTTTTTCGAAGCTTGCTTCTTTTCTTCTTTTTCTATTTATTTTTTTTCTTTTGTGCCGATTCTTTCTTTTAGTTGCTAGATGGGTTTACACGTCTGGACATAATAGCTAAGACCACCTGTTTAATGGCTATAGGCAGGTTACCATAAACCAACTTCCGGTAGGTCAATCTAGAACTACAACCACAGGGGATCAACGGGGAGTGAAAGAATGGGAAATGGCTGTAATGTATTATCTAACCGAAAGAACAGGCCAAGCTCAAGGGTCTACACCTAATGGATTTTATCGTTAGGTAGGCTATCTGGCTTAGTAGCTGAATCTAGGTGCCCCTATCATTCTAGAACTCGTGTCATCGTGTGGTCTCGAGTAGGTCTCATGCAAATTCTAACTCATTCAAGCAAACAGAAAACCACTCAAAAAGAATTGAAATTGCAAGTTACGTGCAATGGATCAAAAGCTCACATTTGGTTTGCTAGTCGGATTCGGACATTTTCATGCAATCAAGGCTACAAACTACTAGTGTGATTTTTTTTTAAATCTGTTCTGACCAGGCAATTTAGCATCAAAGTATACACGTTGGTTTTCATGTTCTAGGTTAAGCAGTCTAAGCATCATTATGACAGATTGAACAACAACTTAACATCAAAAATCAAGAACCAAGCAATTATAATGCTAGAGAAACTGGAAAGGCACCGAGAAACACACAACACACAATTAAGGGCAATCAAGTTCATGCAAGGTTCTCTAGCATCCTACCCCACACTTAAACCGTTATGTGTCCTCACAAGACTAAACTAGAGTAGAGATATACGAAGAACCTGGAATGAGATGGTTGGTGCAGGGGATGAGCACGGATAGCCCGGAGCGGAGCGGAGTAGCTACTCAAGTTCCTACAAAACAAAAACAACAAAAAGATCAAAAGGATATCGGGACAAGTGTCCCGGATCCACACAGAAAAAATTTAGATCAAAATCCGAAAAGAAGAAATACAAATAAAGGACAAGGAAAAGGACACCACCCGATCATGGCTGGTCAAGGGCGTCGCGGGGTGGAAAGTGGAGGACGTCGAAAAATAGGTGGCGGTCGGCGGGTTTCGAAAAAAACAGGGGGAAGTTTTGGGAAATTTCGAAATAGAAAGTGAGGGGAGAGAGAGAAGAAGTCCGGATTTTTAAGTGAAAAATTTGTTGATTTTCAAACAGATTTTCGGCGAAAATAGGTGCAAGATTTCGTCGAAAATGTTAGGGAAAAAGTACTGCCGGTTATGAAGGTGCAATAGCATGGCCAATAGACTCTGGGGTTATGAAGGTGCAGTTATTGTTTCTTGCTTGGCGCCCAATTTCTACCTACTTGAATTTGCTTCTGAGAAGCTTTGCAGCTGGGTTTTAGGTCGTTCATGGCATATACATAACACTGCAATGATAATGAGGAAGTGGGAAAGGGGGATTCGTCCAGTCGATTTCACTCCTGCAGCAACTCCTGTTTGGATTGAATTTCAAGGGGTTCCTCCTGAGGCTATCTCGAATGAGGGTGTAAGCTGGCTAGCAAGTAAGATTGGAAAGCCCTTGAACAAATTTGTAAGAGATGGAGTTAATATCAGGGTTTGTGTGCTCAGAGATAGGGCGATTCCTTGCCCTGAGAAGCTTGTGATTGAGATATCCAAGACTGATAGGTTTGAAGTGAGGGTTGTCCAGCCTAAGGCTAGGGAATATGGGAAAACTGGAACGAAATTATGGAGAGTTAAGTCTGCTCCAAAGGTGAATGAGTCAGAGAATCAGAATGGAGAGGGTGAGATACCGAGAGCACAAGAGGTAATCCCTACTACCCCGATTGGTCTCCAGATTATTGTGAGTGAGGATAAAGTTCCCTCTACAGTTGCTGTTGAAGCAGGAGGGTCTAAGAGTAAGAAAAAGAAAAAGGCAAAGAGGAAGATAGCTGTTGAAGGTGGTGCTAGTAGTGTTGAAGGTCATCAGATGTCCAACTCTATACCTGTTTCGGTCATTGGCTCTGGCAATGGCTCAGCATCTTCTCCGGAAGGGACTGAGGCACCAGCTGACAATGTTCCTAAACAGGGGACTGGGGGGAGGTTAATTCAATTATCCAAAGCCCTATTGATGATCAGACTCAGGTGCAGGAGGTTGAGGAAGTGTATGAGGAAGAGGAGGAATATGTTCAACCTGGGCCAAGTGGTAGGAAGGCGCAGCTAAAGGATTACTTCCCTTTTAACAAAGGAGGAGTTCCTCGTAAGCAGAAGTATGTGTTTTCTGGTGTAAAAACTAGACATAAAACAACTCAGAGATGAAGATTTGGACCTGGAATACAAGAGGTTTTAACAAAAAAAGTAAGTATAATGCTGTCCTTAGTTACATTAAGCAGTATAATATAGATATGATTGCTATTTTAGAACCTAGAGTTAGATACAATAAGACTCATGGTATGTTTGCTGAGAGATTCCCCGGCTGGCTTGGTATCTTTGTTTTTTATGGTGATCTTGGGAAGGTTTGGTTGATTTGGAAAAGAGATATTTCTGTTTGTGTTCTGGATGTTGGAGATCAGTATGTGCATATTAAGGTGAACTTTCTACTGCACTTTTGTGTATGCAGCTAATGATGTGAGTGGGAGAAGAAGGTTGTATAACAAGATGAGGGATTTAAAGGTAAATGAGGCCTGGTTGGTAACTGGTGATTTCAATGCTTTTCTTAGTCTTGATGAAGCTTCTACTGCTCCTTCTTCTTTTGAGAGTATGGAGGATTTCCGTGATTGTATTAGAGACTGTGAGCTTTTGGATCATGCCTCTCATGGTCCTAAGTTTACCTGGATGAACAACCGAGAGGAGGGGTTGGTTGCTAGAAAGCTGGATAGAGCTCTGATTAATGTTGCTTGGCAAGCTAGTATTTCTGGAAGCAAAGTGCAGATTATTCCTACCAGTGATTCAGATCATTGTGCAGTGTATGTGGATACTAAGTTTGAGGATGGTTCCCACCCTAAAGGGTTCAAATTCTTCGCCTGCTGGACTAAACATGAAAGCTATAACCAAATTGTTCAGGATGTGTGGAGAAGGCGTGGTGCAGAGAATAGCTTCTACTGTTTGTATAAGTAGATGAGGGACCTTAAGTTGGAGCTTAAAAAGTTAAATGAAAGATGTTATTCTAACATCCATGGAAGAGTCAGAAACAAAGAAAAGGAGTTTTTATTGCTGAAGGAGGACATTTATAATCATCCCTCCTCTGTTAATCTTGTGAGGATGAAGGAGTGCTTAGAGGAATTACAGAGGTTAAGGTTGGACGAAGAAAGTATTTACCAGCAAAAAGCTAAAGTGAATTGGATTACTCTTGGGGATAACAACACGAGTTTTTTCTTCAAATATGCGAAGTCTAGACAAGTGACAAATACTATCAGACAGTTATGTGATGAAAATGGAGTTATGAAGGATGGCTTTGATGACATAGCTGAAATAGCAGTGAATTTCTACAAAAAACTTCTTGGTCAGAGTACCACTGAATGTGGAGGTTATTCCAAGTATTATTAAAAGGACCTTGACTCCTGAGCAAAGTGATAGCCTGGTCAGAGATGTGAGGGAAGAGGAAATTAGAAAGGCTTTAATTAGCATAGCTGATGGAAAAGCCCCTGGACCAGATGGCTATAATGCTTACTTCTTTAAGTACAACTGGGACATTGTAAAGGAAGATTTGTTTGCAGCAGTCAGAAGTTTCTTTAGTAAAAGCAAGATGCCAGGGTATGTAAACTCTATCCTCCTAGCTTTGATCCCTAAGAAATTCAATGCTGCAAACATGAAGGACTATAGACCTATATCCTGTTGCAATGTTGTGTATAAGATAGTGTCTAAAGTGTTAGCTAATAGGCTGCAAGCAGTTCTCCCTTCGCTGATTAATCCAGCTCAAACTGCTTTCATAAAAGGGAGATCAATTGGAGATGGGATCCTACTTGCTCATGAGCTTCTCAGGATGTATAATAAGGCAGGGATTTCCCCCAGATGTGCAATGAAAATTGACCTAATGAAGGCCTTTGACTCTGTAGAATGGAAATTTATTGAAGCTACACTTGAAGCTATGCAATTCCCTAAGGTTTACATTGGTTGGATCATTGCTTGTTTTACCTCTACCATGCTTTCTGTCAATATAAATGGTACATCAAGAGGTTACTTCCCAGCTCAAAGAGGACTGAGGCAGGGTGATCCAATATCCCCGTACCTCTTTGTAATTTCTATGGAGGTGTTGAGTTGTCTATTTGAGAAAGCAAGTGCTGAAAAGAAGCTACAGTTTCATCCTCAGTGCAAGGGAGTCCAGGTAACCCATTTGAGCTTTGCTGATGATTTGTTAGTGTTCACCAAAGCCAATAAAGAAGCTGTTGAAGAGGTTAAGGTGGTGTTGGATAAGTTTTATAAATGTTCTGGCCTGAGATTCAATCCAGAGAAAAGCAACATTTATATTGCAGGAGTTACTAGTGAAGCAGAGGAGGAGCTTATTAGATCTTCAGGGTTCTTGAAAGGTTCCCTCCCCTTTCGATACCTTGGAGTCCCCCTAACATCTGGTAAACTAAGGAAATGTGATTGCAAAGCCCTTATTGATAGTATAACTGCAAGAGTGACTGACTGGCGTGCTAGGAAACTCTCCTATGCTGGTAAATGTCAGCTAATTGACTCTGTTATTGGAGGTAAGCTTCAGTACTGGATGACGCATTTTGTCTTGCCGTCTAGTGTCATTAAGGAAGTTGAGAAGGTGTGCAGTGCTTTCTTATGGGGTAAGGCAGTTGGTGAGGGGAGAGCAAAGGTTGCATGGTGCCTGGTAGCTCTGCCTAAGGAAGAAGGAGGAGTAGGGCTTCGAGACATGAGAAGTTGGAATTATGCTAATGTGATTAGACATATATGGAGTCTGCTAATGAAAGCAGGGTCTCTATGGGTTGCTTGGATTGGAAAGTACAGATTGAAGGGCAGAGATTTTTGGGAAGTGAAGTCGACAGTTGGTTCCTGGCACTGGACAAAACTCCTGAAGCTTCGATCCAAAGTAAGACAGTTCATTGATATTGATTCTGATGGTGAGGTTATGTGGAAAGGGGCCTGTATGCCTAAGTTCAGAAAAAGCAAAATCTGGAATGATATAAGGCCAACTGCTCCTGCTGTTAGATGGTGTGATGCTGTTTGGAAAGACTTTGTTATTCCCAGGAGATCCTTCATAACATGGCTCATTGTGATTAACAGAGTAGCTACGAAAGATAAGATTAAAATGTGGAGTCCTGATGTTAATGTTGATTGTGTGCTGTGTGGAAATGCAGAGGAGTCCAGGGAGCATCTGTTTGCAGAATGTGAGTATGCCAAACTGATCTTCAGTATGCTGCTGCCAGAAGTGAGTGGAAAACCCTGGACTGAAGCTGTTGATAATGCAGTAGGTTGGAGTGCTGGAGGTACCCGTATAAGGGTTAAGAAACTCATTTGGAGAAGTGTCTTAACCTACATATGGGAAGAAAGATGTAGAAGAGTCTTTATGCAAGCAAGGAGAGCTGAATCCCAATTGATGGACAGCATTAGAGAAGATATCATAGCCTATGCCGGGGGAGTAAATATAAGAGTGAAATTTTGTTAGCTATATAATGCTACGATAGTATTATAGTTTGCTCTTTTGGTTATTTGTTTCCCAATGTATTGCTATTCCATGCCTTTTTGATGAAATAAAATCCCAACTAATTCATAAAAAAAAAATAAGTACTGCCGGTTTTCAAAGTTATTTTCACTGAAAAGTATAAAGAATTTTCGCCGAAAATTTGTGTTAAAAACGTCTGGAAAACTCTGTGGAATTTCAAAGGCATTTCGCCGAAAATTTTGACCTGTATGATTGAAAATATTTTCGCAAATCCGGCAATCTTCAGAAAATCACAGTTAAATCCACAAAAATCGGAACAACCTCAAATGACTTGCAATTGACACTACGACACACAGACTACACATGAAAAATGAGAAAACAAACAAACTGACACTTTTGGCTCCCCCGAACCGACTCTAAAATACTAAGTTTGACACAAATGAAAAACTGACTCCAGCTGTGGGTTGCCTCCCACGAAGCGCTCTTGCTTAACGTCCTTGAGCCGGATGATACCTGGACGACGATCAGGAGACATCCCAACTCAGGATTTCTCTTAGGCCCGAGTCGGAGTTCTTGAAATATCCTCCGGCAAGTGTGAACTTCTTCCCGGTTGCGTGAATTATCTTGGTTCGTTCTTCGGGAAGATGACCAGAATTTTTACAAGGCCTGAACAGTTCTTTCGAAGGAGCGTCCTTCAGAGGATCATTCTTCCCTGGTGGCTCGGTAGACGGGGGCTGAGCAATCGGCTTCCAAACCGCATTCGTCTTCTCTTTATTCTCCTTCTTTATCTCGCCAGGATCTTTAATGTTTGGCGATTCATGAGGGGACGCCGTCAGATCTTTCTTCTTTCTTGGCTCTTGTGCCGGCAGCTCATTCTTCAGATTAGGGACCTGTCCAACACCTGGCAAGAAGATTTCTGCGGAAACTCTAGATTTTTCATTAGTAACGGAGTTGACCGAAGCCAACTCCACAGCTTCAACAGATAAACAAAGCATCTCTTCTTTGACTGGGACTTGCATACCGTCCTTGTGGCGGAATGTCATGGTATCCTTGCCGACCCTTAATGTCAACGAGCCATTCGGGACATTAATGGTAATGCCGGCTGTTGCCATGAACGGTCGGCCTAGGAGAAGAGTGACATCTTCCTCTCGAGTATCCATAACAACAAAGTCGGTCATAATAGTAAAAGGACCACAACGGACAGCCACGTTTTCTATTATTCCCCTAGGTAGTTTAACAGATCTATCGTCATTTTCCAGGTAAGTTTATTTTCTTCTCTTTCTTCAAATTTTGCATCATCTTCTTCCTCCCAGTAGTAGCCCGACGGAAACCCCCTCCTCCTCTTCGATTTTTCAATCTCCACTACCCAAAATCCATCTCCCAAGCTCCCAAACTCACATACACACATTACCCACTCATCTCCATCTACTTTCCCTCAACTTTCCACCTCTCCTTCATCAATTACAACCCCCATTGCTCACAAACACCCTCCATTGAAGCTCTTCACCACCATTGGAGCTCAAACTTCGAATTTCACTTGTCAAGTCATTTATGGGTGTTATGATGTCATCTTCTAGGTAATTTCTTCCTTCCTTACTCTTCTTGACTCTTATTTCATGATTATAAGTGAAGAACATTGGATTTGGGAGTGCAATTTTCAGAATTCATTGGGTGTCCTCATGAACCCTAATTTTTGAAGTTGTTAGAATTGTGAAATTGACCATATAATCTTGCAATTAACCATCTAGGATAGCTCTATTTCGAATCGTGGATTATTTGAACTCCGTTTGCTTGATGAATTTCATGTTATAGCTTACTTTCCTATACCGAGTTTTTGCAATTTGGGGATTTTTTATGGCGGGCGAATTCTGATGGTTTGAGTTGTATTGCATGATCTTGTGATGTTATTTGACATATAGAATGGATTGATTTGGATTTACCTTGCCTTGATTGAGCTATTATGAAGATTTCACCTTACTTTTCGAATTTTTTGGTTATTAATCATTTGAATCCATCATGTTTGATTAGTTGACTGACTTAGACTTGTTTATTTCTTGCTTTGGAGATACTTCTTTGATCAAGTAATATCATTTCTTTGTCCCTCTTGGTTAAATGCTCAACATGATCTCTCATACTTGTTTATTGAACTTTAGTTAGTTAATGGTGAACTTATTGATTGATTTGGCTGCCATGTTTTTGAATGAATCTATATTTGTGTGAGCTAAGTCCCTTGTGGTTAACAAGAATTTCGTGCGTTTATTCCATATCTATGAATTTATCGTGTGGATTGTTTGCTTGTGTTTGTAGGGAACCACGACCTAAGAGGCAAAAGAATGTGGTAGTGGATACCACATACCAGGTGGCTGACATGCCTGCTTCTATACAAGCCGCATGTTTCCGTTTCACTGATCCAAAGGATCTCTCTACGTGGCGTGAAATCAAGGATAAAGGCATTGTCTCCTCTTCTAGAATTAATTGGGAGTCTTTTGAAGAAGTAGGTTAGGCAGAGAAGCTCAGGGAAAATCTGGACAGGGCCGGTTTGACCCCGCTCTTTGAGGTGGACGAACCGGGATATGAGTGGCCAACCAAAGAGGCCATCACTACTTTCCACTTCAAACCTATGAAGATGCGAGACAGTGACAAGGCTATCTGGTTTTGTCTGGGTGGGGAGGAGCGTAAGCTTACCCTAGATAAGTTTGGTGTAGCTTTGGGTTTCTACACAGAGGAAGAATTAGAGGAGAGTCTGAACTTGGTGGTTTATACCGGCGCCGAATCCACCACTATAGTCGACACGTTTTGGCATAACCTCACTCCATCAGACCCTTTGAAGATGACCAAGTCAGGGGAGATGAGGTACTATGTATCTAGTCGGTCAAAAGCTTCTTTGATGACCAACCCGACATACCGGTGTATGCAGATTATGTTTAGGGAGTCTATCACCCAAAGGGGGAATGCAGGTGGAGTCTGTAACGCTCGGATCTGTTCATGATCCGTCAAGTGGCCTTGGGTCAGCACGTCCATTTGGCGCCTCTTGTGGCCAAGCTTCTAGCCTCCCAGAACGCCTCTAACAAGGTGGACTTCTTAGCGGGTGGCGCCTATGTCACCAGGTTGGTGAACTACTTCGGATGCATGCATAAGTTTGGCCAAGTGACGCTACTGAAGAGGGTGACTCAGATTCCCATCACTCCATCTCTTCCCCGCTCTAGACGGATTCTGGACTTTTTGCCGGATTACTGCCCACCTTTGCATGAGATGAACGCGGGAGCACAGGAGCAGGAGGACGAGGATGAGGAAGACACTGAGGTTCCGCTTACTATCGAGGCTCCTCAGTCTGCTGGTGGAGGTTCATCCTCCTTTGACATGAGTCACCTGATGGACGCCATTCAGGCATCCCGGCTGGGATTGCTTCTTCTCAGCAGAGTTACTGGGACCAGCAGGTAGGGTATTAGAGGCAGCAGCAGGATCACTGGAAGACTCAGGAGGAGCATTACCAGAGTCTTTCAGGATAGATTACAACATTGGATACCAGAGTGTCAGGGATGGACGAGCGGGTCTCGGGTCTTTATGACTATGTGGATGACGGATTCCGGGTAGCTAGGGAGCGGGCGGACCAGTAGTACCTCAGTCTTAGCGCGTACCAGCGTTATTCTCATGACGCCCATCAGATGGCGTTTGCTTCCATGATCCCTAATTACCAGCCTCCAGAGCCTTATACGGGACCATACTGGACACCGCCTCAGGACCCTCCGGCGGATTATTGATGATTCTGATCACTCCAAGACTTCTTATTTTTCACTCTCAGACTTGTATTTTTCTTTTTATTTGTGTCGGATTTTGAGTCGGTTTATGTTTTGAGTCTTTGTTAAACTATTTTGTTGGTCGAGTCAGTTAAACTCTTGTATTCTGAATGCTCAAATCGTGTTTTGTTTTCCTCTTTCCACTATCTTCAGGATTTGTTGTCCCACTTTCCATGAGTTAGGCTCGGATCAAGAGATGCACTCCGAGGACTCACTCATGCCGTCTCTAGCATCCTCATGATTTTTCCCCGGTACCCATTACAACTTTTCTTCACTGTTTTGTGTGGTCCATTGAGGACAATGTTCAATTTTAAGTGTGAGGTGGGGTGTTTACTTTTGAGGGTTGCTTTCTGATGTGTTATCCATGATTGGTGCTCGCTTTGTTCTTGACTTGAATGCTAAACTGGTTTTCAATCTTTAATAATGACACTTAGACTGTCTTATCTAGAACTTGTAACCAACATGTTTGATTTGATATTAAATGAATCCGGTTAGAACAGATTTTTAGAATCACTCTTATAGCTTCACTTTGAATTGCACGAAAATGATTCGAACTCGACTAGCAGCCAAGTGTGAGTTTTTGATCCGTTGCACGTAACTTGCAACTTGTTTCTTTTTGAGTGGCTTTCTTGTACTTTGCATGAGTTAGAATTTTCATGAGACCTATTTGAGACAACACGATAACACGAGTATTAGGATGATAGAGGCACCTAGAATTGCTACCTAAGCCAGAAGCCAACCTGACATTAACTCCCCTAGGTGTAAACCTTTGAGCTTGGCCTGTTCTTTCGGTTCGATACTAGGTTACAGATTATTCCATGTTTTTGTTCACCCCGTCGATCCCTTGTGGTAGTAGCCTGAGATTAGCTAACCAGAAGTTGGTCTGTGGTGACTTGCCTATAACCAGTTAACTGGTGGTCTTAGCTAGTATGTCCAGGCTTGTAAACCCCTATAGCAACTTAAAATTTAGCACTTAAAAAAAGAAGAAGAAAAAAAGAAAAAAAACAAAAGTTCAAATAAAGTTTCAAGTATTAGTAGTTTTTAGTTCAAAATGTTCTTCTCCCTACATAAGGAAGAACGAAAGCAATAAGTAGTGAAAAAAAGCAAATAAAGTGCTAAGTTGCTTGAGGGTGTCATAGGACGAGCGTACATTATTCCACCTGTATCTGGTTAGACGGTAGGAATCCATAAACTTTGATTCGAGGGAGGTTAGTCGATTGCTGCACCGCACTATACCTTTCATCATCAGTTATCCCTTCATCCATTCATCATAAGCCCTATTAGTATAGGATTGTTACAGTCCTTTGCAAAGTCCTCTTGATGACACTCGATTTTACATGATTATCAGCCTCATTTAAGCGACATTTCTTTGCTTAAGACATGGTTTTTAGGGTAGAATAACGAATATTCAATCGATTGCCCTATCTCGTGCCATTTGTGTTACCTTGGCCCGTTTCGGGTCTATTTGATGGTTTTCTAGTGTTTTTACGTTAGCACAGGTTTTTGCCATCGAATAAGTAGCCAAGGACGTGTCTAAGGCGTTGGAACCTCGAGGGATTGCACCGGAATCGATCAAAGGAGTTAGTCAAAGTTCAAACAAATCCCTGCCCAGTTTACAAAGGGATTTTCACCGAAAATACCCTAGAATTTTCGACAAAAATATGTTCACAAATCGGCTATTGGCAGCTGAAGGAATTTTCGGCGAAAGGATTAAGTTTTCGAACCGAGAAAGAAGTTCAGGAGAATCAGCCGGCGGAACCTTCATTTGCAAAGGAATTTTCGCCGAAAATTCCTCAATAATTTCGGCGAAAATATCAGTTAAATCCGGATTGATTAGGGTTAAGTATAAATACTTAACCCGGCGGCCCAAATAGATATATACATCATAATATACTTTTTGAATCAGAATTTTGGAGAATTCTCTGAAGTTCTGGAGCGAAGAGTGAGAGTTCGAAGAGACGGAAAGAGATCGTGACACCATCCCTTCCATCTCGGAGACTCGGAGCTAGGATTGCGGTTTACGGAAGATCGAAGTCTGTCAGAGTCGTCTAAATTAGGTTTTTCAGATTCTTTTCTGTTCTTCCTCTGGATGATGAACTCTTTCTTTGTCTTAGATTCTTTTGTGATAAACATGAGTAGCTAAACTCGTTAGAGCTTAGACTAGATGAACCCTAAGTGACCCAAGGCTTTAAAGCGGTCACGGATCGGCGGTGATTAGATTCGAAATTCAATCAGTTTCTCTTTCATGTTTGATTTGTTCTTCATTGTTCATGTTTCTTGTCTGGATTGATCACCTAGATTAGATTCTTGTTAAGCTAAGGATAGAAGCGAACGCTCGCCTTACTTTAGAACATCAAATTGAACAATTAACCTTATAATTGGAGCGTGCCTTTCGTAGGAACCGGTTAGGGTTAATCCACTGCAAGAGTAACACATAAATCACTAGTAATCGCACTAGTTAATTAAGTCGTTGCGAGAGGCGACCGTACCCGGGCAGCTAATTAATCTTGGTAGTTAGAACGGATAGAGCGAACGTTCGCCAGTCTTAAACCTAAGGGTAAGGAGTTATGGTGGTGTCTTAGTAATTGATTGAATGAGAATCGAAATCCGCTGATCTGTTGATTGCCAATGCTCTGGGGAACGAAGGGGGATTCAAAGTCTAAGTTCGTCTGTCATCTTTGTTTCCAAACCCTAATTTCCAATCTGCTCTAGTTTAATTTTTAATTTTCTCTGCATTTCTTAGAATTAGAAGTCGTGGAACTCACACCACGCACAACTTGTTTGCATTCGAGTATTTTGCTAGTTTTGAAGTAGTCAATCTTAGAAGACCCTCGGAATACGATCTACCCTAGCTTTTGTAGCTTTGTTAGTTTATTTGTGTGAACCCTCAACGACAGGTTCACCAAATTGGCACCGTTGCCGGGGACTTCTTTTGATTGTTTGAAAGAAGAACTGTCAATTTATTCTTCTATTTTCCATCTTTCACCTTTCCATCCACTTCGATTTTACACTGGTTTTGTTTGTCTTTGTTATCTGTAGGTTTACATGTGTATGCCTCACCAACCTTGGACTCGCTCTCAAACCGAACAGGCTAAGAGTGCAGAGAGACCAGGCAGTTCTGCTCCACCCCTACGATCACAGATTCTGAAGAGAAGCAGATCCAATCCACCCATCACTCCGATTAAGATCGAGGAACTGAAGGAGAGTTCCTCATCTCCATCCTCACCGACACCTTAATCCGTTTCGTACACCGAGTCACTCTCACCTCCTCCATCTCCTGCCATGGACGATCGATTACCACCACCACCACCAAATGGTAATCCACCGCCGCCGCCACCACCTGCACAGAAAAGTCTAGCAGACTATAACAAGCCGAGCGCGACTAGCGTTCGATCTGCCATTGCCGTTCCGCGCATTGAAGGAGATCCTGACTATGAGATCAAGATTCCATTCTTGACTATGATCTCTAGGGATTTACAGTTTGAAGGCAGGCCCCTAGATAATCCGTGCACTCATCTTGCAGACTTCCTTGATCTCTACAGTACTTTCAAGAACGGAAACCTCGACAAAAATACTCTTTGCCTGAAAGTTTTCTCGTTCTCTCTGAAAGGCCCTGCTAAGAGGTGGCTTACTGGCAAACCACCTGGCTACTACACCGATTGGGATACTCTGGCTCAGGACTTCGTTGAAGAATACTTTCCTCCAGCCAGAACAACCGCCATCAAGGACAGCATTGCCAGATTCTCCCAGAAAGAAGGAGAAAGCTTATATGATACTTGGAATCGATTCCAAGAACTTCTCTACAACTGTCCGCATCATGGATTCGAGCAGAGGCAGTTAGCTGAAATCTGCCAAGTGGGTCAATTCTCTAGCTGAAGGGGATTGCACTACACTCACACCTGAAGCTGCTCTTCTTCACTTCGTAAACTGTGCTTCCAAGTCGAGGAACTGGGAACGACAATCTGAAGGATCAAGGAGCAAGCTCGATCTCGAAGCTACTATCAAGGTAGAGGTAGAGAAGCATTTGAAGAAGTCTACCACACCAATCAAACCGCCGGCAGCTTCTGTCTACGTTGCCGATTGCGAGTGGTGTGGAGCTTGTGCACATAACGGAGGCTGTTGTCAGAACTTTGGTAAGGCAGAAGTCTGGTCTGCCGAAGAGGTAAATTTCATTCAACAAGGCTTCGTTAATAATCAGAATGGTTATGCTGGCTACCGCAACTTCAAGCAGCAAGGGAACTATCAAGATAGACCTCCCTACAATAATGCCGCCAACCATAACCAGAATCAGAATAACCGCCCAGCTGGTCCAGCTCAGGATCAGAAACCTAATCATCCGCCGGTAGGTGTCTACTAGCCACCGCATCGCAATCCGGGTAATTATGGAACTGCTCCTGGCAATCGCCAGAATCAATATCTTAATAATACCTATCCAGGGCAGCAGCATCAAAGAGAAAACAATGTTAGTGACCTGGATAAGAAGCTCAGCCAGATCATTACCAGACTCGATGATCATGACAGTCAGTTCAAGGCTCAAGCTCTTCTCAATCAAGAACAGATAGCATCTGGACAAAGAATTGAGCAAGCCGTGAACAACATCTCAAGCATGCTAGCATCTGGTCGACCATTTGGCCAACTTCCAAGCCAGATAGAGCCGAATCCGAGAAAGGAGCAAGCTAAGATGGTAACCGCTCGGAAACTTCCAAACTTAATTGCTGATGCTTGTTCTGTCTTACGCAGGATCGCTGAAACTCCAGAGGAAGAAGAGGAACAAAAACCGGCGCCTAAGGAGGATGATCCTCTTCTTGCACCGTATGTCATGAAGCCTCCTTTTCCTAGAGCATTGCTGCCAAATGCAAGGATCGAGACTGGCATGAAGGGGAATAAAGAAGGATATCCTGACATTCGTATCAAGAAACCTGCCTCTCCATATCCAGCTAAGTGCTCTGATCCTGGTTCTTTTACTTTACCTTTGGTTATTAACGATGTTGAGATTGAGCGTTGTTTGGTTGATCTAGGAGCGTCTGTTAATGTTATGCCTATGAGCCTGTTTGAAAAATTGAACCTAGGAGAACTTGAACCGCCTAGTGTGCAACTTGTCTTTGCTGATAGATCACTTAAAACTCCTAGAGGAGAAATAAAAGACGTTGTTACTAAATGTGGCCCGTTCACGTTCTTAGCTGACTATGTGATTATGGATACTAGTACAGATGATTCTACCATTCTCATAGGTCGACCTTTCATGGCTACTACTGGAATGAATATTAACGTTCCAAATGGTTCTTTGACTCTAAGGGTTGGTAAAGAAACGAAAACTTTCCGTCTTAAAGATGGCATGAAATATGACTCTAAGAATGAAGAACCTCATTGCCTGGTTGTTGAAACTGTGGAGTTGACTCCGGTCAACTCCGTTACTAATGATTCTTCCAGTGTCTCTAGATCAGTTGCTGCTGCAGATATTGAACAGGTTATTAAGAAGAAGCCGGAAATTTTGGTTCAAAAGCCGCTCAAGAAGAAGAAGGAACTGCAAGCCCCTTCTAAGCCATCGAGCACTAAACCGAGCAGGCCTCGAGGAAAGAAGAAGAAGATGAAGACTCAAATGGTCTGGAGACCAAAAGTTCTGCCGTCTTCCATCGAGCCAGCTGCACCACCAATTCGTTCTGAGAAACCGACGCCGGAACAAGTATGGAAGGAGAAGCCGAAAGCATCTCCTAGGGAAGTACTGACGATCACCGATCCTGGTGATAACAAGCCGGAGAATAAGAAAAAGATGAAGCCAACAATCCTCATTCCTTCCATCGTAACACTCAAGAAGGATGACCTCTCCAGAGAACTGTTCGGACCGTTCAAGTTCATCGATCATCTTCCCGATGGACGTACTAAGCTCTTGCATGCAAACGGGAAGAGATTCACGCTTACCGGAGAAGCCCCGAAGCTGTACTTTATGAACTCCGACGCGAGCGTTAAGGAGAATCTGAGTTGGGATGTCTCCTAATACCGTCCAGGTATCGTCCAGCTCAAGGACGTTAATAAAAGAGCGCTTCGTGGGAGGCAACCCACGGCTGGAGTCCGTTTTTGTTTTGTGACAACCTTAGTGTTTTAGAGTCAGTTCGGGGGAGCCAAAAGTGTCAGTTTGTTTGTTTTCTTATTTTTCGTGTAGATTCTGTGTGTCATAGAGTCAGTCGCAAGTTCATTGAGGTCGTTCCGATTTTTGTGAATTTAACTGTGATATTCTGAATTTGGCCGGATTTGCGAAAATATTTTCACCCGAGTAGTTCAAAATTTTTGGCGAAATACACCCCTGTTTTCGGCGAAATCGCCTTTTGAATTTTCGAAGCCATTCCCCTATTTCATATTTTTGGTTCGAAATTTGTTGTATTTTCGGCGAAAAATCTATTTGAAAACCGGCAGTGCATTTGAACATTTATTTTCGACGAAAACTCCCTATTATTTTCGCCGAAAATCCTTTTGAAAATCACCCAATCCTCCACTTAAAAATCTGGTCTACCCTCTCTCTCTTCTCACTTTCCTTCTTTCATTTTCGAATCAAAACCCGAAAAATACCCCCTTCCCCTTTGTTTTTCAAAATCACCGCCGCCACCCTTTTTAAACCGCCACCGCCGCCGTTTCCTGCCGCCGCCGCCATCGCCGACTGCCGCCGCTCAACTCCCCTCTCTTTTCTGATCGTTTTGAGCCCTAGAACGTTCGAATCGGAGCTCTACAGCCCAGTTCACCGAAACCCTTTTTTTAGAGTTTTTCACCGATTTCTCCCAAACCGTTCGTTTTTAGCATCCATGGCTTCAAGGTAAGTTGTAGAACTTTTCAATACGAATCTTTTGACATATGGATTGCTGAATTTTGTCGGGGTTGACTTTTGGTTGACTTTTTGGTTTGCCTCGATTTGCGTGTCGACTGATTTTCGTGTGAACTAGGTTATCTGAACTTGTAGAACTGTTCTAGCATGCTTAGGGAGTTCCGTGCTTAATTTCCATATCATTTGATCATATGTTGCTTTGCATACAATTGATTCTTTGTGCTGTTGACTTGTGAGAAATGTCGGTTTGACCATGAACTGTTTTTGATCATTTGGCTGCCGTACGTGTTCACTTTTGTTCAGATTATCGTGTTTGCCATCTGAGATCATATTTTACCGTCATTATCCACCTTGTGATAGTCTTGCCATGATTAGGGTTCATTATGCTATAATGTTGATTTTCTGAATGTCGGTTTGACTCTTTGAACTCTGATTGTGCTTATCCGATTCTGGCTGTTCCTAAGCATGTATCTTACTGTCTATGATTACCGATTACTCTGCTTTGCTTATCCCCACTCGGTTTTCCTCATTTCTTTGTGAAATTGAGTTTTTCTACAAAGTGTGGGGTAGGGTTTTAGTTTAACTAATCTGGTTTCATTCTGCTTTTAGGAACACCACTTATGAGCGCAGGACTAAGGCGCAACTTGATGGTGCCTCGAGCTCAGGAGCTGCCACCCCCATCACTCCCGCCGTTCAGGGCCCTCCTCCAGCACTACATCGTCGGGCTGGGTACCATCGCACTATCGCTCGTCTACCTGACTTCTACTTCAAGTGCTTCCAGAAGATCAAGCACATTCGGGGAGCTAAGGTACGCCCTCTCTCCATGGAGTCCCTGAGCGAGCACGGCGAGGACTACCACCGGAACGTGCATGACGCCCTAGCACCGGTCGGCCTCCTAGAGCTGACCACCATAGCTGCCGACTTCCCAGACATCGCCCTTCAGGAGTTCTGGGTGACCTTTGATCTGGACGAGCATAAGAGGAGGCAAGGCCAGAAGGTAGTTTCCTTCTACCTTGGCGGGGTGTACAGGACGCTCACCTACGATGAGTTTGCTGCTCATCTAGGCATCCCCTACGAGCACTATCATGGACATCACCTCGGCTGGGGTGACGATGATGATGACGAGGAGTACCACACGCTCTGGAGCCACATGACTGGAGTGCCTGGTGATCGCCTCACGGGCCATGACTCAGTTAAGTCCCTCTCTCACCCACTCTTTAAATTTATTCATATGGTTTGGCGTAGATCTCTTTTATATGTTCCAGATAAGGATCGCCACCATATCCTCAAGGAGGAGCTTATGCTTCTCCGAGCCATCCAAGAGAGCTACCCTCTTCACCCCGGTTGGGTGCTTGCTCGCATCTTCCGCCAGAAGACCAAGAGGCGGAAGCTACCTCGTGCGCTCCTGGGAGGTAACTTCATAGGTCAGCTCATCATCTCCTTCGGCATCAGCCATGAATATGTCCCGAACATTCCACGACACCACGTTAGGACCGTTGGAGGAGACTTAGCGGTTGAGTACGACTTAGAGCTGGACCTCAGTCCCCAGGTGGCAGCAGATCCTCCTCCCCAGCATGTGGTCAAGTCGGAGGAAGAAGATGATGCTGAGCAGCAGCAGCCCCAGCTGCCGCCAGAATTCCAAGACTATATACCCTCGCCACATCACCAGGTAGGGTATGCTCACCAGTCACCGCCGCACATTCCCGATCCATACCAGGCGCCTCACCCTCAACACCGACCGCACCCCGCAGACATTGGTGAGTTGTACGAGCGACTGCAGGAGTGGCGCATCACTGACAACGCCACTCAAGAGGCGAGATGGACTATTATGCAGCAGCATATGCGCCGCGCCGATAGACGGTATGAGGCACAGCTGGCGTGGCAACGTCAGCTCGGCGAGCACCTCCACTTTCCACCCTCTGATACCCCTGACCAGCCATGATCAGGTGGTGTCCTTTTCCTTGTCCTTTCTTTTTATTTATTCTTTTCGGATTTCGGTCCAACTTTTTTCTGTGTGGATCCGGGACACTTGTCCCGGTTTCCTTTTTATGTTTCATTTGTTTTTGTTTTATAGCAGTAGGGAGATTCCCTTTGCTTCGTTTCAGTAGATTCCCTCCGCTTCGAGGACCCGTGCTCATCCCCTACACCAATCATCTCGGTCCAGGTTCTTCTACTTCACTCTGAACTCTAGAATTAGTCCTGTGAGGACACAGTCTGATTTAAGTGTGGGGTAGGATGCTAGAGAACCTTGCATGAACTTGATTGCCATTGATTGTGTTTTTCGTGTGCCCATGATTCCATCCCAGTCTCTCTAGCATTAGAATGGCTCAGTTCTTGATTTTTGATGTTAAGTTGTTGTTCAAACCTTCATAATGATGCTTAGACTGCTTAACCTAGAACTTGAGAACCAACTTGTATACTTTGATGCTAAATTGCCTGGTTGGAACAGAATTTTTAAATCACACTTGTAGTTTGTAGCCTTGATTGCATGAAAATGACCGAATCCGACTAGCAAACCAACTGTGAGCTTTTGATCCATTGCACGTAACTTGCAATTTTAATTCTTTCTGAGTGGTTTTCTGTTTGCTTGAATGAGTTAGAATTTGCATGAGACCTACTCGAGACCACACGATGACACGAGTTCTAGAAGGATAGGGGCACCTAGATTCAGCTACTTAGCCAGATAGCCTACCAAACGATAAATCCATTAGGTTTAAAGCCTTGAGCTTGGCCTATTCTTTCGGTTCGATAATACATTACAACCGTTTCCCATTTCTTTCATTCCCCGTTGATCCCTGTCGTTGTAGTTCTAGATTGACCTACCGGAAGTCAGTTTGTGGTAACCTGCCTATAGCCATTAAACAGGTGGTCTTAGCTATTATGTCCAGACGTGTAAATCCCTCTAGCAACTAAAAGAAAATCGGCACAAAAAAAAAAAAGTAAAGTAAGAAAAGAAAGAAAATTTCGAAAAAAAAAGTGAAGAAAAGAAAAATCAGAAAAGTTTCAAAGTTTTAGTTCAATAAACGTTCTTCTCCCTACAAATGGAAGAACGAAGTCAAAAGAAAAGTTGAAAAGAAAAAAAATCGTATAAAGAAAAAGAATAAGTGCTGGGTTGCTTGAGGGTATCATAGGACGAGCGTTCATTATTCCACCCGTGTCTGGTTAGACGGTAGGAAGCCATAGATTAGATTCGAGAGAAGTTAGTCGAAAACTACACCGCACCAAGCCATCATCATACATTCCCATCATCCATCTCATCATAAACCCAAGTAGTGTAGATTTCATTACGGTTCTAGCAGGGAAGTCCTTCTTGACTAGATACTCGTGTTGTACAGTGGTGGAGATGTGGTCGAATTGCAAACCTATGACAAGAATTCAATAACAGAAAATGATCGAGAGCAGAAACACGTCCTTAAACACAGAGAGCGAGAGTTCCCCATTTTACTATATATATTTTGTGTGAGGAGTCTGGTCGGTTAGGTCAAATTCGTGCATAATTGGTTGCTAATTACTTGTTGTGTGCAGTTTACTAGTGAGACCAGGTTGTTTGGCTGATCTGTATACATGTCAGGTTTCTTGTTCTAGGAATTAGCTGTCTAATAATTCATTGTGGTTGATTGAGCTCCAATTTAATCGATCTTATCATTTATGAACATGAGCGTTTCTATTCAGTTTGCTTGAGGACAAGCAAAAGCTTAAGTGTGGGGTATTTGATGACACTCGATTTGACGTGATTATCAGCCTCATTTAAGCGACATTTCTTTGCTTAAGACATGATTTTTAGGGTAGAATAACGAATATTCAATCTATTGCCCTATCTCGTGCCATTTGTGTTACCTTGCCCGTTTCGGGTCTATTTGATGGTTTTCTAGTGTTTTTACGTTAGCACAGGTTTTTGCATCGAATAAGTAGCCAAGGACGTGTCTAAGGCATTGGAACCTTGAGGGATTGCACCGGAATTGATCAAAGGAGTTAGTCAAAGTTCAAACAAATCCCTGCCCGGTTTACAAAGTGATTTTCGCCGAAAATACCCTAGAATTTTCGGCGAAAATATGTTCACAAATCGGCTATTGGCAGCTGAAGGAATTTTCGGTGAAAGGATTAAGTTTTCGAACCGAGAAAGAAGTTTAGGAGAATCAGCCGGCGGACCCTTCATTTGCAAAGGAATTTTCGCCGAAAATTCCTCAATAATTTCGGCGAAAATATCAGTTAAATCGGATTGATTAGGGTTAAGTATAAATACTTAACCCGGCGGCCCAAATAGATATATACATCATAATATACTTTTCGAATCAGAATTTTGGAGAATTCTCTGAAGTTCTGGAGCGAAGAGTGAGAGTTCGAAGAGCCGGAAAGAGATCGTGACACCATCCCTTCCATCTCGAGGACTCGGAGCTAGGATTGCGGTTTACGGTAGATCGAAGTCTGTCAGAGTCGTCTAAATTAGGTTTTTCAGATTCTTTTCTGTTCTTCCTCTGGATGATGAACTCTTTCTTTGTCTTAGATTCTTTTGTGATAAACATGAGTAGCTAAACTCGTTAGAGCTTAGACTAGATGAACCCTAAGTGACCCAGGGCTTTAAAGCGGTCACGGATCGGCGGAGATTAGATTCGAAATTCAATCAGTTTCTCTTTCATGTTTGATTTGTTCTTCATTGTTCATGTTTCTTGTCTGGATTGATCACCTAGATTAGATTCTTGTTAAGCTAAGGATAGAAGCGAACGCTCGCCTTACTTTAGAACATCAAATTGAACAATTAACCTTATAATTGGAGCGTGCCTTTCGTAGGAACCTGTTAGGGTTAATCCACTGCAAGAGTAACTCATAAATCACTAGTAATCGCACCAGTTAATTAAGTCGTTGCGAGAGGCGACCGTACCTGGGCGGCTAATTAATCTTGGTAGTTAGAACGGATAGAGCGAACGTTCGCCGGTCTTAAACCTAAGGGTAAGGAGTTATGGTGGTGTCTTAGTAATTGATTGAATGAGAATCGAAATCCGCTGATCTGTTGATTGCCAATGCTCTGGGGAACGAAAGGGGATTCAAAGTCTAAGTTCGTCTGTCATCTTTGTTTTCAAACCCTAATTTCCAATCTGCTCTAGTTTAATTTTTAATTTTCTCTGCATTTCTTAGAATTAGAAGTCGTGGAACTCACACCACGCACAACTTGTTTGCATTGAGTATTTTGCTAGTTTTGAAGTAGTCAATCTTAGAAGACCCTCGGAATACGATCTACCCTAGCTTTTGTAGCTTTGTTAGTTTATTTGTGTGAACCCTCAACGACAGTTCACCACCTCTTGACTAGTTTCTAGTGTTGTCACAGTGGTGGAGATTGTGGTCGAAATGCAAACCTATGACATAATTAGGTCAAGAAAGTTATTGAGAGCATTAAACACGTTCCTAAACACAGAGTGTGAGAGTTCCCTATTACTAAATATTTTCTGTGTGAGGAAGTCTAGTCAGTTAGGTCGGCATCGTGCATGATTGGTGTTTGTTGCTTGTTGTGTGTAGAGATTAGTGAGGCTTGGATTTGTTTGGTTGACATTCTTTCATGTGTAGGTTACGCTTTTTGAATTGTCAGAGATTGAGCGCCAATTTGGTTGAGTTTGTAACTTGTGAATTTGAGTCTGATTCCAATTTTTATTTGTTTGAGGACAAACAAAAGTCTAAGTGTGAGGTGATTTGATGTGTCTCATTATTGGCTTATTCATCTTCTCATTAGACGACATTTTACGTGATTTACATGTCTAATTTGCATGGTTTTGAGTGAGTTTCGTACCCCTTGGCCCCTTGGGGCCTTTTATGTGTTTTACATGTTTTTGGTTCATTTCAGGTGATCCATGACGATTAGGGACGAATCGGAAGGCTGGAAACTGCTGGAGCTGGAACTGAAGCAATACACGGCGTGTATTACAATACACGCCGTGTACCAGGAGCACTCTGTGTATTAACAAAGCACGTCGTGTATCTAATACACGCCGTGTATTATGATACACGGCCATGTACCATCACCTGACGGGATTTTTAATCCTACTCTTTCCTGGGAGAGAGGGACAACTTACAATTTCATTCTTCTTTCTTCCCCGACGAACCAACACTCTCGGACGGAGAACTTGGAGCTTTGAAGTGACTATTAAGCATGAGAAAGCCAGGATTAACTCAGGAGTTTCTAGCATTTATCAAGATTAGGTTTTCTCGGAGTAAGATGTCTTCTTCTCCGGTTTTCTTCTCTGTTGTTTCTGTGATTTCTTCTGTAGTGATGTCGAGCTAAACTCTTAGGGTTGTTTAGATTAGATGAAGCGTTAGTTAAGGATTTTGTATGGATGATTTCGGTTTTCTAACCCGTTTATGTTAATCGATGTTTATTCAGACTTAGATGCGATTTCTCCTAAACTATAATTTGAAGCTCTAAGAATTTGAGATTGACCATATCGTAGAATTTGCTTCATCTTTGATTTCGCGGTTCTCACCATGGATGTGAATCATTCTAGAGTTTAGGAGGTCGTTAGGTTGTCCGATAGCTTGACCATAGGATTGGAAGGACCTAATCTCTTTGCATGTTTATGTGGCATTTCATCGTTCTTGATTTCTTGCAAGTTAGCTTGACCATAGGAGCTAGTAGGTTTGATAGAATAGAATCTCTACGGCCTGACCATAGAGTAGAGATTGCAAAAGGAAATGTCGAGTCATCTAGTCTGTTGAAACTGAGATTGCATAGCTTCATCCATCTTAACTGAACTAGCGTGGATTCGAGTCTGAACAACCGCCTTAGTCTATCTTTGAAACCTCCATCTGCTTTGCTTGTTTCATTTGTTTCAATTGCATTCTTAGTTAACTTAGTTCATAAACCAAATTCTCAAACCAAAAAGAAACCTCGATTAGCTTTTACACACTTTTCTGAGTAATAGAGAAAGAGAGACCCTTGGAAAATAACGATCTCGCTAGAGCGATCTAGTGAGTAAAACTGGTGTGCGTTAATTTGCGCACCAGTGATTGGTAGCAGGAAGACATTTATACAGTAGACCGGGATCGCTTGTGCTATAAACTTGACCATCACCTCCTGACCCCCTTTGGACATTTGCTGGCCCACCCATGAGTGGAGGCACTACCACACTCCGTCTCGGAGAAATCCGAATTTGTTTCTTCCCACTAAGGCCGACATGCCTAAGTACAGACTCGTATCAAACTCGCCAGAAACTCCGAGAATGGCAAAGATGGTTTCCTTCAGCATTGGGTCAAGATCTTGTGTCATAAACACTCCAGACTTCATGTAATTAATGATTTAGCCAGAAGCATTTGCGTAAATATTGAACACCTGCTTAATCTTTCTGGCCTCTTGTATCCCTGCATGACAAAAAAGATGCTATCATCTCCAAAAAGCAAGTGGGAAACTGCAGGTGCTTTCTAACAAACTTTAACCCCATGAATTTCTCCCTTCGCCACTGCATTCCGCATGAGCGCCGATAGGCATTCAACACATAAAATGAACAAAAAGGGAGGAAAGAGGGCATCCAAGGCGGAGGCCTCTACCCGGGTTGAAGCTGGTCGATCTGTCACCATTTATAAGTACATTATACTCCACTAATTTGACCCAACTCATAATTAAAGTAATCCACCGCCTCGGGAAATCCATAAGTCTCAGTACCGCTTCAAGATAACCCCACTCAACTCTGTCATACGCCTTTGAGATATCCACTTTAAGTGCAACATCACCAACTTTCACCCTTTTCCATTTCTTCATACTGTTGAGAACCTCATAAGCGACCACAATGTTGTCTGTTATTAGTCAACCCTTAATAAAGGCTGATTTCTCCGGTGTCACAAGCTTCTCGACACATCTTCTCATCCTATTAGCAATAACTTTGGCAACAACACTATACAACATCGAGGAAAGGGAAATAGGGCGCATATCCTTTATTGAAATCGGTATATCAATTTTAGGGATTAAACAATATTTGTCTTGTGTACCTCAGTTGGGAGATTTCTGATCTTAGTCCATTGGATGCACACAACAGATACCTCATCTCGGATCGCCATCCAGAAATGTTGGAAAAAGGCAGGATTTAACTCATCAGGTCCAGGTGCCTTATTCGGATCCATACTGAAGAGTGCAAGCCGAATTTCTTCCTTCTCCGTAGTTCAGAACAGTCACTGTTGCTCCTCACCTGCCAACCGGCTATCAATTACTTCAATCACTGGATCGACAATGCATTGGACAAGAGTAAATAAATCAACAAAATAATCTTTGTCCAGCGCCTCAAGATTGTCCTGATTCGTAATCCAATCACTCATGTCATTCCGCAATGATTTTATTGTGTTTCGCTGTTTCCTCGTAGTAACCGAGGCATGAATTTTTTTTGTGTTCTTGTCACAGTCTCAGAGCCAGAATTTCTTTGCCCTTTGATGCCAGTAAGTTTCCTCTTCTTGAAAGGTTCAAATGACTTCCTCTTGACACGCCTCGTACTCTTCCTCCCCGTTCTCGTCATCTTGTTCACGAAGCTCCTTCATGCATTTTGAACTATTTTTAATTCGGTGCCGAAATCGCATGTGGAACTCAAGGCCCCACTATTTCATAACATTCGAGCAATGAGTTATTTTCTCCCACAAACTCATACCCTCACAGCTCGTCCACGTCTCTATTACCAGGGGTTTGAAATCATCCTCTTGAATCCAGAAATTTTCATTACGAAAGCATCGGCGTATGTGCTGTTGTATGAAGCCCTCTGTATTGAGTACGATTGGTGTATGATCCTAAATGGGAGCTATCGAGTTGGTAAGTGTAGCCTCACTAAATCGTTCATGCCATTCTTGATTCACCATTGCCCGATTGAGCTTCTCCTCGACCTTGTACGACCCTCTACCCCGGTGCTAAGTAAAGGGAGAGCCGTCCAGATCAATATCAATTAGACCACAGTCGAGGACTGCTTCCCTCAACCCTATCATTAGCGCAGGTGGGTGTTCCATCAACCCTCACTTCTCAGTTTCATATAATAAGTCGTTAAAATCCCCCATGCACCCTAACGTTGCCCTGCTAACTCTCGAAGCATATTCCAAGACTCCTGTCACTGAGTCCTATCTGTCAGGCCATAAAAACCTGTAAGCCTAAAGCTCTCCTCCTCGTCCTCATGCACCTCAATATTTATGTAATTTCTTGCATAGTTTATGATTCTGCCTTTGTTCATCGTCCTCCATAGAACTGCAAACATTCATTGTGGCCCACCGCATTAACTACCAAACATGCTTCAAACTCGATTGCCTTTCTCACTTCCTCCATTTTAGCTTGATTTACCATTGTCTCTATCAGAATAACGACATCCGACCTATGAGTTCTTACTAACTCATTTAGCGCCTGAATTGCACGAGGTTGGCTAAATCCTTGTCAATTCCAGCTTAGAATAATCATGGTTGGGGGCAGGTTCTGCTCTCTGATAGACCTGCCTTTGACACATTTTTTGGACGCGGTTCCCTTTTTTTGGAGATTTTGACGGCTTACTCCATGTACATGTATCTTCATCCATCATATCTCGAGACTCTCCTCCTCGTTGCCTCATTTTTTTCATCATGGATGGTCATCAGATCGCTTTCATCTGCCACAACATTCTCCCCATAAGGAATCTGCATTCCTTCAGGGTATTGGCTCGCACCCAGGTTTCTAAGAAGGCTTTCAACATTACTTGGTCTCACCTTTTTTGGCGTTGCAGGGACAACACTGTTTCCCCAACTTCCAATATCTCGCCTTCCACCTGTAGAAGATGAGCTGATCTCCAACATCAGTTGGGTTGTTCTTCCTTTATCAATTCATTCTTCTCTAGGAAGAACATTAGATTTCCTTGGTGGAGCATGAAGATCCTCACTCCACAATCACACTATCTTTTCCCCCGAACCTAATACAACACCTTATAGTAGCGGTCAATGTGTTCCATTTTACCGCAAATATAACAGAAATTGGTAAGCATTTGTAACGAAATTGACACTTCACGATCTCTCCATATTCAGCCCTAATCTTTTTCTCCCATCGCAGCGGTTTTTCGGATATCAAGTTCCACCTACAGCCTCGTGAAATACCGATTGTAGGGCAACATGTTTCGTTCATCATAATCAATAAACTTCCCAATGAAGTTGCCAAGAGCTCGCCCAACCGTTAGAGAGAAGAATCCGGGTGGCAAGTCCCATACCTGTACCTAGTAGTGAACCGCATGCAGCGTTACCGACTGTGGAGTCTCACCACCTCCATCTCGTGTATCACTAGAAGGCTTCCATCAAAAGAGTAGGGGACCGTCTCCATCACTCCTCGTAGGTCGACGATGTGATTACAGCGGAAAAGAATAAGCTTTCCCTCTAACTCGTCAATCGCAACTTTCCGGCCGGGTCGCGATTTGATCCTACCTACCTGCCCTTATGTCAACCGATATTCTTACACCCCTCCAGGGTCCCCTACCAAGGGTCGGACCCTAGGGTCGTACAAGAAACAACTAGGGCCAAGGTAAGCTCATAACCAAGCCCTACAAAGGTTCCTCAAGCCAAGGTACGCGACTAAATTCAGACTCAGACCTCCCCCAACAGCTAGGCAAGCCAAAATCTCAGTCAGGCCACGCCAAGCACTGATCCAGCCAAAGTCCCGAAGTCAGGCCCGGAGCCGAGCCTAGGGCCATTCCTAGGCCCTAGAACGAATGACACGAGCCAGGAAGCCAAGGACAAGCCAAGGGACCCCCTTGAAGCATTTCTGGAGGAACGCCGGAGGAAGAGGGAGGAAGGCTTGGCCAAAAAGACCAAAAGCCCGGAGCCAAGCCCAGCCACGGGCCCTGGATTAGCCCTATCATTAGGGTTAGGCCCCTGGAAGGTTCCCCCGAGCCCCAAGCCTGCATGCGTGTTTTAAGACCCTCTTGAAGCCTTCTTGAGGACTGGCCGAAATGGAAGTTCTAAGGCCTGGCCAGAATTGCCAAAGGCCGAGAGACCAGCCTGTCCCGAGCACCGGGCCCGAGTCTAGGCACGCAGCCGGAGTGATCGGGGCAGAGCCAACGTTTGGCTCGTGCCTTTTGGGAAATTCCAAGTGCCACAGATGCCTTGAAGTCCGAGGAACCACCTCGAACAAACGGAGCTGCATTCGGAGGAGATTTGAGGGAGAAACCACGTGAAGGCCCGCCCATACACGATCCGTGCCCAAGGATGAGCACCAACCGGGCTCAGGATTCCCCTCCGAGCCAGTAATACCTGATGCCACGGACTGTGATTCCTAGTCCTCCTAGGACTAGGATACGGGGAGGAACATAATCTAGGTCAGAATCCGGCCTACACACACGCCGCCACTACAAATCCGAGCTGGATTCGGATTCCTGCCCATCCTAGGGTTTCTCCGATTTTGCCGGTTTTACTATTTTGGGATTTTTACTTGCTTTCCAAGACTCTTAAGGATTTTAGTTATGTTTCCCTTCTAGTTTCGAATAAGTAGGAATATTTTTAGTCCTTTTTAGGCTTAGTTTATTTTTATTATTTATTTAAGAAGTAGTTTTCAAGGAGGATTAGGAGAGCTTGTTCCCTAACTCCTCCTATATACAGAGGCCACCGGCCACCCCTTGTAAACACAACTTTGAAATTAATAAATCCTCTTTTTCAGAACTTTGTTCTAAACCCTTCTAGTATTTGCTTGTTGCATTGCTTAAGGTTGGCTTATCGTCAAGAGCATTCATCTCTTGAAGTGGCGCCCTCGAATTGATACTTGTGGTTCCTAGATCTTTTATAGCTAGAGGGTCAAAGTCCGATTCCATCCCGGTTCCGAAGGTTTCTACTCGTTGTTTTGAAGATCAGCTTGCGGTGGTTAGGGTCGTCTGCCCACGGTTGCCGCAATTCACATCAGGTCGCCACAAGGAAGCCATTCTTGATTCAAAAGTAAGAAAGTTGTAGTGTTTGTTTGTTAGAAGATAACCCACCAGACATAGGTTATAATCCTCGATTGGTGTAACAAGAACGTCATTCGCAAAAACCAGGCCTTCATCTTCTTCCTCCAATGATAATTGAGATACTCCGTTCTCCATGATTGCGATCTCCAAGGTCCTGTCATCATTTGCTAGATGTCGCTAGTGTTGACGTCAAACCAAGAATCACAATTAGGATTTGCGATAGGACCCTAACCCTAATTTTTTGACGGCGCCCTTATGCAAGGGAAAGCTCTAATTTGAGAGAAAAAGGCTTAAGATGACGAGCGTTGGTTTATAATGAACTATTTGCATTGTTTTACTTGTTTTTTATTGTTGGGTTCCATTATTGGTTTTATTGCTTCCACAAAAATAAATGTGAGAAGATATGGATGAGATTGTGGGAGAACAACAAACTCACTACAAATTTATTAATTAAATTGAACATAATAATCAAAATAAGAAACATGCAAGTTTGTTTTAAGCAAATAAAATATTAAATTACATTATCTATTTAATTTGAGTCATTGTATTTAGTTAACATCTTAAAATATACTATGAGTATGAGTGTTCTTGAGTTTAAATTTGCCACATAAGTTAGAACCCTTCTCACAATTTTCCACATCATCAATAATTTCTAAATCAAAATATTATTATTTTCTATCATCCTATTAAATGCTCACAAATTAAATATCTTTCTTTAAATCCATATTTAATGTGTGTATACATACTTATACAATAAATAAAAAATCATATTTCCATTTCAACATTTAGTTTAATTTTTTTATCAATGTGTGTATATACAGATATAGAAATTTTTTCTATACCTAATTTTTTAGTTATTATCTATATATTATATTACTAATTAAATCTTTTATTTCTTGAATGATTCAAGAGAAGCATGGATTGGTAGTGTCACATTTATCCATTTTGAAGCAAATAGCTCACACACCACATCGTGAGAAACATTAAAATTCATAACTTGATCAATGGTTGGATTGGTTTGGATATGAGTTCTTTTAATTGACAACCATTCAAATGTTTGTATATGAGTTAATTTACTTGAAAATCATTCAGATTTCTTCTAATATTTTATTCCAATAGTATATTCTTATATATGTTTGTCATAACATGTAATTCCATCGTGTATATTTCATTTAAAATAATTCTAATAATGTTATGTAATTTTACATTTTTTCATAAATTTCATTCTTCATAAACATAATTTAATATTTATTCTCAAAGTAAAGTTTATGGTATTTTGTACTTTTTACATTACTTTAAATTTAAAATTATAATGCCCTATTGGTTTAATTTTGGAAATTTTATACTTGAATCAAATTAATAGTTAAAACTTACAAATTATTAGGTGGTTAAAATGGGTTCAGTATATACAAATAACATAACTGAAATTGTTAATGATTTATTTCCTACACATAATTAGAAGTAGCCCATATGAATAATCATGATCATTAGATGAGTTACTCGAGTATGCTTTTATTGGGTCACATGTTTTGATAAATCATTGTGCAATTTTTTTTTGGATGAATTAAATTTTTTTTTTGTATGAATCATTGTGCAAATTTATCGAGTTATGAGTTGTTGACTTTTATGCAATTAATGTCACGAGTAAGGTCGGGCCAGATTGAGCTAGATGGTCGACTTTCATACAAATGAATTTGTGAAAGAAACATAACTTAATCTGTATATTATTCGAGTTAGACTGGCTAGGTCCATTCAGTTGTTGGTTTAATCAAATTATGGGTCAATAAAAACACGTGTAGTGAGTTTATCAGGGCATGACTTTAATTTAGTTAATTTAGTTAATTCGAGTCAAGAATGAAGTTTTGTTAGGCTTTATGAGCGGGTTCATCAAATCATGTCATAATATAACATAATTTTTACATTCGAGTTAATTCGATCACAAAGTAGTATTGAGTAACGTAGTAACTATCATATTTAATTATTTATTTATAAGAGTATTATTTTAAATTATCTTATTGTCACTCACTATTGGTTGACATTTCTCAAAGAGAACATATCCGACACATATGCTACAACATTTCTTCAAATCAAAGTAGCAAAACATGATTATGATGCATGTAAGAAAGATTGGTATTTGAAACACTATTGTGGAATATACAATTGCATTCTATGAGAATAAGTGTACCAAGATATATACACATGTTATCCAAAGAAAAATATTTTTTATGTGTCAAATGTTGATGATTCATGAAACATAATATCATTGATATTAATTACTAAAATCATACGTCCATAAAGTGACACTATTTATGTTTCCACAAGTGAACAAAAGAATACATTCATCTATGATATTTTTTAATGGTCATAAGAAAGAAATTTCAAGTGTCTTTCAGAAAAGTTAAAAGAGAAAAAGAATATGATCACATAAATGGTAAAATAACCATCAAATTTGTTTAGATGACCATAGTCCAAATGACACTATTAAGATTCCTTATATTGGGTAATAAATGATATATATAATTGAGTGTCAATGGGGGTGCAGATCCGGCTCCAACCCTTTCCAAGGGTTGGGAGCCTTCCAACCTTTTCTCAACCATTAGATCATACTTTGACTCTTTGACCAATCCAATGGTGGGAATTGGAATTTTGTAGCACAATTTTAAAAAATATGTACCGTCAGTAGCCAAGCACGTAAAAATGTCCAGAAATAGCACAATCTGACTGGCAGCCAGCGCTGCGCCACCCAGCCAGCGCAGCGCTGGCTGCACAGTCAGATTATTTCCGTTGCAGCGCTGCGCCATGTGGCACACTAGCCGTTACAAACTATCCGTTAACTAACGGTAGTATTGATCCCAGGCAGCGCTGCGCTGACTGGGTGGCGCAGCGCTACCTGGGATTAATATTACCGTTTTTTTTTTTGTATAAATACCCCCTCCCCCCATACCATCTTCACACCTCCTCTCATACTCTCATACTCTCTCAAATACAATTGTCTCTAAGGTATTATTTATGATAGTTTCTGTTCGTCATAAGTTTTATTGTACGCTAATGACGTTTTTTATTTGTAGGTTCGTAGCAATTGGCCGTCGAGGAAATTTCGTTTGAAGAAAGCCTAAACCCTCCCTGAAAAGGTATAATGATATAAATTATATCCAAATGAATTATGTTTTACCAATTTATATGTACTTAACATTGGTTGTGGATATTAAATTGTAGATGGATTACATGTTTGGAGAGGTGCCGGTTGGGGTTCGAAGTGGTAGTCCCGAGGACCCTTCGATTTTATGGGGTGATACTGACCAAATCGAGCGTCGGGAATTTTCGAAGCTCAGGTTAGTACATTTGAAATGTTAGTTATAATTTAATGTTATTTATATTTATTTGTTATTTAAATTTACATAGTATTTATGTTTGAATGTTAGTATATAGTAATTATTCAAATGTTACTTATATTTGAAATGTTAGTTATATATAACTGTTTGTTATATGTAAATGTTAGTTATATTTTAAAGTTATTTATATTTGATCGTTAATTATATTTGAATGTTTAATTATATTTGAATGTTAATTACATTTAAGTGTCTAGGGTGCACTCAGAAATTGAGTACTAGTTATTAATTATGTTACATCTTCTTCCCCCAACTATTAGGACCCACATATGACGCTTAATTGTCGCTTCTCTAAGAAGATCGTGAAGTACGATCCTAGGTTCGAGACATACCTTGCCCCATAGGTCTAGATAAGTTGCGTGACTGCCTAGATTTTACCCCTGATTCTGAGCTGATCACCGCATTGGTCGAGAGATGGCGTCCCGAGACGAGCACTTTTCACTTGTACCACGGTGAGGCAACATAACACTCGAGGACATGCACTTTCTCACTGGTCTGAGCATCGATGGTGTGCTTGTGGAGTCGCAGAGGCGCATTCCGACTGTGGATTCTGATCTGCAGATTTACGTTGAGCAGCTACTTAGGAAGAAACCATCTACCGCCGACCTGTCTGCTGGCAGAGTGAAGATGACGTGGTTGCGTAACCACTTTGGCACCATCAGGGATGACGCCGATCAGGAGACTATCGAGCAGCACTGTCGCGCATACATTCTGGACTTCTTCGGCAGCTGCATCTTTGCTGATCGGTCAGGATCACACGCCTCACTCTTCTTCCTTCCACTGCTCGAGGACATGAGCCAGATAGGCGAGTACGCTTGGGGGCTGCCGCACTTTCATGGCTATATAGGGAGCTTGGCCGGTGTGCTTTCCGCATAGAGAGCAACCCGTCCCGCGACCACGTAGGTGACATTGGAGGTTGGATGGCAATGGTTCAGGCGTGGGCCCTGGAGAGATTTACGTCCATTGCTCGTCGAGTCCACAAGAGTCGACAGATTGCACCGACGCACTCCCCCATTCCACGTATGACTAGGTTCGGGCTTCGACTTTTTCTTCCATTTTCATAGTTTATTCCATCTGATCAAGTTGTATGAATGACGTGGTTCATTCTGCATTTTTTTAGCTGGTCCGAATGGTATCACGCGAAGACCAGATACATCCTTGTTGGGGGGTACCGCCAGCTGTTTGACGATGGGACTCCATTCGTGGTATTGTATTCTTATAAAGGCAATGTCATTTTCCCTTATAGTTTAGGTTTCATAGTTGTCTAATTGTCACATTTGTTTCATATAGTGGTGTCCGTACTCGGCGGACCGTGAGCATTACAGTCCAGGGACTTTCCCCAACCATCGCGTCGTCGCACCTCTCATCTGCTTGTTCAGCGCTATGTGGCATAGACCTGATAGAGTGTTGCGTCAGTTTGGGATGGACCAGCCTGTCCCTACGTACGATCAGCTAGTAGGTGAGGTCATCAGTAACCTGGAGCTGACACAGCGTGGATGGCATCGTAGTTATGTGTAGCTAGATTTGCTGGATATCGGGACCTTTGGTCCACTCGTCTTGACCACATCACCTCAGGCCCGTGGCTGTGGAGTGAGGAGAGAGAGTCCTATCACTTCCACGACGAGATCAACCAGTGGTATCATGGAGTCACTAGACGTACAGTTTCTCGCCGAGGAGCCGAGGACCAGTCTTTGGTACGTAGGCTTCGTCATAATTATTACAACTAATTCTAATTACATGTTTAACCATTCTTATTATGTGTTGTAGCTTGATGGCATGGAGAGGCTATACGTGACTACTGGTCAGTCACATATCACGCCTCAGGAGCAGCAGGAGATGCATGCTACATTGAGGTCAATGATGCATGCTTCAGGCGGGATCCATAGGACGGCTGAGTCTAGGAGGGCACCCCGGCAGGCCACCCATCCACGACATGCTGAGTACCCAGTACCTGACCCGCCAGCTGCCAGGATTCCTTCTACACATAGAGTTTGACAACATGTAGATGTGCCCCCTGTCCCCCGGTTGTGGGAGCCGGCATTACCGCAGTGGGATCCACAACAGCAGCAAGCTCGATACTCCGAGCACTGTCCTTTCGACACTACAGGTGACGCGACTTTCGATTACATGGGGAGTCAGGACTACACTCAGCCGGAGGATTACACACAGCATCAGGATTACACGCATCCTTCAGGTCCGACCCAGCCATATAGCACTCCTACACAGCCTTACACCGCTCCATCTGTGTCTCAGTGGGCTCCATCAGCATCTTACGCAGCTCCATCTGGGTCTCAGTGGGCTCCATCCGCATCTCACGCAGCTCCATCTGGGTCTCAGTACGTCACACCACCCGTACAAACATATGAGGCAGCGTGGGATGAGGATGAAGCTCCAGCCGGCGACGGGCAGCATCGATATGGACTGAGGCGAGAGCCTGCACAGAGGATGTGCGGTACTGGAGGCCATGAGCTGGGGGCACATTGGAGGGGACAGGGTCGGCGTAGGGGCCGAGAGGGGAGGGGTCGTGATGGGAGGGGTCGTGAGTAGTGATGATTGTGTTTGTTTCTGTCATTGTATTTCGTATTAAACAGTGCACGTTTGTTTCATGGTATTTAACTTTATATTTCATTGTATGTTATGAGTTCAGAACACCCTAGAAATGCAACCTAAAATTGAGAACACATTTGTGAAAGACTGCATCTGTTCACATAGATAGGTATAATTTTTGCAACCTATGATTTGACAATACACGTGATAAAAGATGGAGCTCCTTATGAAGTCAACAGCTACCACTTAGATAGGTATAATTGATGCAAGCTCTGATTGACAATACACGTGATAAAAGATGGAGCTCCTCATTAAGTCAATAGCTAACATTTAGATAGGTATAATTGTTGCAACCACTAATTCAGACACATTATATTGAGGGGTGAGTCCACAATCACATTCCTCAACTCTTCCAAGCTGAATATTCCACGGACATGAATTTCGCATTTTGGCTCCGATGGGATGGCGAAATAGTCCACGGACAACACGGTGGGGTGTGCTACAGTGGGGGGAAACTATGTCGCCTCAAAATGACGAGGCAACCTTCACTACAACAGGCATGTCCAGTTTTCTTGCGAAAGATGGGGGTAGGATGTTCGGCGGTTTTGAGGACTGTCATGTATCGATGTCCAGTCTTTGCGAATGACCAAATTGTGGCACACTACCCACTCATTCTTAATGACGTTACTGGGTTGGAGGTTATCTACAACATCATGGCAACCCAGTCGGACTACCGAGTGGCAGAGCTATACTTTGAGTTCGACCAACGTGGGACGCCGGTCCATGGAGAATCTATATTCATGGGCAGTGGAGCGAGTGCCTGTTATAGTGGTGAAAGCAGTCAGAGCAATCAAACACAGCCGGGACAATTTCGTGGCGATAGCAGGCAAGAAAGTACGGTAGCGCACTTGGGAAATGAGATCGAAGGAGACTCATCAGAAAGCGACGTCAACTCGGAGCAGGACGCAGCAAATGTATCTGAGCCAGACATTGAAACGCAACCCTTTGTGAATGCACAACCACCGAGAGAATACACCCCCCCAAGCCATTTCACACATTTACCAGAAGATATCGGTGACCTGATGACTACAAGCAACAACGAGTACGGGGTTCATAACGTTCCACGGTGGCACATTGACGGGCCAGGGTTTGGGGTTGGGCAACAATTCGAAAGCAAACTTGTGGCTCAAACTAGTCTGAAGCAATATGCACTCAAGAATAACCGCATGTTATGCACGACACGATCTAGCAAATGGTTGCTGGAGCAACGATGTCATGGATATCAAAGCAATGGATGCACGTGGAGGATAAGGCTCACTACAGATGAGAGCGATGTGTGGACAGTAAAACAATTCAATCCGGCCCATACGTGTTTGGGCAGTCAGAACAACATCAGTCTGACCCAGCTGGACGTCAATGTCATAGCTGATGCAGTCACGCCCTTTGTCCAAGCACGCCCCCATATTCGGATCAAACTTCTTCAGACAGAGATACATACTATGTACGGACAACAAATTTCGTACAAGAAGGCATGGAACGGCAAACAGCGCGCCATGGAACGCATATATGGTAATTGGGAGGAATCATACAACGAGTTACCTACCCTAATGAAGGCAATACAAGATCGGAACTATGGGATGAAAGTTGAATTCGTCACGAAAGAAATCACAACGGATGATGGAGATACAATCACCCAATTCGACCGTGTGTTTTGGAGTTTCGCTCCGTCCATCGAAGGTTTCAAACATTGTCCTCCTGTGCTCGTCGTCGACGGTACCTTCATGACAGGAAAATACAAGCACACACTACTCATGGCTAGTTCGTTCGATGGTAATAAGAACATCTTCACTATGGCTTTCGCAATTGTGGACGTTGAAAGCCTCGCGACTTGGGAATGGTTCTTTGATTGCATACAACGGCGAGTGACACAGAGACGTGGAGTATGTGTCATATCCGACCGACATGTGGGCATCGTGAGTGCAATGGAGAAAATCCAATTTGGATGGCATTGGCGGTGGTGCGCCAGACACTATGTAAGCAATTACAACAAAGCCGCCAAGAACCCAAGAATGAAAAGCCGCCTTATGAATTTAGGTAAGTATCATGACACTCCACCAAGTACTTAACAATTTCAGCGTATATCATTGTAATCCATTCTCCCTTACCTGAAGCTAAACGACGGTCCTTGAGAAAGTTCACAAAGGGGGCAACAAGATTCGCGAGGGACGACCCCGTGAATCAAAAGTGGGCGCTTGAAGATCAATTATATTAGTCAAGAGCCGTAGATGCTCAGCACGACGGGGCACGATGGAACCAATTGACATCAAACATGGCGGAGAGCGTGAATGGGGCATTCAAGTCAATCCAGGCTTTCCCTGTTGCAGCCTTGGTGGAATCCACTTTCTACAGGCTGCAAACGTATTTCGAAGATCGACGGAAGAGGGTTCGAGAAGAACAGGCGGCCGGTGCAATCTGGACGAAGAAGTGTCTTAAGCGCCTGGAAAAAAGAGTGAATAAGGCCACTTCCCACACAGTGAGGCAATTCGATTATGATGCTGGGATATTCGAAATACAGACGGCGATAAATCGCAGCAACGGGAAGGGAAACAATAGGCAAGAAGTTCACTTGGACTACGAGGAGGGGTACGGTCATTGCTCCTGCGGGAAGTTCCAACAGTGGAAGATGCCTTCTTCACATGCCGTGGCCGCATGTAACGCCGCCAATCAAGATCCGTTATACTACGCCAACGCCCATTACAGGCTGGAAACAGTATGACAGATATATGGACGGAGTTTCCTACCTATCGGCTCGAAAGAGGACTGGGAGCCTCATGGAGGGCCTAAGTTGATGCCGGACCCAGGAAGGGTCAGGGAGATGGGGCGACCACGACATTCTCGCATACGCAACGACATGGACTGGGTTGAAGATATTGAGCCGCACTACAGTTACTGCCAGCAAGAAGGGCACAATAGGAGGACGTGCCGACGTGCGAGGCGAAGCAGCAGGAATCCAAACCCTACAAGGAACGGTTAATTGAACTATTAAATGTTTAGTATGATGTGTTCGGTAGTCTGTGTTTGGTAATCTGTATTTGAAATGTTTGGTTGTCAATTTCATGTTTCATTTTCAATGTAATGTTTGGTTTCAAGTTGTGCTGTGAAGTTACTTTTATTAGTCCATCCTTCAGAAGTGACTGCAACTACAGACCAGTCATTTTATTAACTTCAATAATGACGCCAACAACGACAACAACAACAACAACAATAACAACAACAACAACAACAACAACAGGCCTAACATGGATGTCAATTGTAAGGACGATGTCCGGGTGGTGGAGAGGGAGGCCCTTCCCTCAGCAACCTATTGATTGAAACGTGCAACCATGAAATTTCTTCCCTCAGATCTCGAATAATGTTGTCCTTCTCCTCGACGATTTCATCCTTCTCCCTATTCGCTCGAACAAGTTGTTCGTCCTTCGCCCGAATGATTTGGTCCTTCTCCTTAATCGCAGCATCCACGGCCTCCCGCGCCTCCAGTTTTTCATAATAACCACACCCCTTCTCCTACAGATCATAAGGCAAACGTAGAGGGTTTTGAGAACTACGAAAATGCAAATAATTAAATTCAGACCCTTTTTTTTACCTCTCTCTCACGAGGGCAGCCAAAATAGCGTTCCAGATCACTTGGTCGAACGGATCTAGTCGCCCTTAAGTCACACCAGCAGTTCATCACACTTGCCTCATAAACGAACAAGTCCTCCTCCACCGGCTTCTTCAACTTGTGCATTACCCTCTCAGTATCTGTCACTACAGAACAACAGTACTTAGTACACAAGACGAATTCGTTAAATGCATAAATAAGATAAGTACAAAGCACCCAAACGAAGTTCACTTACGCTTGCTCTTGCGAGACCTAGAGCCATAGTTGAAGAACGACATATTCTAAGCTTGGTTACGGCTGCCTACTACAAATTCTAAGTTTAGGGCTTCAAGGGAGGTGTGTGGTGCAAAACTGCATCATAGAGGGGGGGTATTTATACTAAAAATTGACGGCTTAGGGTTTTTCAGTCCCAGCCAGCGCTGCGCCTCCTAGCTAGCGCATAGCTGGCTGGGATTGAGGAAACCCTAACGGTGCTATGACGGTAACATTTTCTGACTGGCAGCCAGAGCTACGCCAGCTGGGTGGCGCAGCGCCATCTGGCTGGTGCAGCGCTGGCTGCCAGTCAGATTGTGCTATTTCTGGACATTTTTACGTGCTTGGCTACTGACGGTACATATTTTTTAAAATTGTGCTACAAAATTCCAATTCCCTCCAATGGTCTAGATTGTTAGGGGTATTTAGGACTTTACACACATTATTTAATTTTTATATTTATTTTAAATATATTAAAAATTACTGTGACCAGCCGGCGACCGGCCACCACCGCCGGCGACTTTTCCGGCGAAATAATTTTTTTTTTTGAAAATTTTTTTTTCAATAATTTTTTTTACTTAAAAAAATACTAGTTAACACTTTTGTTGTTGTTAACTAGTTAACATTGTTTTTTTAACTGATAACTAGTTAACATCGTTTTTTGTTTGATAACTTGTTAACAGATTTTAACCTGATAACTAGTTAACAATGTTTTTTTATTGATAACTAGTTAACATGATTTTTTTTTATTGATAACTAGTTAACATGGTTTTTAAACTAATAACTAGTTAACAATATTTTTTATTAGGTAACAATGTTTTTTATTGATAACTAGATAACACCTTTTTTTGCTGTTAACGGTGTTTTTTAACTGATAACTAGTTAATATGGTTTTTAAACGGATAACTAGTTAACATCGTATTTTGTTTGATAACTTATTAACAAATTTTAACTTGATAACTAGTTAACGAATAATCATATAATTAAAGCTTTAACGAGAATTTTTGTTAACAGGTTATTTAACTAGTTATTTTTACCTAGTTAACTAGTTAACATTTTTTAGCGAACATTAGTTATCTAGTTATCAAAATTAGTTAACAGGTTATTCTGATGTTAACTAGTTAACGAATTAGCATAATTAGTTAACTAGATAACTTATCGAGTTAACTAGTTAACATCATGACTAAGATAACTAGTTAACATGGTTTTTAAACTGATAACTAGTTAACAACATTTTTTGTTTGATAACTTGTTAACAGATTTTAACTTGATAACTAGTTAACAAGATTTTTTGTTCACAAGTTATTTTAACTAATTAACATCATTATTAAGATAACTAGTTAACATTTTATTAAGATTGTAGTAACCAAATTTTGTCCGGCTTCTCGAATTATTTCCACGTTTTAGGCCTATTTTTATCTTTCAAAATTTGGCCATATTTACTCCTATTTAAGAAAAAATGACAAAAATGATCTCTCTTGCGCTCCTGGAGTTATCTCGAAATTTATGAACTATTTTGAAATATTTCTTTAGCTATAACAAATTGTATTATAGAGTTTTCTCGTTTAATATAATTATCGAGGAGGATTTAAAGCTAGTCGAATCTCTAAATTTGGGCTCGAGGCCAAGTTTAAGTCGTTGGGCTTTAGGCCCGTTTTCAATCGATTTCAAATTAGGCCTAAAGCCCATTTCCTAATGATCATGAGTTGGGCTCTCAACTCATTGTGAGCCTTAAACAAAAATTAATTAATAAAAATTACAGAAATTAAAATTATTATTAATATTACAATAGTGAAATAAAAATAAAAATAACAAAATTCTCTCTTTTTCCTCTCATCTTCCATAAATAGAGGTTCTCCCAAAGAGGGAAAGGGAGGAAACAACACTAAAAAAAACACTCCCAACATTCTGCTTCTTCTTCTAAACGGCAGAAACTGCCTCTCTTCCTCATTCTTCCTCTTCTTCTCCCTCAACTCTCCCCACCTACAAAAACAAAGCAAAGCAAAACAAGGCCAAGTGATAGAAGTAGTTAGTAAAGCAAAGGAGCAAGAAGTGGTATGGTTAGAAATTTATAGTGTCGAATTCGGCTTTCAAACTCAACGATATCTTTCGGTATTCTATCCATACCGAAAGCCAATTTCAACAACTTTGTTTACTTAACCCTACTAACTACTATTTCTGCTTGCTTTTATGCTATTAACTGATGCTATTGCTAACATTCATTTCCAAGATTCACTTCTATTTCTCTCATCTATTAAGCTTTATACTTAACTTATGATCATTCATCTTACTTTGCTAATACTAACAAGCATCTTAAATCAACCAAAGCCAATCACAAAATCAAGATATTAAAATAAGCAATTAGAGCCCAAGCAAAGGTTTAGGAGGGGCTGACCGTGGTTTAATCCTGTGTTTGTTTGGTCGAGTGTTCGGTTTGATCTCGTGATCACCATCTCTAACTCCTCCTCTTTAGCTCGTTCATGGGTGCTCCTTTCCAATAGTAACCTAAATTAGCACAAAAAAAGAGAACTTTGATCAGCAAAAATAATAATGTTATTGATAGTGAAAGTTGCATATTTACATTGAAACAAAAGAAAACAGAGATGTGCCTGTTCTTTTGCATATTTCGGCGGTGGCGGCGGGCAGATCATCACGGAAGACGGCGTCGACGTCGAGCAAAGCGACAGACGATGGCGGCGAAGGGATCCCGGCGGGCGGCGACGGTATTATCAACAACAGCGAGCTTCTTCGACGACGGCGACGCAGACCAGCAACGGCGGCGATGAACCAACATCGAACAGACGACGGCTACGGCAAACGCACGGCGGTGGCGGCTCGGCGGCGGTAACACGGCGCCGAGCAACTGGCGGCGAAGAGACGATGATGGCTGCAGCGAAGATACGATGATGGCGGCGGCGAAAAGACGATGATGGTGGCGGCGACTTCGAGATGGCAGATCCGACGACTTGGACGGCGGTGATAGTGGATTTCTTCGACGGCGGCCACGGAGAGAACAACGACGGCGCAGTGGCGGAGGGAACGACGATGTGGCGACGACCGGCGGCAGGTGATGGTTTTGTTCTTTTTTTGTTGATTTAAGGTTTGGATGAGAGGAAGGAAGAAGTTGAGAGGAGAGGAAGAAGAGGGTTCCAGAGAAGTTGAGAGGAAAAGAGAAGAGAGAGAGAAGAGAGGGTAGCGGCTGGATGAATAGTGATAAGGGGCTGATTTTTTCAGCCCTCTTATCCTTTTATATGGCTCATATTAGGATTTCGTATTTACAAAATTGCCACCTGTCGTTTTAATTACGAGTTTGCCATTGAGGGGTGGGCTGACCGAATTTTGGTCATCTGGGCTGAGTTTGGAGTCCAAATCCTTGTTTCTTTAATTGATTAAATAAGCCAAACCAAATTTCAATTATTTTCAGCCCATAAGTATAGTACAATTAGAGTGGCGATCAACTAAATCGATTAGAGTTTCCCAATTTCGAGTAATCGCGGAATTGGTAATTATGGCAATCATTTCGTGAGTAATAATTTTTACATTATTGTTAATTAAAAGATGATGATATACTAATGATCTTAGACTAACTTCAATTCAAAATTTAATTGTACTCATAAACTTTACTCTGGTGCTAAGCTAAATCTATTAACTTAAGGTCTCCTTAGGGGTTAGTAACGACATTTTTACACTCGTGAAATATCGTGGAAATCCCGAGCCTGAAATTATCCAAATGTTTAAAATCAATACTAACCTTTGATTAGTAACGATTATTTCACACTCGTGAAATATCGTGAAAATCCCAAACATAAAATACTCAAAAACCATTACTAACCTTTGGGATTAGTAACCAAAGAAAACTCGTGAAAAATCTCGATTAAGCAAGAATCCTAATAATCGCTCTCATCATGGAAAATAGTAACGTTAGCCTCGACACTGGAAGTGGCGCGTGAAAACCCCTCACTCCAAAAATTATTGAACCGAAAATTATCTAAATCACAAAGAATCTCTATGAAAAGCAATCCGCGTTTTCTAATGCCCGAACTACGCGGACTTTGATCCCAATACTAATTGGGTACGTAGGCAGTCGAAAGACACAAGTCCACCTTTTTAAAAATTAATAAATCAAACTCTTTTTTTTATAAACACTTAAATAATCAAGATTAGTAGTGTTAGTCTTTACAGCGGTAAAGACGCATAAACCTCTTTCTTCCTAAAATCACATTTTTTACGAAATGTGAGCTAAAATTAATAATCTTTTAAATAAAATATAAGGAGAGATTAGTAACGTCAGACTTAAGACTACTAAAGTCACGTGAAACGCTCACAACCTAAAAATCACAAAACAACCAAAACAAACTGCGACCACTCGGTTGCAAGCCAACTCAAATCAACTTTTCAAATCAAACTACGTGGACTTTGATTCCGGTTTCCGGATACGTAGGCAGTCACTAGACTCGAGTCCAACTTTCAAACAATTTTATCATTTTTCCTTTAAAACTATTTTTATAAAAAAAATCATCGGGATTAGTAGTGTGTCCTGACACTAGGCCAGATACATGAAACTCCCATTTTACGAAATTAAACACATTTTAATTAAAAGCACATCAACTGACTTATCAATTTTGGTAGTACCGGTTTACCGGGCGTTGTGGGGGTGCTAATCCTTCCCCACACGTAACCGTCCCCCTTATCCAGATCTCTGAACGCAGACCAAGCCCGATTTAGGTTAAAATCATCTAAATCGGGCTCCAAGTGTCCAATCCACTTAAAGTGATTGGTGGCGACTCCAACCTTTTACCAAACCCACCGAAGAGACCAACGCGAAGCCGGGGATCGCGCGCCGCGGACGGAAACGTTCACGACAGATGGCGACTCCGCTGGGGAACTCGAGTTTTCTCAGGGGCGAGCTACATACACAATGTCGATAAGTGCTTCTTTCATTGATGTGTTACTTATTTATTACTCATTGTGCGATTTAAATATTAGTATGCATACATCTGCATATAGCTCTATACCCGAGCTTACCCTTAGATAGAGAATATTGAGTAGTAGCGTTAGCTTTCACACTAGTGGAGGCGCGTGAATCTCTCCACCCAACAACCGTTTTTAGGATTAACGATATGTCATCATATAGGTCGTGTAATGTATACAAAGCATAATACGTCTTGTTAATGTGAAAATTTGTGTTTTAATTTTCCTTTGCGATGTGAGCATTTACTTTATGTGCAAATTTTGTACATGGTGAGCATAATTTTCTCGTCTTAAACTTTTTTTTAAATACTTTTTTCTCTTGATATTTGTAGGGATTAGCAATACACTGTATTCTTTTCTTCTTCTTTCCAAATCAAAATAAAATCATCATTAGTTTTAAAAGCATTAAAATTTGAAGATATCATCAACATTCCATCATTTCCACCGCATAATTAGAATGAAAAATCATAGCATATCAATCATACATAAAAAATCATTTTCAAATTACCGCGTGCATCCATACATCCATTATGTATATAATTAGCATATCCATTCCAATTTTCAAGCATGGTAAATAAGCATTTGACATGCTCATTACATATTTGAGTATTTATTACTAAAAAACTCATAATTTTTAAACATCATCATGATTTTCAAATAAATTGCCATTTATCTTTAAAACAAAATATTATTTTTCAACAAGTGTCATAAACTCTTACATTAATCATTTTTTTGTATTTTGAACAAATATTTCCCTTTTCTTTCCAATTATTAAAATCGAGTAGATTTTTTCAATTGCTTATCAACAAAGGATTTTGTGCTCTTAAAATTGGACGAAATTAAAGGCTATTTCTCGTTAATGGATGACCAACAAGGACATACTCCATACCCACTTATTTGCCTAATAATGGGGCAATGAGCAAAATAACATGAGTGAATACCAAATTCTTATGAGGAACCATCACACTTGTCTCTTGTTCACTAGGGTTAAAAGCATAAAGAGTCGTAAAGCCATTGTTTTTGTTCACCTATCAAATCAAGACCTGATTCTGAGTAACTGGATGACTGCGAGTTTCTAAAAAAAAAAAAGAAAAAAGAAAGAAAAAAGATAAAAAAAAATCGAATTTCGACATACAAATAAGTGCATTTTTGTCATAAACTTTTTACTCACGTTTTTCTATTATTTTCGGTTTCCTTCTTGTGGATTGAGGGTTTTGCACTAGAGTTCAGTTGAAGGTTTTGAGGCCCATGCCTTGCATCAAACTTGAAGTTAGTAACTTTCGGCGCAAGAGAAATGTATGTAGTAGTATAGATGATTGTTTTTAGATAGTAGAGGTTGTTTAACGCGTACAAAGCGACAACTTGTTAGCTATTTTTCTTTTGGTGGAATATAATTGTTAGCCACCTGCAAAGTTGAGATTATCTATGTAATTTCACAATTTAAAGGTATATTTGATTTTTCTTTTGATTCATTGAAAATTATTGCTCATTTAGCCAGAAGTAATGATGCATATTATCGTGGAGTATCGCTAGCAATCCTATGCGAGTTTTGAGCCTTAAATACGATATTTTTCCTTCTGAGAGGTTTTTCTTGCTGAAACACTCCTAGAACTTGCATGATACCGGTTCAAGACCACATGATTTTGCAACGACATAAATGATAGAGACATTAGGTTCATTCCACGCAAAAGAAGCCTACCCCTTCATCACCACTTAGTTCAGCCCTGTGAGCCAAAACCGTTTATCGCACACAATTTACATGCTCACCACCTTCCCTCCAATGCCCTTTTAACCTTGATTTCGTGTCAATTGCCTAGTATGCGCGAGAGTCAAGATCAACTTCACATTAGCGGCTATGATTGAAAAGCCAACACATCGCTTAGACAGTAAAGACCATAAAAAGAGAGTCAACTCTTAGCAGATAAATAAGAAAAAGGGAAAAAAGAAAGAAAGAAAAAAGAAGCAAAAATGAAAAAAAAATAGAAGAAAAAAAGAAAAAAAGTACAAAAAAAGAAAAGAAAAAAAAACATTTCACAAAGTTTGAAGTTTCTGCTTCCTAATGTTGGCTATAGAAGCCTCATATTTGCGCACAAGAAGATCGCAACAGGGGCAAACTAAAGCTGACAAGCCCTAAATGGGTCACAATAGATACATATCCTAGTCAACACCAATCAAGTTGGTCTAGGCTAGCACACTTTTGAGTAGTTGTCATGACTCAATACACCCCTCTCACACAAACAAAAAAAAATCTACAATCATCCCCACCTTTACCCAATCCCCTCGATCATTACAACCCTCTAAAGACCTCTTGATGTGTCGTTGCATTATACAAAGTGGTGGAGATTCGGTTGCACTACAAGCATATGGTGACTGCCTTCAGCAAGAAAAATGAATGAGATAAACACCGGCCCAAAAAATGAGAGAAACACGTGAGAGTGAGTACGTTTCATACTTACACGTACATTTTCATCCTCGTGAGAAGTCTAGTAAACTCAGTTGGTGATATGCTCATTCCTTCTAGTTAAACATGCAAATCAATCATTGAGATGAATTTTTTCATCGATTTTCATTAATCAAAATAGAAATCAAGTGTCCTTTAAACTGTGAAAATTTGTTTTTAATTAACTTGTCTTGTAGTGTAGTTACACCCAAAAGGTCGTTGAGACACAATTTCAACCTTTCAAAAATCAGAAAAAAATGAGATTTATTTCCATGACAAATGCACTTGTTCGTTTATAAAAAAAATCAAAAAATAAAAAAAGGAAGTGATGACACTCGATCTGACGTGATTATCAGCCTCATTTAAGCGACATTTCTTTGCTTAAGACATGGTTTTTAGGGTAGAATAACGAATATTCAATCGATTGCCCTATCTCGTGCCATTTGTGTTACCTTGGCCCGTTTCGGTCTATTTGATGGTTTTCTAGTGTTTTTGTGTTAGCACGTGTTTTTGCCGTCAAATAAAGTAACCATGGACGTGTCTAAAGCATTGGAACATCGAGGAACTGAACCGGAATCGATCAAAGGAGCCAATTAAGTTCAAGCAATCTCCTGCCCGTTTACAAAGAAGATTTCGCCGAAAATAACCTATTATTTTCGGCAAAAATTTTAGTGCAAATCGACTGGTGCCAAGACAAAGAAGTATTCGCGAAAAGAACCCAGGGTTTTCAGCGAAGATGCAAGGGAAAATTCACTGATGTTCAACCAAGGAAGTTTTCGGCGAAAACATTATGTTTTCGGACCGAAACCTATTCGGCGAAAAGGACAGAAGGATTCAGCTGAGTGACCGGCCATTTACACAAGGATTTTTCGCCAAAAATATCCCTATTTTTCGGCGAAAATATCAGGCCAATCCGGATCAGTTAGGGTTAAGTATTTATACTTAACCCGGCGGCCCAAAAGAGGGAGAAAATCATAATTAATCATAATACAACTTTTCGAGATCAGAATTCAGAGAATTCTCTCAAGTTCTGGAGCGAAGAGTTAGAGTTCGAAGAGCCGGATAGAGATCGTGACGCCATCCCTTCCATCTCGGAGAACCGGAGCTAGGAGTGTAATCTACCGAAGATCGAAGTCTGTTAGAGTCGTCTAAATTAGGTTTTTCAGATTCTTTTCTGTTCTTCCTCTGAATGATGAACTCTTTCTTTGTCTTTGTTTCTTTTGTAATGATCATGAGTAGCTAAACTCGTTAGAGCTTAGACTAGATGAACCCTAAGTGACCCAGGGCTTTAAAGCGGTCACGGATCGGCGGTAATTAGATTCGAAGTTCAATCAGTTTCTCATTCATGTTTGATTTGTTTTCATTGTTCATGTTTCTTGTCTGGATTGATCACCTAGATTAGATTCTTGTTAAGCTAAGGATAGAAGCGAACGCTCGCCTTACTTTAGAACATCAAATTGAACAATTAACCTTATAATTGGAGCGTGCCTTTCGTAGGAACCGGTTAGGGTTAATTCACTGCAAGAGTAACTCATTAATCATTAGTAATTACACCAATTAATTAGTCATTGCGAGAGGCGACCGTACCCGGGCGGCTAGTTAATCTTGGTAGTTAGAACGGATAGAGCGAACGTTCGCCGGTCTTAAACCTAAGGGTAAGGAGTTATGGTGGTGTCTTAGTAATTGATTGAATGAGAATCGAAATCCGCTGATCTGTTGATTGCCAATGCTCTGGGGAACGAAGGGGGATTCAAAGTCTAAGTTCGTCTGTCATCCTTGTTTTCAAACCCTAATTCCGATCTGCTTTAGTTTAATTTTTTTAATTTCTCTGCATTTCTTAGAGATAGAAGTCGTGGAACTCACACCACGCACAACGTGTTTGCATTTGAGTACTTTGTCAGTTTTGAAGTAGTCAGTCATAGGAGACCCTCGGAATACGATCTGCTATAGCTTTTTCTTAGCATTAGTAGTTTATTTGGCTGAACGTCCGAACAACGACCGGGCGGCTCACCAAATTGGCGCCGTTGCCGGGGACTTCTTTTGATTGTTCGAAAGAAGAACTGGCAATTTATTCTTCTATTTTCCATCTTTCATTTTTCCACCCACTTCGATTTTACACTGGTTTTGTTTGTCTTTGTTATCTGTAGGTTTACAGGTGTATGCCTCACCGTCCTTGGACTCGCTCTCAAACCGAACAGGCCAAGAGTGCAGAGAGACCAGGCAGTTCAGCTACACCTCTACGATCACAGATTCTGAAGAAAGGCACATCCAATCCATTCATCACTCCGATCAAGATCGAGGAACCGAAGGAGAGTTCCTCATCTCCATCTTCACCTGTACCGTCATCTTCATCCGCTTCGTACACCGAGTCGCTCTCACCTCCTTCATCTCCTACCATGGGCGATAGATTACCACCAAATGGCGATCAGCCGCCGCCACCACCACCTGCACAGAAGAGTCTAGCAGACTATAACAAGCCGAGCGCGACTAGCGTTCGATCTGCCATTGCCGTTCCATGCATAGAAGGAGATCCTGACTATGAGATCAAGATTCTATTCTTGACTATGATCTCTAGGGATTTACAGTTTGAAGGCAGGCCCCTAGACAATCCTTGCACTCATCTTGCAGACTTCTTTGATATCTGCAGTACTTTTAAGAACGGGAACCTCGACAAAAACACTCTTTGTCTGAGAGCCTTTCCGTTCTCTCTGAAAGGCGCTGCTAAGAGGTGGCTTACTGGTAAACCACCTGGCTACTACACTAACTGGGATACTCTGGCTCAGGACTTTGTTGAAGAATACTTCCCTCCGGCCAGAACAACTGCCATCAAGGACAGCATTGCCAGATTCTCCCAGAAAGAAGGAGAAAGCTTGTATGATACTTGGAATCGATTCCAAGAACTTCTCTACACCTGCCCTCATCATGGATTCGAGCAAGAGCAGTTAGCTGAAATCTTCTCTCGTGGACTTCGAGAAGAATCTGCCAAGTGGGTCAATTCTCTAGCTGAAGGGGATTGCACTACACTCACTCCTGAAGCTGCTCTTCTTCACTTCGCAAATTGTGCTTCCAAGTCAAGGAACTGGGAGCGACAATCTGAAGGATCAAGAAGCAAGCTAGATCTCGAAGCTACAATCAAGGCAAAGGTAGAGAAGCATCTGAAGAAGTCTACCACACCGATCAAGCCGCCAGCAGCTTCTGTCTATGTTGCTGATTGCGAGTGGTGTGGAGCTTGCGCACATAACGAAGGCCGTTGTCAGAATTTTGGTAAGGCAGAAGTCTGGTCTGCCGAAGAGGTAAATTTCATCTAACAAGGCTTCGTTAATAATCAGAATGGTTATGCTGGTTACCGTAACTTCAGACAGCAAGGGAACTATCAGGACAGACCTCCCTACAATGCTGGCGCCAATCATAACCAGAACCAGAATAACCGCCCGGCTGGTCCAGCTCAGGATCAGAAGCCTAACCATCCGCCGGCAGGTGTCTACCAGCCGCCGCATCGCAATCCGGGTAATTATGGAACTGCTCCTGGCAATCGCCAGAATCAATATCTTAACAATACCTATCCAGGGCAGCAGCATCAAAGAGATAACAATGTCAGTGACCTGGATAAGAAGCTCAGCCAGATCATCACAAGACTCGATGATCATGACAGTCAGTTCAAGGCTCAAGCTCTTCTCAATCAAGAACAGATAGCATCTGGACAAAGAATTGAGCAAGCCGTGAACAACATCTCGAGCATGCTAGCATCTGGTCGACCATTTGGCCAGCTTCCAAGCCAGACAGAGCCAAACCCGAGAAAAGAACAGGCTAAAATGGTAACTGCTCGAAAACTTCCAAACTTAATTGCTGATGCTTGTTCTGTTTTACGCAGGATCGCTGAGACTCCAGAGGAAGAAGAAGAACAGAACTGGCGCCTAAGGAGGATGATCCTCCTCTTACACCATACGTCGTAAAACCTCCTTTTCCTAGAGCAATGCTGCCAAATGCAAGGATCGAGACTGGCATGAAGGGGAACAAGGAAGGATATCCTGACATTCGTACTAAGAAACCTGCCTCTCCATATCCAGCTAAGTTATCTGATCCTGGTTCTTTTACTTTGCCTCTAGTCATTAATGATGTTGAGATTGAACGTTGCCTAGTTGACCTAGGAGCATCTGTTAATGTTATGCCTGTGAGTCTATATGAAAAATTAAACCTAGGAGAACTTGAACCGCCTAGTATGCAACTCGTCTTTGCTGATAGATCACTTAAAACCCCTAAGGGAGAGATTAAAGACGTTGTTACTAAATGTGGTCCGTTCACGTTTTTAGCTGACTATGTGATTATGGATACTAGTACAGATGATTCTACCATACTCATAGGTCGACCTTTCATGGCTACTACTGGAATGAATATTAACGTTCCAAATGGTTCTTTAACTCTAAGAGTTGGTAAAGAAACGAAAACTTTCCGTCTTAAAGATGGCATGAAATATGACTCTAGGACTGAAAAATCTCACTGCCTAGCTGTTGAAACTGTGGGGTTGACTCCGGTCAACTCCGTTACTAATGCTTCTTCTAGTGTCTCTAGATCAGTTGTTGTTGCAGGCATTGAACAGGTTATTGAGGAGAAGCCAGAAATTTCGGTTCAGAAGCCGCTTAAGAAGAAGAAGAAGGAACTGCAAGTCTCTTCTAAACCACCGAGCAGACCTCGAGGAAACAACAAGAAGACGAAGACCCAAATGGTCTGGAGACCAAAAATTCCGCCGTCTTCCATCGAGGTAGCTGCACCACCATTTCGTTCCGAGCAACCGGCGCCGGAACAAGTATGGAGGGAGAAGCCGAAAACGTCTCCTAAGGAAGTACTAACAATCACCGATCCTGGTGATAACAAGCCGAAGATTAAAGAAAAGAGAGAAGCCGACAGTCCTCATTCCTTCCATCGTCACACTCCAGAAGGATGACCTCTCCAGAGAACAGTTCGGACCGTTCAAGTTCGTTGATCATCTTCCCGATGGACGTACCAAGCTTTTACATGCAAACGGGAAGAGATTCACGTTTACCGGAGAAGCCCCGAAGCTGTACTTCATGAACTCCAATGCGAGCGTGAAGGAGAATCTGAGTTGGGATGTCTCCTAATACCGTCCAGGTATCGTCCAGCTCAAGGACGTAAATAAAAGAGCGCTTCGTGGGAGGCAACCCACGGCTGGAGTCTGTTTTAATTTTTTTGTCGAACTTGGTATTTTAGAGTCGGTTCAGGGGAGCCAAAACTGTCAGTTTGTTTGATTTATTATTTTTCGTGTAGACTCTGTGTGTCATAGAGTCAGTCACAAGTTGATTGAGGTCTTTCCGATTTTTGTGGATTTAACTGTAATTTTCTGAAGTTGGCTGGATTTGCGAAAATATTTTCAACCCGAACAGTTCAAAATTTTCGGCGAAACTAAAACCTCATTTTCGGCGAAATCGATTTTTGGTTTTCACTGATTCTCCCTATTTCTTATTTTTGGTCTGAAGTGTATAATGTTTTCGCCGAAATCGATTTTGAAAACCAAGCAGTGATTTGAACTAATATTTTCGGCGAAACAATGTTCATGTTTTCGGCGAAAACGCTCTTGAAAATCCGGCAGTGTATTTGAACTGATTTTTTTGGTGAAACCACCCTCTTCTTTTCGCCGAAAATAATTTTGAAAATCACCCCACTATTCCTTTAAAATCCGGATTTACTTCCTCTCTCTCCTTCACTCATTTTCGTTCAACAAACCCGAAAACTTCCGCCCCCTTATCTTTAAAAAAAATCGCCGACCACCCACTCTTTCAAACCGCCGCCGCCGCTGTTTACCGCCGTCGCCGACCGCCGCGCTCCCTTCCCCTCCCAATTCCGAATCCATCGAGCCTAGAACAGCCAAATCGGAGCCTTGCAGCTCCTGTTCTTCGAAACCCTCATTTTCAACGTTTTTCACCGATTCCTCTCAACTCTTTCATTTTTAGCAATCATGGCTTCAAGGTAAGTTGTAGAGCTTTTCAATATGAATCTTTTGACATATAGATTGCTGAATTTCGTTGGGGTTGACTTTCGGTTGACTTTTCGGTTTGCCTCGTTTTGCGTGCCGACTGTTTTCGTGTGAACTAGGTTAGCTGAACTTGTAGAACTGTTCTAGCATGCTTAGGGAGTTCCGTGCTTAAATTCCTTATCAATTGATCATAAGTTGCTATGCATAGGATTGATTCTTGTGATGTTGACTTTTGTGAGAAACGCCGGTTTGACCATGAACTGTATTTGATCGTTTGGCTGTCGTATGTGTTCATTCTCGTTCATATTATCATGCTGGCATTTGAAATCATATTTTACCGCCATTCACCAAGTTATGATAGTCTTGCCATGATTAGGGTTCAATATGCTTAAATGTTGACTTTCTAAATGTCGGTTTGACTTTTTGAACTCTGATTGTGCTTATCCGATTCTGGCTGTTCCTAAGTTTGTATTTTACTGTCTATAATTACCGGTTACTCCGCTTTGCTTACCCCACTTAGTTTTCCTCATTTCTTTGTGAAATTGAGTTTTTCTACTAAGTGTGGGGTAAGGTTTTGGTTGACTAATCTGTTTCATTCTGGTTTTAGGAACACCACTTATGAGCGCAGGACTAAGGCGCGACTTGATGGCGCCTCGAGCTCAGGAGCTCCCGCTCCCGTCACACCTGCTGTTCTGGGTCCACCACCCGCACTCCCTCGCCGGGCTGGATACCATCGCACTATCGCCCGTCTACCTGACTTCTACTTCGAGTGCTTCCAGACGCTCGAGCACGTCCGGGGAGCTGACGTGCACCCTCTTTCCATGGACTCACTCCAGGAGCATGACGAGGATTACCACCGGAACGTACATGACGCCTTAGCACCGGCTGGTCTCCTGGAGCTGACCACTATAGCTGCTGATTACCCAGACATTGCCCTCCAGGAGTTCTGGGCAACCTTTGATATGGACGAGCACAAGAGGAAGCAGCGCCAGAATGTCACCTTCTACCTTGGTGGGGTGTACAGACAGCTCACCTACGATGAGTTTGCCGCTCATCTCGGCATCCCCTACGAGCACTATCACGATCATCACCTCGGTTGGGGAGAAGATGATGACGAGGAGGAATACCACGCGCTCTAGAGCCACATGACAGGCGTACCTGGCAATCGCCTCGGGACGAGCAACTCAGTTAAGTCTCTCTCCCACCCGCTCTATAAATTTATTCATATGGTTTGGCGTAGGTCGCTTTTATATGTTCGAGACAAGGATCGCCACCATATCCTCAAGGAGGAGCTCATGCTTCTTCGGGCCATCCGAGAGAGCTATCTGCTACACCCCGGCTGGGTGCTAGCTCGCATCTTCCGCCAAAAGACCAGGAGGAGGACGCCACCTCGCAGGCTTTTGGGGGGCAACTTCATAGGACAGCTCATCATCTCCTTCGGCATCAGCCATGAATATGGCCCGCACATTCCGCGACGCCCAGTTAGGACCGTTGGAGGAGATTTGGCAGTCGAATACGACTTGGAGCTAGACCTCAGTCCCCATGTAGCAGCTGATCCTCCACTCCAGCATGTGGACGAATCGGAGGAAGAAGATGATGCTGAGGAGCAGCAACCGCAACCACAGCAGGGTACATCCACCATCAACCACTGGAGCTTCATGATTATATACCCTCGCCACACCATCAGGCAGGGTACATCCACCAGTCGCCGCCGCACATTCCCGATCCATATCCGGCGCCTACTCATCAGCCCCGACACCACCCTGCGGATGTTGGAGAGTTGTACGAGCGACTGCGGGAGTGGCGCATCACCGACAACGCCACTCAAGAGGCGCGATGGACTATTATGCAGCAGCATATGCGCCGCGCCGACCGGCGGTATGAGGCACAGATGGCGTGGCAACGCCAGCTCGGCGAATTTCTCCACTTTCCACCTCCCGGCTCACCTGACCAGCAGTGATCGGGTTGTATTCCTTTTCTGTCCTTTCTTTTATTTATTCTTTTCGGATTTCGGTCCAACTTTTTTCTGTGTGGATCCGGGACACTTGTCCCGATTTCCTTTTTATGTTTCATTTGTTTTTGTTTTGTACGCAGTAGGGAGATTCCCTTTGCTTCAGGTTCTGCTACACTTCCCTCTGCTTCGAGGATCCGTGCTCACCCTCTGAAATCAACCATCATCATCCAGGTTCTTACATTCCACTCTGAACTCTAGAGTTAGTCCTGTGAGGACACAGTCTGATTTAAGTGTGGGGTAGGATGCTAGAGAACCTTGCATGAACTTGATTGCCTCTTAATTGCATTATTTGTGTGCCTCGTGATTCCATTCCAGTCTCTCTAGCATTAGAATGGCTCAGTTCTTGATTTTTATGTTAAGTTATTGTTCAAACTTTCATAATGATGCTTAGACTCCTTAACCTAGAACTTGAGAACCAACTTGTATGCTTTGATGCTAAATTGCATGGTCAGAACAGAATTTTTAAAATCACACTTGTAGTTTGTAGCCTTGATTGCATGAAAATGACCGAATCCGACTAGCAAACCAACTGTGAGCTTTTGATCCATTGCACATAACTTGCAATTTTAATTCTTTCTGAGTGGTTTTCTGTTTACTTGAATGAGTTAGATTTGCATGAGACCTACTCGAGACCACACGATGACACGAGTTCTAGAAGGATAGGGGCACCTAGATTCAGCTACTAAGCCAGATAGCCTACCAAACGATAAAATCCACTAGGTTTAGACCCTTGAGCTTGGCCTGTTCTTTCGGTTCGATAATACATTACAACCATTTCTTCTTTCATTCCCTGTTGATCCCCTGTGATTGTAGTTCTAGATTGACCTACCGGAAGTCGGTTTGTGGCAACTTGCCTTTAGCCATTAAACAGGTGGTCTTAGCTAATATGTCCAGACGTGTAAACCCCTCTAGCAACTAAAAGAAAAATCGGCACAAAAGAAAAAAAATATAAAAAAGAAAGAAAAAGAGAAAATTGAAAAAAAAAATGAAGAAAAGAAAGTTAGAAAACTTCAAAGTGTAGTTCAAATAAAATGTTCTTCTCCCTACAAATGGAAGAACGAAGTAGAAAGAAAAGTTCAAAAGAAAGAAAAGAAAAAAATTGTGTAAAGAAAAAGAATAAGTGCTAGGTTGCTTGAGGGTATCATAGGACGAGCGTTCATTATTCCACCCGTGTTTGGTTAGACGGTAGGAAGCCATAGATTAGATTCGAGGGAAGTTAGTCGAAAGCTACACCGCACAAAGCCATCATCATTCATTCCCATCATCCATCTCATTATAAACCCGAGTAGTGTAGTATTCATTACGGTCCTAGCAGGGAAGTCCTTCTTGACTAGATACTCGTGTTGTCACAGTGGTGGAGATGTGGTCGAAATGCAAACCTATGACAGAATACGGTAACAAAAATGATCGAGAGCAGAAACACGTCCTTAAACACAGAGAGTGAGAGTTCCCATTGTACTATATATATCCTGTGTGAGGAGTCTGGTCGGTCAGGTCAAATTCGTGCATAATTGGTTGCTAATTACTTGTCGTGTGCAGTTTATTAGTGAGACCAGGTAGTTTGGCTGATCTGTATTCATGTTAGGTTTCTTGTTCTAGGATCGATCTGTCTAATAATTCATTGTGTTTGATTGAGCTCCAATTTAATCGATCTTATCATTTGTGAACATGAGCGTTTCTATTCAGTTTGCTTGAGGACAAGCAAAAGCTTAAGTGTGGGGTATTTGATGACACTCGATCTGACGTGATTATCAGCCTCATTTAAGCGACATTTCTTTGCTTAAGACATGGTTTTTAGGGTAGAATAACGAATATTCAATCGATTGCCCTATCTCGTGCCATTTGTGTTACTTTGGCCCATTTCGGGTCTATTTGATGGTTTTCTAGTGTTTTTGTGTTAGCACAGGTTTTTGCCGTCAAATAAAGTAACCATGGACGTGTCTAAAGCATTGGAACATCGAGGAACTGAACCGGAATCGATCAAAGGAGCCAATTAAGTTCAAGCAATCTCCTGCCCGTTTACAAAGAAGATTTCGCCGAAAATAACCTATTATTTTCGGCGAAAATTGTAGTGCAAATCGACTGGTGCCAACACAAAGAAGTATTCGGCGAAAAGAACACAGGGTTTTCGGCGAAGATGCAAGGGAAAATTCACTGATGTTCAACCAAGGAAGTTTTCGGCGAAAACATTATGTTTTCGGACCGAAACCTATTCGGCGAAAAGGACAGAAGGATTCAGCTGAGTGACCGGCCATTTACACAAGGATTTTTCGCCGAAAATATCCCTAATTTTCGGCAAAAATATCAGGCCAATCCGGATCAGTTAGGGTTAAGTATTTATACTTAACCCGGCGGCCCAAAAGAGGGAGAAAATCATAATTAATCATAATACAACTTTTCGAGATCAGAATTCAGAGAATTCTCTCAAGTTCTGGAGCGAAGAGTTGGAGTTCGAAGAGCCGGATAGAGATCGTGACGCCATCCCTTCCATCTCGGAGAACCGGAGCTAGGAGTGTAATCTACCGAAGATCGAAGTCTGTCAGAGTCCTCTAAATTAGGTTTTTCAGATTCTTTTATGTTCTTCCTCTGAATGATGAACTCTTTCTTTGTCTATGTTTCTTTTGTAATGATCATGAGTAGCTAAACTCGTTAGAGCTTAGACTAGATGAACCCTAAGTGATCCAGGGCTTTAAAGCGGTCACGGATCGGCGGTAATTAGATTCGAAGTTCAATCAGTTTCTCATTCATGTTTGATTTGTTCTTCATTGTTCATGTTTCTTGTCTGGATTGATCACCTAGATTAGATTCTTGTTAAGCTAAGGATAGAAGCGAACGCTTGTCTTACTTTAGAACATCAAATTGAACAATTAACCTTATAATTGGAGCATGCCTTTCGTAGGAACCGGTTAGGGTTAATTCACTGCAAGAGTAACTCATTAATCATTAGTAATTACACCAATTAATTAAGTCGTTGCGAGAGGCTACCGTACTCGGGCGGCTAGTTAATCTTGGTAGTTAGAACGGATAGAGCGAACCTTCGCCGGTCTTAAACCTAAGGGTAAGGAGTTATGGTGGTGTCTTAGTAATTGATTGAATGAGAATCGAAATCCGCTGATCTGTTGATTGCCAATGCTCTGGGGAACGAAGGGGGATTCAAAGTCTAAGTTCGTCTGTCATCCTTGTTTTCAAACCCTAATTCTCGATCTGCTTTAGTTTAATTTGTTTTAATTTCTCTGCATTTCTTAGAGATAGAAGTCGTGGAACTCACACCACGCACAACGTGTTTGCATTTGAGTACTTTGTCAGTTTTGAAGTAGTCAGTCATAGGAGACCCTCGGAATACGATCTGCTATAGCTTTTTCTTAGCATTAGTAGTTTATTTGGCTGAACGTCCGAACAACGACCGGGCGGCTCACTAGGAAGAAAAATAAATAAAGCTCAAAAAACAGAATAGAGCTGAAAAAATATATCGTCAGAAATTCATCGGTCATCCAGTTACTAAGAATCATCATCTTCTTTAAGGATCAATCAAAGTTATCCACCTTGCAAAGTTTGCGTAAGCATCAATAGAGAGCATCTAGGAAATCATCACCTCTTCAAGATTCTTTTCAAATGCTACCAATATGAAGGAATCCTCGAATCTCTAGCCAAGTCGAGAAACTATTAGGTCAAAACACTCTTCAGAACCTAACTAAAACCTCGAGTCAAACCAAGACGAGAAATAGCCTTTGCTCGCGCCCAAATTTAAATTGACAAAATCAATTGCTGATAAACAATTAAAGATAACCCTCAAAATGATTTTCCGGTGTATATATTTTCAAAACAAAATTAAAATGTCAGCATATTTTGTGCATTCATTAATCACACGATTTTTATGTTGAGCAAACATATTTATTCATTTCACTACATTTGTGTCCATAAAAAAAATATGTTCATTTCTTTCAAAAAAAAATCATGACATTTCATAACATATCATATTTTCAAAAAAAATCATGTCACACACTCATCTTGGAGAAGTTTCATCTCTCCAAAAAATCATTGAGCATGCATCCTACATCATACATCACACCGTTTATGTGTTCATCTGGACTCATGGATCAATATCGGTGAGAGACTTTGGTTCACATAAACAGTAAAAAATTCTAAAACAAATATCCATTCATCATAAACATTTCATGCATGTGATTTCATTCGATTTCTAGAAATCTAGGATCATGCATTAAAATCAATTTGAGACTTTCGTTCTCGTCCATTTCAAAAGAAAAAAAGCCTAAAAAATTACCCATTCATCATGAGCATTTCATGCATTTGATTTGATTTTATTTTTCAAAAATTCTAGAATCATGAATTCAGATGCATTCAAGACTTTGGTTCTTGCTCACATAAAAAAAAATCGAATCTTTCATTCATTTCATCACAAGCATTTCATACATATAAATTCATTTATTTAAAAAAAAAAACTCTTGAATCTTGCATTCAAATCAATTTGAGTCTTTCGTTCTCGCTCAAACAAAGAAAATTCAAATTTATTCATTCATATTATCATGAACATTTCATGCATTTAAATTCATTGGATTTCTCAAAAAAAATCTAGAATCATGCATGCAGACAAATTAAAGACTTTCTTTCTCATCCATTTCAAAAAAAAAAAAATCAATCATTCATATCATTATAAACATTTCATTCATTAAATTCATTTGTTTTTAAAAAAAATTCTATGAGCATGCATCTGAATCGTTTTGAGACTTTCATTCTCACGCATATCATATCATAACATGACATGACATTTAAATCTCATTACTATATTGTCAAACATTTAAAGCATCAAAATTATCTCAATTTTTACAAATCTAAATTCATGCATCGTTTGTGGATTCAAATAACTCTTCTGATTTTATTAAAATTTACCCTTGCGTGTCGGGTATAAACGCATTGCACTTCTTTCAAAAAAAAAATTTAAAAACTAGTCCATGCATCATGACTATAAACTGATTGCTCTTATTTTCAAAAAATTTCAAAAAATTAGTCCATGCATCATGACTATAAACTGATTACTCTTATTTTCAAAAATTTTCAAAAAATTAGTCCACGCATCATGACTATAAACTGATTGCTCTTATTTTCAAAAAAATTCAAAAATAGTCCACGCATCAGGACTAGGGCTGGCAGTCGGCCCGGTTCGGTCAAAAACCGAACCGAAAGGTCGGTTGACCGAAGCCGAAATGTGGTCGAATGTGTGACCGCGACCGAACCGAAAATGGTCGGTTTTTTAGCCGAACCGAACCGGCCGGTTTCGGTTCAGAATCGAGCCGTGACCGAAAAACCGAGTGAGACAATTTTGACCGAAATTAAGTAGGAAGAACCGAACCGAACAGAAAACCGGAATCAACCTCCTATCAATTCTCCAGAGGTATAGAAGGCTGTACAGGGGTTTTGGAAATATTCGGCGCGGCAATCGAGGGCGAAAGTCTAGACAAGCTGAATTCCCAGGTCTTGACCAACCGAGACTGGTACCAGGTGAGGTACTTGGGAGCGGACGGCGGCGAGGTCAACGGCGGTGGGTTCGTAATCGGGAACAACTACCTGATGAAGCTGAACAACCTGTTCGGGTGGGGGGGATACGGAGTGAAGTCACCGGAAGGGAGAATTACGGCGACGGCGTGGAACAGGTACGACGTGAGCATCGGGGAGGCGGTGGTGGATTACGTGGCGGCGGAGGCGAAGGCGAGGGAGATGGAATCGGAGATGGAGAAGAGGGCATCGGGCTGCGGGAATCGGAGAGGAGGGCGGCGGAGAAGGAAGAGATGTTGGGGTATTACAAGAGGATTCTGGAGGAGAATAAGGAGCTTGTGAAGGAGATGGAGAATGGGAAGAATCGGCTGAAAGAGTCTGGAGGCGGCGGTGATTTGGTGTACTCGGTCTTTATTCGGTTTCTGCCTCGGTTTCGGTTTAAACCGAAAACCGAGCTAAACCCGAAAAATCTAAAAAATTGCAACCGACGACCGAACCGAGTCGGTTTATATTCGGCTCGGTCCTCTCGATTTCGGTTCGGTTTTCGGTTTAAAACCGAAAAACCGGCAACCGACTGCCAGCCCTAATCAGGACTATAAACTGATTGCTCTTATTTTCAAAAAAAATTCAAAAAGTAGTCCATGCATCATGACTATAAACTGATTGCTCTTATTTTCAAACAAATTTCAAAAAAATTTGTCCATGCATCAAGACTATAAACTGATTGCCCTTATAAAAAAACAAAAAAAAAACCTCGGCATCCAGGGTCAGAATGGATCGCATATTTCGGAACGGGTGATAAGTCAAGCTGAGACCCTAGTACACAAAACCTCGGCATCCATGGTCAAAATGGATCGCATATTTCAAAACGGGTGATAAGTCAAGCTGAGACCCTAGTACACAAAACCTCGGCATCCAGGGTCAGAATGGATCGCATATTTCGGAACGGGTGATAATTCAAGCTGAGACCCTAGTACACAAAACCTCGGCATCCAAGGTCAGAATGGATCGCATATTTAGGAACGGGTAATAAGTCAAGCTGAGACCCTGGTACACAAAACCACGGCATCCAGGGTCAGAATGGATCGCATATTTAGGAATGGGTGATAAGTCAAGCTGAGACCCTAGTACACAAACCCTCGGCATCCAGGGGCAGAATGGATCGCATATTTGGAACGGGTGATAAGTCAAGCTGAGACCCTAGTACACAAAACCTCGGCATCCAGGGTCAGAATGGATCGCATATTTCAGAACGGGTGATAAGTCAAGCTGAGACCCTAGTACACAAAACCTCGGCATCCAGGGTCAAAATGGATCGCATATTTCAGAACGGGTGATAAGTCAAGCTGAGACCCTAGTACACAAAACCTCGGCATCCAGGGTCAGAATGGATCGCATATTTCGGAACGGGTGATAAGTCAAGCTGAGACCCTAGTACACAAAACCTCGGCATCCAGGGTCAGAATGGATCGCATATTTAGGAACGGGTAATAAGTCAAGCTGAGACCCTAGTACACAAACCCTCGGCATCCAGGGGCAGAATGGATCGCATATTTGGAACGAGTGATAAGTCAAGCTGAGACCCTAGTACACAAACCCTCGGCATCCAGGGGCAGAATGGATCGCATATTTGGAACGGGTGATAAGTCAAGCTGAGACCCTAGTACACAAAACCTCGGCATCCAGGGTCAGAATGGATCGCATATTTCGGAATGGGTGATAAGTCAAGCTGAGACCCTAGTACACAAAACCTCGGCATCCAGGGTCAGAATGGATCGCATATTTAGGAACGGGTGATAAGTCAAGCTGAGACCCTAGTACACAAACCCTCGGCGGGAATTGGAATTTTGTAGCCTAATTTAAAATTTTATGTACCGTCAGTAGCCAATTGCGTAACTATTTCCAAAACTAGCACAATCTGACCCACAGCCAGCGCGTAGCCAGCCGGCCTGCGCTAGCTGGCCAGCTAGCGCAGCGCTCAGCTAGCGCAGCGCTGGCCAGCAAGCGAAGTCAAAAGAAAGCTTTTTGTTTCTTCTGACACACTAACACTAACACAATTGTCAAATATAGGAAAATAGCAAATTGGTCACTTTTCTTTACATTTTTTATAAATAGATTATTATTATTATTATTATTATTTTGATAATATAAGTCGGCCTTGATAAAATGATAATATATATAAACTAGGATTAATTAAGAAAATTGTTTATTAGCCGTCACAATCTTTTGAATTACGGATCCCGATGTTACGTTTATTGGAGACACAACAATCAAGGAGAGAAAAAATTGCAATAATTTTTTTAACATGGAATCAATCAGCGCATAGCCAGACCAGCAGGACAGGACCTCGGGTCACGGTTATTTTAACTTTGAATTACTGATCCCGAAGTCACGTTTGTCATTTCTCTCCTTCATTGTTGTGTCTCCAACAGACGTGACCTCGTGATCCGTAATTCAAGAGATTGTGGCGGTTAATAATTTTTTTTGTAATTAATCCTAGTTTATATATATTATCATTTTATCAAGGCCGACTTATATTATCAAAATAATAAAAATAATAATAATAATCTATTTATAAAAAATGTAAAGAAAAGTGACCAATTTGCTATTTTCCTATATTTGACAATTGTGTTAGTGTTAGTGTGTCGGAAGAAACAAACAGCTTTCTTTTGACTTCGCTGGCTGGCCAGCGCTGGCTGGACAGCCATGCGCTGGCCGGCTGGCTACGCGCTGGCTGCGGGTCAGATTGTGCTAGTTTTGGACATAGTTACGCAATTGGCTACTGACGGTACATAAAATTTTAAATTAGGCTACAAAATTCCAATTCCCACCCTCGGCATCCAGGGGCAGAATGGATCGCATATTTGGAACGGGTGATAAGTCAAGCTGAGACCCTAGTACACAAACCCTCGGCATCCAGGGGCAGAATGGATCGCATATTTGGAACGGGTGATAAGTCAAGCTGAGACCCTAGTACACAAAACCTCGGCATCCAGGGTCAGAATGGATCGCATATTTCGGAATGGGTGATAAGTCAAGCTGAGACCCTAGTACACAAAACCTCGGCATCCAGGGTCAGAATGGATCGCATATTTTGGAACGGGTGATAAGTCAAGCTGAGACCCTAGTACACAAACCCTCGGCATCCAGGGGCAGAATGGATCGCATATTTTGGAACGGGTGATAAGTCAAGCTGAGACCCTAGTACACAAAACCTCTGCATCCAGGGGCAGAATGGATCGCATATTTTGGAACGGGTGATAAGTCAAGCGGAGACCCTAGTACACAAAACCTCGGCATCCAGGGTCAGAATGGATCGCATATTTCGGAACGGGTGATAAGTCAAGCTGAGACCCTAGTACAAAATTTATTTATGCACTCATAACCATTATATTATTATCCATCTTAAAAAAAAATCCAATTTTATCAATAAAAGGAATCTGAGAAGCCTTCCAAAATTAGGTTCCTATCTTTGTATCACTTTTCGTCACAGACAAAAGTAATACAAAGAGGGGCAACTGTTGTAACCAAATTTTGTCCGGCTTCTCGAATTATTTCCAAGTTTTAGGCCTATTTTTATCTTTCAAAATTTGGCCATATTTACAAAAATGATCTCTCTTGCGCTCCTGGAGTTATCTCGAAATTTATGAACTATTTTGAAATATTTCTTTAGCTATAACAAATTGTATTATAGAGTTTTCTCGTTTAATATAATTATCGAGGAGGATTTGAAGCTAGTCGAATCTCTAAATTTGGGCTCGAGGCCAAGTTTAAGTCATTGGGCTTTAGGCCCGTTTTCAATCGATTTCGAATTGGGGCTAAAGCCCATTTCCTAATGATCATGAGTTGGGCTCTCAACTCATTGTGAGCCTTAAACAAAAATTACAGAAATTAAAATTATTATTAATATTACAATAGTGAAATAAAAATAAAAATAACAAAATTCTCTCTTTTTCCTCTCATCTTCCATAAATAGAGGTTCTCCCAAAGAGGGAAAGGGAGGAAACAACACTAAAAAAAAAACACTCCCAACTTTCTGCTTCTTCTTCTAAACGGCAGAAACTGCCTCTCTTCCTCATTCTTCCTCTTCTTCTCCCTCAACTCTCCCCACCTACAAAAAAAAAAAGCAAAGCAAAGCAAAACAAGGCCAAGTGATAGAAGTAGTTAGTAAAGCAGAGGAGCAAGAAGTGGTATGGTTAGAAATTGATAGGTATATTTGAGTGTCGAATTCGGCTTTCGAAACTCAACTATATCTTTCGGTATTCTATCCATACCGAAAGCCAATTTCAACAACTTTGTTTACTTAACCCTACTAACTACTATTTCTGCTTGCTTTTATGCTATTAACTGATGCTATTGCTAACATTCATTTCCAAGATTCACTTCTATTTCTCTCATCTATTAAGCTTTATACTTAACTTATGATCATTCATCTTACTTTGCTAATACTAACAAGCATCTTAAATCAACCAAAGCCAATCACAAAATCAAGATATTAAAATAAGCAATTAGAGCCCAAGCAAAGGTTTAGGAGGGGCTGACCGTGGTTTAATCCTGTGTTTGTTTGGTCGAGTGTTCGGTTTGATCTCGTGATCACCATCTCTAACTCCTCCTCTTTAGCTCGTTCCTGGGTGCTCCTTTCCAATAGTAACCTAAATTAGCACACAAAAAAAGAGGACTTTGATCAGCAAAAATAATAATGTTATTGATAGTGAAAGTTGCATATTTACATTGAAACAAAAGAAAATAGAGATGTGCCTGTTCTTTTACAGATTTCGGCGGCGGCGGCGGGCAGATCATCACGGAAGACGGCGTCGACGTCGAGCAAAGAGACAGACGATGGCGGCGAAGGGATCCCGGCGGGCGGCGGCGGTATCATCAACAACAGCGAGCTTCTTCGACGACGGCGACGCAGACCAGCAACGGCGACGATGAACCAACATCGGACAGATGACGGCTACGGCGAACGCACGGCGGTGGCGGCTCGGCGGCGGTAACACGGCGACGAGCAACTGGCGGCGAAGAGACGATGATGGCTGCAGCGAAGAGACGATGATGGCGGCGGCGAAAAGACGATGATGGTGGCGGCGACTTCGAGATGGCAGATCCGACGACTTGGACGGCGGTGATAGTGGATTTCTTCGACGGCGGCCACGGAGAGAACAACGACGGCGCAGTGGCGGAGGGAACGACGATGTGGCGACGACCGGCGGCAGGTGATGGTTTTGTTCTTTTTTTGTTGATTTAAGGTTTGGATGAGAGGAAGGAAGAAGTTGAGAGGAGAGGAAGAAGAGGGTTCCAGAGAAGTTGAGAGGAAAAGAGAAGAGAGAGAGAAGAGAGGGTAGCGGCTGGATGAATAGTGAATAAGGGGCTGATTTTTTCAGCCCTCTTATCCTTTTATATGGCTCATATTAGGATTTCGTATTTACAAAATTGCTACCTGTCGTTTTAATTACGAGTTTGCCATTGAGGGGTGGGCTGACCGAATTTTGGTCATCTGGGCTGAGTTTGGAGTCCAAATCCTTGTTTCTTTAATTGATTAAATAAGCCAAACCAAATTTCAATTATTTTCAGCCCATAAGTATAGTACAATTAGAGTGGCGATCAACTAAATCGATTAGAGTTTCCCAATTTCGAGTAATCGCGGAATTGGTAATTATGGCAATCATTTCGTGAGTAATAATTTGTACATTATTGTTAATTAAAAGATGATGATATACTAATGATCTTAGACTAACTTCAATTCAAAATTTAATTGTACTCATAAACTTTACTCTGGTGCTAAGCTAAATCTATTAACTTAAGGTCGCCTTAGGGGTTAGTAACGACATTTTTACACTCGTGAAATATCGTGGAAATCCCGAGCCTAAAATTATCCAAATGTTTAAAATCAATACTAATCTTTGATTAGTAACGATTATTTCACACTCGTGAAATATCGTGAAAATCCCAAACATAAAATACTCAAAAACCATTACTAACCTTTGGGATTAGTAACGAAAGAAAACTCGTGAAAAATCTCGATTAAGCAAGAATCCTAATAATCGCTCTCATCATGGAAAATAGTAACGTTAGCCTCGACACTGGAAGTGGCGCGTGAAAACCCCTCACTCCAAAAATTATTGAACCGAAAATTAACTAAATCACAAAGAATCTCTATCAAAAGCAATCCGCGTTTTCTAATGCCCGAACTACGCGGACTTTGATCCCAATACTAATTGGGTACGTAGGCAGTCGAAAGACACAAGTCCACCTTTTTAAAAATTAATAAATCAAACTCTTTTTTTAAAACACTTAAATAATCAAGATTAGTAGTGTTAGTCTTTACAGCGGTAAAGACGCATAAACCTCTTTCTTCCTAAAATCACATTTTTTACGAAATGTGAGCTAAAATTAATAATCTTTTAAATAAAATATAAGGAGAGATTAGTAACGTCAGACTTAAGACTACTAAAGTCACGTGAAACGCTCACAACCTAAAAATCACAAAACAACCAAAACAAACTGCGACCACTCGGTTGCAAGCCAACTCAAATCAACTTTTCAAATCGAACTACGTGGACTTTGATTCCGGTTTCCGGATACGTAGGCAGTCACAAGACTCGAGTCCAACTTTCAAACAATTTTATCATTTTTCCTTTAAAACTATTTTTATAAAAAAAATCATCGGGATTAGTAGTGTGTCCTGACACTAGGCCAGATACATGAAACTCCCATTTTACGAAATTAAACACATTTTAATTAAAAGCACATCAACTGACTTATTGATTTTGGTAGTACCGGTTTACCGGGCGTTGTGGGGGTGCTAATCCTTCCCCACACGTAACCGTCCCCCTTATCCAGATCTCTGAACGCAGACCAAGCCCGGTTTAGGTTAAAATCATCTAAATCGGGCTCCAAGTGTCCAATCCACTTTAAGTGATTGGTGGCTACTCCAACCTTTTACCAAACCCACCGAAGAGACCAACGCGAAGCCGGGGATCGCGCGCCACGGACGGAAACGTTCAAGACAAAGATGATAACTAATTATCAAATTTAGTTAACTAGTTAACATCACGATTTGATAACTAGTTAACAAGATTATTAGATAACTAGTTAACGAGATTATTTGATAATTAGATAACATCATGATTAGTTAACTAGTTATACGATCTAGGTAACATGTTATTCAACGATCGTATAAGCTATTCCAACAATATTTACATTCAAATTTTTATAAAATGCCTAAAATCCTAAACTGTCAACAACAAGAAATTTAATGACTGAAATGTAATTTTTCAAATTTGTTTCCTTTCCTCTAGATCTAACTTTGGATTCTCCTGCTGCAATCAGACCTTAATGTTCAATCAATACACGCCTTTATCCCCTTATCCCTCTCCGTGCACACGCAGCACACCCAATCGCCGCCCTTCCCGTCACCGCTCTCCGACGTCTCCTCCTCCTTTTTCCTCATTATCCGCCGCCGATCGTCGCCGTCCGTCTCCTCAATCAGCATCATCAACGTATTAACATCCTCAGCGCCATCGCCAGATTCATCTTTGCTATTTCATCACCGCCTTCCGCCGATCGCCGGAACACAACATGCTCCATATCTTCTAACTCCGTGACTTCGCGTTCGCTGCAGCAGGACGAGAAGGATAGCTGCCGCGTTAGATTCTTCCACCCTGCCATGGGTGAAACAGAGAGATTGTGGAAAAGAGAGAAGTTTAGGAGATTGGGGAATTGGAGGAATTTGATTTTTGGGGAAGGAGATTAGTGGGGACGGAGCTCGTGTTCGGGTGTTGGGCAGTGGCGACGGTTTGTGTGGTCGGATTTCGGCGAGAAGTGCAGTGCAGTGGGAGATGATTTGGCAAAGAGATGAGACGGTGAGGTAGAGAGAGGAGACGGTGAAGGGTTTAATAATTTTATGAGAATGCCGGATTTGCCCTCCCTGTTTTTGGTTGGAACCGGTCCAACCCTTAAAGGGTTGGGTCCGGATCTTCACCCTGTCAATGGTCCAAAATACAACATCACATTAAATGATATATTTAAATAAATAAATAATAATACATACTTAATAATATAATACTCCGCCCATTGGGCGGGCAAAAATACTTTTTAATAATATAGATGAAGAGGGAAAATTGTCGTTCTGTTCTTATGATGAGAAGAACATGATTGTTCTGCAACAAATTTTGTGAAATTGTCAAAATCTATGAATAGTGTTATTTCTAGATTTTAAATAATTAGTGCCATCTTAGTTACAAGTTGAGCCTCTTTACTGAGTTGAGGAGGCTATAAACATCAACAAAAACATAAATATAAGATGTTACTACATGTTCTTATAGACCAATAATGCAATGAGTAAAATTACAAGGGTGCTTGCTCATAAGTCAAACATTTTCCGTCAGGGACGAGTAGGAATTAACATATAGTTTTGAATTAATTGAGATTAAATAGATAGCTAAATGAAGTAATTAACCAACTGTACAAAAACAGAGTAAATATAAGTTTCGGAGCACACATACTTGGACCGATATTTTCTACCATTTTGATCATCCATTGACCATCACGAAAATTGAAAATTACTACTAAAATTGGGTTCATACCTGTTTTTACATCCGCAACAAAAATAATTGAAAACAAAAAAAAAAAAAAAATAAAATGTACTTATTATTTACCCATGCCAGGAACATAGGGAATTTCAGTAGCGGTAATCCAAGCATCCCCTTCTACAAACAACTTGGAGGGTGTAAACTTGTCTGCCTCTGCGGCTCCGATATGCTTTATCCCGGGCCATTTGACCCGACCAGACTGATCCGAACCGGGACCCGTATTCTCATACTCAGCATAGTAAAGCGTATTGAGTCCCAAGTCTTTGTCCCAAGGCATAAAGCCCTCTGGGGTGATGACTCCATCAATGATGGTATGCATAATAACAGTTCTAGAATAAACCTTCCAAGGGCGTGCCAAGTAACCCTTATTCTGGTCCTTGACAGGAATGTAAGCTGGATCTCCCTTGATGTGACTATTTTGGATGACTATGGCTGACATTCCGTTAGGATCTTGACGGCCTTCTGCTGTCACGATACATGCCTGGTTGGGGAGTGGCTTACGTATTATCATGGTGCAGTTTTGGAGGACAGTCCGAGCAACACCGAAGATGAAGTCGATGGTGCCTGATATGACGCAGTTGCGGTAAAACTGACGGTTGGCTTGAGGGTATAAAGTGTCTTGGTAGCCGTCGAACTGACAGTTATAAAGTACAGAGTTGTCAGATTGTGACCTGTAAGCCACTGCTTGGTGGCCTTCTGCTCCTGCTGTGTTCTCGAACCCCATGTCCTTTGCTATAAACCCTGGTGCTAATATTGCTGCAAACCAATTAATATAACCATTATTATTGATTATAAAATATATTGGTCTGGTCTGGGATTAAAAAATTAAAAAAAAAACAAGTAATTGATTGTACGTACCAAATGTGGCTGTATCAGAAGTACGTGTGCCCTCGTGAAAATTCTTCCTCCCGGTGACCTTAGTCTTTGTTGGACCATCACCAATCATCATAAGTCCATTAACATATTTAGGAATGAGGATATGTTCATTATAAACACCTGCTTTGACGTGCATGACTATAGGAACCTTATGCTTCTTTTGAATACTCTGAATAGCCTGCGCAATAGTTTTAAACTGTCCGCTTCCATCTTGAGCCACCACAATATCTGGTTTAACATTGTCAGGAGTAGCCTGCAATAGCCTTCTTTGCATGGGCGTGACCCACTTTGGAAACCCTTCATCCAAACCTTCAGAAGCTTCACTCAACAATCTCCTATTTGCCGTCTTATTAAAACCTTCAGAAGCTTCATCCAAACCTGGAATGTTTAACGTCTTAAATATCTCAGCTAATCCTGTCACCATAGCCAACCCGTTACTAGTTAGCTCACCGGACAATTTTAATACCTCCCTCATTTTTTCACCAGACGAGCCAGTCGTGTTCCCGAACTCGTCCCTACACACTTCTTGATATGTAATTGTAGCCTCAAGCCAAGTCTTGAGATTATCAATGTGGACGTATGCTTTCGACATGTCAAAATTTTCCAGCTCGTCCACAGATCGCTTCAAGTCATCTATCGCAGTCTCTATGAGGTCTTCACAGATTTCAACTGCTCGCTTGGCCTTGGGATCTTGCGCTACCTCCTTGATGGTAGTTGAGTTCTTCATCGCATCTTTTAAAGAATCTACAGCAATCTCAAACCCAACCTGTACCATCTTTTTAGGGTCGGTTACGTTTTCGGTAGACCTTGAAAGACTACTCTCGCATGTTGCTTTGTACACTGATGGCTCGCATAAAACCTTTACGGATTTTGATGTTGTGGTTATTTGATTACTTGTGGAAGTTCCCTCGCCATCACTTTTACCAGGGTTATTGTTTACACCCACAGCAACTGCGACAACCATGGCCACTAGGAGGATGGACGACACACCCATCACCGCCATCTTCTTCTTTTTATCATTTTCGTCACCCATCTTTATCAATATCAGAAAATAATGTGATAAGTTTATAAACTTTTTTTTAATTACTATTAGACTATTTCATAGAGTTTAGTTCTCAGAGCTCGGTTGGGGAGAAATAGCCCCTCGACGGCTCTGCCTCTTTTATTTTCTTCTAATAACTGAGTTTTTTTTTTTTTTTTTATTATGTTTTATTTTCTATTCGTTTATGGAGATTATATATTTATATATACCAAAAAAGTGCAAGAAACGATAGAAGATGAGTAAAAATGGGGGAAATGTTGGTCAATGTTTTCTAAATATACTAGAGGTGTGTTTTCATTTTCTAAAATTGAGTTTTTTTTTCACTTTTATTAGTAGTTTTCTTCATAATTAATTGATGTAGCTTTCAAACCTTGAATTCTACTATCAAACCCATGAATTTTTTCTGGTGACTCGTTACTTGGTTATCAACTTATTTCGCTTGGAAGCCCTATTATTTTCATCTATTTCTGTTTTGTCTATTAAATGAATTAAACTTATTTCGCTTGGAAGTCCTACTATTTTCATCAATTTATTTTTTGTCCATTAAATGAATTAATAGTTATTTCTTTTTAACTTTGTCTACGTGGAAATTGTTTAATTGAATAAATTTTTTTTTTCCTCCTTCTTTCTTTTGATGGACGAGAGCTTAAACCTGATTACTACAAAACATACTAGAATTGTCAAATACATGCAAGTTGCAACCAAATTGGATTATGTTCCACTCCGATAGCATGGACAAACAATGAGATTCATGGTTGAATCTCGGGGTGAAAGATCTTGTGAACGATTTTGGGGTAATGAGTTGATTGGGTCCTTAATCGAGTTGATCTCTCAAGAATAAATGATATACGGCAGTGAGCTCAAGAATGACGTAAGAAAAAAGGAAGAAAAAAGGAGAATGAGAGTGTGCTAAAGGAATGTTCCTGTCAATGTCAGCTTGCCTGAGGACTTGGTACTAGTGTCGTATTCATAATATATTTGGGACCTAAGTGTGGTGGAAGCCTTCTATTGGTGGACGAGATCGAGGCAATCCCAACTGTATGAATGAGGCAGCCCTCTCAGACAATGCCATGTGGACCGCCACTCATGAGAGGCAAAAACGTGGCTGTCTATGTTATTATAGGGTTTGCTACTAGGTTGTTGGGCCTACCTTTTGACCCATTCCACGAGTCACACTATTCCGCATCGGGATGGGGCTAGGTGACCAGTTGAAACTGCCAAACCACATGAGTAAATTCTTTGACCCGTAACCGGAGTCCATTATCTAATGGTGTAATCAATTTCCCCTAACCATATCGCTTAGACTTGTCAAGAAGAGAGGATTTCTACGTCAGCAGACCATTTTTGGCCCTGTGACTGTGTTCATAAAACCACCCCCTTAAGTTTGTTTTGTACATTGGGAACAAATAATCTTCTTGATTGCCTAGTTGCACATGTAAAACCTATTTTTCATACCTATATCTAGCAAAAATGTTTCACCTTTTCCCTCTTTCCAAGATGTCTCTTCACATTTCTTCCGTTATCCACAAACAACTTTTTAAACTTCCCTTAACTTACATTCACTTTCCTTCTAACTCCTTCTCATCTTCCTCTAACCCTCTTAAACAAAGAACCTCCTACACCCAAGTCTTAACCTTTTCTCGTATTGTCCAAGTAAGTGAACTTTTGTTTCACTTAGGCTTTCTTTGTGCACTAAGTAAAAATTTCCTTGTACACTAGATAGATTCGCCTGGGACAATAATCTCGGGGGTCCCAAATATGTCTCTTCTGCCACTACAATGACGATTGAGAAGATCATGCCTCTTGGAAGGATTTCCACTAACTAGAAATATGATGCCCCCTCTCGCCTATCCACCATAGGCAACTGCCCCCGGGTTGGCACCTCGTATGGACTAAGAGCTTCAACAATGATGTTAGCCTCTTGCCATCTCTTTGAGTGATTTCTTTTCAAAAGTGTGTGAGGGTGTCGTTGGGGGCTTACACCGCCATCGCTTGGGATGTAGTTGTCGCTTTTGAGGTTGCTTGTAAAATAAAGCCAGAATACCTCCTAACATCCACCTTTTTAGCCTTCTTTACTTTATCAAGAAATTCTCCAATACCCTAAGCTTCTGTAAACGATAGGGGTTTACCCAAGTAGGAATGAAGAAGGTAGCTGATAACATGTGAGAAGTACTTCTTCCCCCTTGCAGAAATATTTATGATGTAATATCATTTATGAGTGCCACTTTCGTCGGTTTCATACTAATTAGAGATTAGTCGTCTTAAATAGTATCGTTGGACCTTTATGGTCCATTTTCACATTTACTAATATTCTTTTGATGCAATTTTGGGACACACGGAGATGGATGATGAAAATGTGGAGCTACCGATACAAACGACGCTCAATTCAGGGTCCAGATGACCAAGATATGATCGAAACTTGAAGAAGGACTCAAAGCAAGGCTGAGCGTGCGGCAACGAGCATGCTGGTACCTGTAGGCATGCCCGTGACCTCCTTCCAAATTTTTTTCATCTCGTATGTAACAGCCGGGCGTGCCATTACCCATAGCCACACCCGTGCTCTCCTCACAAAAGCTGACCAATCCGTATGCAGGGCTAGGCGACGCGTGGTGCCTTATGAACACACGCGGCGTCGAACCAGCTATAAGTATGCAGATTTTCAGCAAATAAGGGAGACTCATTTAATGGGATTCTTTTGAGAAGTTTTTGACGAACAAGAACACATTTCTTCTACTCCAAGCTCCTCCAACATCAAGTCCACCATCCTCCATCATCATTAACCATTGGGAGGTGGGGCACAAATTGAAGCCTACACCACTTGATTAAAGAAACATTGCCAAGATTTCTCAGCTAGGTTGTGTTATTCCTCTTTTGATGTGTAGCTAAATCCTCCTAGGGTTTATATTTGTCGAACCTTAGGAGAAATGTCAAATTGATCATGTATTGGGACTTCATATTGCTGCTTTACTCATGTTCTTAATGAAAGCTTACATGTTTGCGTTTTAAGCTTGATTCATGTGTTTCATGCTTGATTTCTTAGTTTGATTTGTTCTGAGAGGGTGGTCTTGATTTAGAGCCTAGGAGTGAATGCCTATGAGAACATTTCACTCGAGAGAGTAGCAAAATCTAGGTTCGTTTGGGTCAAAATCCTTATAGACATTTCATTGATCACTTGGTGGGAAACTAGGATTTCTTGAATTTGAGTCGATAGACCTATTGGGAAGTGTCTAGTTGCTTTAACATCTCCGCCCAACCGAACGTTTGGGAACTCAATTTTGGGTGATTGACGCATTGGAAACAATGTTCTTGAGGTCCCATCGAAGTTCGGGACGTTTGAAATTGAGTCGGGTTGAAGTTACAAACGAGCATGCTGTGCAGTGAAGAACACACACCGTGTGCCTTCATGATACACGTCGTGTATCTATGATACACGCTCATGCTATATTTCCAGCAAAGTTCGTCGAAATTGACAGAAGGAAACACCCGACCGTGTGTCTATAAAACACGTCGTGTAGTTTGAAGAAACACATCGTGTAGTTAAAAAACACTCAATGTGTCTTGATCTGAATATAAAATGATGGGTTTTGGATGGATTTTTGCAACTTCTCCCTCTCTCTTCCTCCTCGAAAATCCTTTTGACGAACAAAGGTTTTTTCCCATTAAAGCCATGATTCCGGGAGCTAGGGGTGTCCGATCGAGGATCTGTTTTCTCTTGTGCATTCATAGTGACGAGAGGAAGAGATCGCACATCTCAGTTTCTGGAGTTTCTAAGTGTCAGTGAATGAAGGAAGAAGCTACATTTTTAGAGAAGGAGAGCTTGTTCGTTCGGGTTTCTAGAAGTTGTTTAAATCCTCGTCTTCTTGTCAGATAAGGATTTAGCATATGATAGGTAATGATGGTCGAAGTGAGGAGTTGTGATTATGAATTAGATGAATTTAGGGATTGCATGAAAATGGAAGAGAGTAAAATGCGATAACCATTATGCGATTTCTATTTGATTGATTGTTGATGATTGCCAATTGATTGATTGTGGATGTATGTCAATTGCTATGATGTTGTGTTGTTGGGATTGGTGTAAACGATTAATGTGGATGATAAACAGATCAGAATTAGTAATGAGTGATAGGAGGGACGTGATTGAGATATTATGAACTTGTATATTTATTTTGTGATTCTCATATGTGATTGTAGGAGGATGATCCTTCCAATGTGGGGTCATCCTATTAATGATGAACAGGAGGATGATCCTTCCAATGTGGGGTCGTCCTATGAAGGAAGACCAAGATGGTAACCCTGGACTCACGACATGACTATCCCTGTACTTGCTGGTGGGGGTGGCCGGTGAGCTAGCTGTTTGCCCTTGTATAGTTTTTATGCATGAATTTTAGGTGTAATTGATTAAAGTGGAAAACGTGGAATTAATTGATTTGGGTGAATTGATGTTAGGTGATGAATTGGGTGTATTGATGATTGTGAATTGCGAAGTGATTGATGAGAATGGATGTGTGTCGGAATTGGTTGAATTGAGTTTGAAATCGAGTGAAACGAAATGTTTGGAAATAGGTGGAAAGTGATGGAATTAATGAGGGAAGTGATGGTTGGAATTGGATGGTTTTGATGAGGAAATTGAGGGATCGATTTGTTGGATGAATTTGAGGATTGGATTAATTCTCGTGATTACTTGAAATGGTAGAATCAGACGGAGCCAACGTTATCCCAAAGATATGTGATTGAGTTCGGTCTACGTGGGTAGATCACCTTGGTTGGATACCGAGGATTAGCTTTTGGTCAGTACCGAGGATTAGTTGCTAACTTCTGAGGGAGAGATTGTGAATGTTCATGGATTAAGGATCCATTGAGGATGCGTCTTGGACCCTCCTAGAAGAGTGGGTGCGTCTGTGGCCGGTGGGGTAGCGGGGGAATAACTCCTTAAGGCGCCTAATGAACTCACCTAGGTAAATCATTTGTGAATGGGTATGTGAATGTGTGTGTATGTATGTGCATGTGTGTGTGTATGAATGGTGAATGTAAGATGAGATGTGATGTTGAACTGTATGATGTAATGTTGAACTCTATATATGCAATGTAATGTTGAATTGTATGCATGATGATCTTTTTTTATTGATGATGTTGTGAATGGTGAATGTTGAAATGAGAACTGCACCTATGTGATCACCTAGACTTCTTTAGGGAATTAAAATCTGGCATGGCTGTGTCTGGTTCCATTGTTGGTTGTGTGCAGAGTTCGGAACCACTCTTTCAGGTTAGGTTTGGTGCATAGTTAAACCCAGTGGGTTCACTCAATTTCAATAGAAAATTGATCCCCCCTCTTCCTCTTTCAGGTGCGCGTGGTTAGTGAGAGTAAGTTGAGGTTTAGTGTATGCTTGATGGTGGTAGCACAGAAGTGGTTACAGATGCTTGTTTCTGGTTGGTGAGTTCCTCCTGCCACAGGAGCTGCTCCGAGTCATCAAATGCATCTTCTATCCCTGAAATCAGACATAACTCTAGCGGGTCGCTAGATAAGGCATTAGTAATAAAGCCGGTCGAAGCCAACTCCATAGCATCAATTGAAAAACACTTATCATCTTGTGTAGAATAATACTTCATACCGTCCTTAAGGCGGAATGTTACACTATCATCTCTGACCATCAAGGTCAACGAGCCTTATTTGCAATTGAAAAGTGCACCGGCCGTTGTCAGAAAGGGTCGGCCTAATATGAGTGTAACATCTACCTTTTGGGTATCTAAAATAACAAAATCTGCAACAATAGTAAAAGGGCCACAGTGAACAACCACGTCTTCTATTACTCCCCTAGGTAATTTAACAGATCTATCAGCTAGCACAAGGTGTAGACTAATAGCTTTTAGTTCTCCTAGGTTCAATTCTTTATAAAGGCGAGTAGGCATAACGTTAATGGAAGCACCAAGATCGGCCAGACTTCGTTCAATTTTTCTACCATTGATTATGCATGGTAAAGTAAAAGGGCCAGGATCATGACACTTAGCTGGGGGTGGTCGAGGAGGCGTGCTACAAATAACGGCCGAACACTCATCGGTGAGAGTGATGGTGGACACATCTCCATTCTTTACATTTTTCGCAAGATCCTTGAAGAACTTCCCAAGCGGTGCCATGATCTGTACAGCTTCAGTCACCGGAATCTTAATCTCTGTGTTCTTCAGAATTGAATACCACTTCTTGTATTGGGTGCCATGATCTTTAGCCTTATTATTCAAGGCTTTGGGAAAGGGGATCCTTGATTGGTAGGGTGCTAGAGGAGGCGTAGGAGCTGATGGTGGAGGAGGTGTCAGACCTATTTCCTCATCTTCCTTTTCTTTGTCCTCTTCTGCTGCTGTGATATCCTCAATCTCTGGCATGTCTATAGCTATAGCATCAGGTATCATATCTGGTTCTGGGATCTTAGGATCAGCTGTCTGTTTACCACTCTTGGTTGTGATGGCCTTAGCATGCTCATCCTTCAGGGTAGAGTTAGTTTGAAATGACGGCTGATCGAAGAGGCGGCTATTAGCCAACATGCTAGCAATGCTGTTTACCGTGCTCTCCACTCGTTGCTCTTGTGCGATCTGTCCTTGGTTAAGAGCATCTTGAGCTTTGAATTGATTATCATGATCGTCAAGCCTAGAGATGATCTGGTTGAGCTTCCTGTCTAAATCGTTCTCTTTGTGATCCTGTGACATTAATCGTTGAGGCTGCTGTCCTCTGGTGAATCCAGGAGGACCTTGATAATTACTGTTCAAGTACGGATTCTGGCGATTGCCGAAGTTGTAAGGAGGTCGCCCTTGGAAACTACCCTGTTGTTGGGGTTGTCGAAATTGTCGAAAGTCAATATAGCCTTGTTGAGTGTTAGTGAAGCCTTGATCGATGAAGTAGACTTCTTCAGTGGACTAGACATCTACTCTACCAAAATTCTGACAACAGCCCCCGTTATGTGGGCAGGTTCCACACCATTGACAATCAGTAACAAAGACGGAGGCTGAAGGAGGAGTGATAAGCCTGCCAGCCTTCATTAAGTGCTTCTGGACTTCTGCTTTAATATGCTCTTCAATGGTAAGCATACTCTTAACTCCTTCTGATTGTCTATCCCAATTCGTTGACTTGGAAGCACAGCTAGCAAAGTGGAGAAGAGCAGCTTGTGGAGTAAGAGTGGTAAAATCTCCCTCAGCCAAGGAGTTGACCCATTTAGCAGACTCCTCATTCATACCTCGAACAAAGATCTCAGCTAGTTGCCTTTGTTCGAAGCCATGATGAGGGCAATTGTAGAGGAGTTCTTGGAATTCATTCCAAGCATCATATAAGCTCATCCCTTCCTTCTGAATGAATTTGGAAATGTTGTCCTTATAAGGTGTAGTTCTAGAAGGAGGAAAGTATTCCTCTACAAAATCTTGAGCAAGATCGTCCGAGTTTGTATAGTGACCGGGCGGCTTGCTATTGAGCCACCTCTTTGCGGGACCTTTGAGAGAGAATGGGAAGGCTCGCAAGCATAAGGTTTTCTTATTGAGACTCCCACTCTTAAAAGTCTCGCATATAGTTAGGAAATCCGCCAAATGTGTGCATGGGTTATCATGCGGCTTTCCCTCGAACTGCACATCCCTAGAGATCATTCCCAGGAAGGGGATCTTGATCTCATAGTCAGGATCATCTTCATTGCGTGGCACGGAAATGGAGGACCGAACACTAGTTGCGCTCGGCTTATTGTAATCCGCAAGGCTCTTCTGAGCAGCCATTGTGGTGGGAGAGGGCGACAGCAAATCTGACGACGTGGATGAAGCGAAAGAAGATGAGGAGCTCTCCTTAAACTCCTCGATCTTAAGTGGTGTAGCGGATGAGGGCAGGTTGATTCTGACTTGCTTTGGAACTCGCGGTTACTTAGGCGGAGCAGAACTACCCGACTTATCTGAGCTAAAAGTCTTGAGAGGCTTAGACTGAGAACGAGTGAACGGGTGGTTCATAAACCTGTACACAACCTACAAATAACAAAAACAAACACAACCGATGTAAAATTGAAGTGTGATGGAAAGATGAAATATGGAAAGGTAGAAGAATAAAGTGCCAACTCTTCTTTCAAACAATTAGAAGAGTTCCCCGGCAGCGGCGCCAATTTGGTGAGCACATTTTCACGTGTTGTCAAATAACTACCCTACTTAAAAAGTAAGGTAGATCAAATCTCTTGAGGTTTCTTCAAATCATTTACTCAAAGGAGTTGGCAATTTATTCGGGTTTAAACAGATTGTGCGTGGTGTGAGTTCCACGACTTCTAAACTATAAAGCAAGGAAATTGAAATGAAAACAAAAGACAGAAAGAAAGATTGGTTTGACTTAACAAGACGACATACAAGCTTACACTTTGAATCCCCCTAAGATCACCAGAGCATTGGCAATCACAAGACCAGCGGTTTTAAATCCTAATTCATTCAGTTTTCAGACACCACCATAACTTCTGACCCTTAGGTTTAAGTTCGGCGAAAGTTCGCTCTATCCGATCTAACTACCAAGATTAATTAACCGCCCGTGCATTCACTTCTGCAACGAAAAATTAATTGGCGCGATTACTAGTGATTTATGAGTTACTCTAGCAGTGGATTAATCCTAAATGGTTCCTATGAAAAGCAGTGGATTAATCCTAAATTGAATAGATTAATTGTTAATTTGGTGTTTTAAAGTAAGGCGGGTGTTCGCCTCTATCCTTAGCTTAACAAGAATCTAGTTTAGGTGATCAAGCTAGAAAAGAAACACAGACAATGAAGAACAAATCAAACATGCAAGAGAAACTGTCTGAATCTGAATCTAATTACCGCCGATCCGTGACCGCTTTAAAGCCCCGGGTCACTTAGGGTTCATCTAATCTAAGCTCTACGAGTTTAGCTACTCATATTCAATACAAGAGAATAGAAAACAGTCAAGGAATACATCTCATGTAGGAAGAACAGAGAAGAACTGTAAAACCTAATTTGATGAATCCGTGAAGCTTCAATCTCGAGAATCTTCAACTCCTATCTCTGAGCACTCCGAGGTGGAAAGAGGACGTCACGATCTCTCCAGGAACTCTGAGGATGCTCTCAACTCTCTCTCGAACTCTCAAGTTTGGAAATTAATCTTTGGGGAAAACTATATCTTGAATGATGTCTCCCTTATATAGGGTTTCCAAAGCTGCGCAGGAAAAGGAAAGAGTTTTCGGCGAGAACCTTGAAAGTTCTCGACAAGAACTTTCATGGAAATCCTCCTGTTTACTTCGACAAACTGTGCAATGTATTTCTTCAATAGTTTTCGGCGAGAACTTCTTCAAAATTTCTCCTGGATCTTTCTGTGTGGATAACTATTCGGCGAGAACTTTGAATCTTCTCGTCGAATTCTTCAGTGTTGGAAGGGGAATGTTTTTGGCTTTCACTTGTATGATTTCTGGATCGATTCCGGGCAGTTCCTTTAGGTTCTCTTGCTTCCCGAGCACGTCTGTGGCTACGTTATTGATGGAAAAAACCTGTGCATTCACAAAGCACTAGAAAACACATCAAATAAACCCATAACGGGCCAAAGTAAACAAAACGGTAAGAAATAGAGTAATCGAGTGAAAACACCCTAAACTACCCCAAAAACCGTCTCAAGCAGGGAAATCCCGCTTAAATGAGGATGATAATCACGTCAAATCGAGTGTCATCAAATACCCCACACTTAAGATTTTGCTTGTCCTCAAGCAAATTGAACTAGAACGCACCCAGATTCACAAATGACAAGATCGATCAAGTTGAGGATCAAACCTTCACAATGAATTATTAAACAGCTACACCTAGAACAAGTAACCTAACAGGCAAACACGTCAACCAAACAACCTGGTCTCACTAATTATCTACACACAACAGGGAGCAATCACCAATCAAGCACAAAACCGACCTAACCGACTAGGCTCCTCACACAAATAAAATTTAGTACATGGGGGACTCTCGCACTCTGTGTTTAGGGACGTGTTTCTTCTCTCAATCACTTTCTCGACTGAAGTATGTCATATGTTTGCAATTCGACCACATATCCACCACTGTCACAACACGAGTAACTAGTCAAAAGGGCTTTCGCAAGGGACTTGTAACGATTCCTACACTATAAGGGTTTATGATGAATGGATGATGGAATTGGCTTTTGTGCGGCATAGCTTTTGACTAACTTCACTCGAATCTAGCCTATGGCTTCCTACCGTCTAACCAAACATGGGTGGAATAGTGTACGCTCGTCCTATGATACCCTCAAGCAACCTAGCACTTTATTTTGTAATATTTTTTTCTTTTTCTGAAATTTTCTGAATTGAGGGAGATAGAAGACACCTCTCCCTTCTTCATGTTTTTCACGAAGTCCTTCAAGATTTTCCCGAGAGGTGGTATCGTCTCTGTAGCATCACTGAGGGGCATCTTGAGCTCCTTCTTGTTCAAAACTGAGCGCCACTTCTTGTACTTGAAGTCATGGGTCTTTGACTTCTAGGCTTGAAGGAACGGGATCCTAGGCTGATATGGATGCAGAACAGGCTTAGGAGATGGTGGTTGAGGAGGCAGGGCAATCTCTTCCTCTTCTTCTTCCTTGGTCATGATTTCCTCAATCTCTGGAGTGGAATCCGGGACTGTGGCACCAGCCAGTTGTTTGCCGTTTATTGTTGAGATGTGATTGACGTGCTCTTTCCATAGTTGCATTGGTTTTGATATGGTGGTTGATAAACTCCATTTGCTTGATTTTTTGACTTATGCTCTTGATATGACCCAAACGGTCGGCTGGTCTGAATCTGATTTCCTCCGGAGTTGTAAGGTGGACGCTCTTGGAAGCTTCCTTGTTGATGTTGTTGTTGAGGTTGTCTGTATTGGCGGTAGTCAGAATATCCTTGTTGGTTGTTAGTGTAACCTTGACCAATAAAATTCAGCTCTTCGACAGACCAGACACTTGCTTTGTCAAAATTCTAGCAGTTTCCTCTGTTATGTGCGCATGGCGCATGCGCCACACCACTCGAGTCAGTGACGAAGATGGAAGCTGATGGCAGGCTGATGGGTGCTCCAGCTTTCTTGATATTTTTTCTGGACTTCAGCCTGGACCTGCTCTTCGAAATCCAATTGGCTCTTTGTGCCTTCAAATTGCCTCTCCCAGTTTTTAGACTTCGAGGCATGGTGCGCAAATTAATGCACACAAAGTTTTACTCAATGGATCGCTCCAAAGAGATCGTTTTTCCCTAGGGTCTTCCTTTCTCTATTACTCAGGAATGTGAATTAAAGCGAATTGAGGTTTCATTTCGGGTTTGAACTGGTTTATGAACTAATGAAAATAATTAAGCAATAAGATCAAGTAAACAAGTAAAACAAATTGGGGTTTTGAATTTAGACTAAGGCGGTTGTTCAGACTCGAATCCACGCTAGTTCGGTTAAGATGGATGAAACTATGCAATCGAAGAAATTCAACAGACTAGACGACTCAGCAATTCCTTTTGTAATCTCTACTCCATGGCCAGGCCGTAGAGATTCTATTCTATCAAACCTACAAGCTCCTATGGTCAAGCTAACTTGCAAGAAACCAAGAACGAACAAGAATAGTGAAATGCCACAAGATCATGCAAAGAGATTAGGTTCTGACAACCCTATGGTCAAGCTATTGGAGAACCTAACGACCTCCTGAACTCTAGAATAAAATGCATTCATGGTCAGACCCGCAATTCAAAGATAAACTCAGAAACTAACAATTGATCAAGTTGCCAGAATCAAAAAGCTTAAATTAGGGTTCAGGAGAAATCACATCTAAGTCTGAAAGATCATCGATTAACATAAACGGGTTAGAAACCCGAAATCATCCATACAAAATCCTAACTAATGCTTCATCTAATCTAAACAACCCTAAAGAGTTTAGCCAGACATAGCAGGAGAAGAAATCAGAAAAGTATGAGAAAAGAAAACTGGAGAAGAAAACATCTTACTCCGAGAAATCCTAATCCTGACAAATTTAGAAGTCTACCGAGCTAATCCTTGCTTCTTCTTGCCCAATCGCGTCTTCAAAGCTCCGTCTTCACCTCCGAGAGTGTCTGGTTCGTCAAAGAAAAAGTGAAGAATTCTGTATTTTGAAGTATGTTTCCTCTCTCCTCGAAATTGGGTTAAAAACCCAATTCCCGTCGAAAATATGGAAAATGGCCAAAAGTGCGCCTGGCAGGGTTAAAATGTGTGTCGGCGCACTTCTGCCCCTAAAAGGCGCACTTTTGGATTATGTTGGAAAGTCCGCCGAACGCTATTACCAAAGTGCGCCTGGCCCTTCGAAAAGTGCGCCAGCGCACATTTGGTAGCAAATTGCGCACTTTTTGGAGCTGAGTTCAGCTCCAAGCTTCTTTCGGCAATTTCAACCTCATTTGTGCTCCGAATTGATCCCCGTTTGAATCGCCAAGCTCGTAGAAAAGTCCTCTATGATGTGAAATCCTGAAATCTCATCAAAATAACTCGAAAACACATCAAACGACCCAAAAGAGGGCCAACGGGGAATAAAATATATTTTACATAAAAATCATTCAAGTTCATCACAATTTAGAGTCAAACATGGGGAATGTCGTTCAAATATGGCGAGATAAACGCGGTAAATCTTACGTCATCAAATCACCCCACACTTAAACTTTTGTTTGTCCTCAAACAAATAGAATTTTCGAATCTCGCCCAAATTCACAAATGACAAGATCAACTACACCGAAGTTCAATCTCTGACAATTTAACCTAAACTGTATCATTCAGAAAACGCAACCCACGCATGAAAGAAAATCTACCAAACAAATCCAAGTCTCACTATCATCTGCACACATCAAGTAATAAGCACCAATCAAGCACGAATTCGTCCTAACCGACCAGACTTCCTTACACAGAAAATATAGCAATAGGGAACTCTCACACTCTGTGTTTAGGGACGTGTTTAAGCTCTCAATCACTTTCTTGACCGAATTATGTCATAAGTTTGCATTTCGACCACCATTTCCACCACTGTGACAACATGAGTAACTAGTCAAGAAGGTCTTCCCTGCTAGGGACTGTAATGATTCTATACTACGGGGGCTTATGATGAATGGATGAAGGGATGTATGATGATGTAAGGAATGGTGCGGTGCAGCAATCGACTAACCTCCCTCGAATCAAAATCTAAGGATTCCTACCGTCTAACCAGGTACGGGCGGAATAATGAACGCTCGTCCTATGACACCCTCAAACAACTTAACATTTATATTTTTTTTGTTTTTTTTTTTTTTTTGTTTTTTTTATTATTTTTTTCTTTCGTTCTTCCATATGTAAGGAGACGAACGTTTGAAACTAACTATCTTCTACTTTGACTTCAACTTTATTTGTACTTTTGTATTTTGATTTTTTTTTAGTGCTAAATTTTTTAATTGTAAAAGGGGTTTACACGTCTGGACATATTAGCTAAGACCACCGGTTTGCTGGCTATAGGCAAGTCACCACAGACCAACTTCCGGTTAGATAATCTCAAGCTACTACCACAGGGATCAACGGGGGAAACAAAAACGGGGGAATAAGCTGTAACGTAATATCGAACCGAAAGAACAGGCCAAGCTCAAAGGTTTACACCTAGGGGAATTAATATCCTGACAGCTTCTGGCTTTGGTAGCAATTCTACGTGCCCCTATCATCCTAGTACTCGTGTTATCGTGTGGTCTCAAATAGGTCTCATGCAAATTCTAACGCATTTAAGTACAAGAAAGCCACTCAAAAAGAAACAAATTGCAAGTTTACGCGCAACGAATCAAAAGCTCACCAATAGCTGCTAGTCGGGTTTGAATCATTTCTGTGCAATTCAAAGTGAAGCTACAAGAGTGATTCTAAAATATGTTCTGACCGGATTTATTTAATTTCAATTCAAACATGCTGGTTACAGGTTCTAGATAAGATAGTCTAAGCGTCATTGCGAAAGATTTTAAATCAGTTAAGCATAGCAAGTCAAGAACAGAACAAGATTCAATCATGGAAGACATACCGAAATCGCAGCAATGCAACCCTAAAAAATAAACATCCCACCCCACACCTAATTTTGGACATTGTCCTCAATGTTCCACACCAAAGAATTAACATGAAAAAGAGAGTGTATAGGGGTACCAGGAAATAGATCATAAGGTTGCCAGAGAAGGCATCATTAATTCTTCGGCATGAACGTCCTGATCAGAACTGGAAGCACAAGAAATTTGGCCATATATCCTTAGTTAAGTGGAAAAGAGAAAACATCACACGATCAGAGCATTCAGATGATAACAGTATATATGACTGGACTCAAAGTTCACAAAGACTCAAAAGAACAAAACGACTCAAAATCCACTTCGAAAATAAAAAGTACAAGTTCAGATAAAAATCCTGAGGTCAAACACGGTCAGTCATCCTGCTTGCGTCTCCGGCAGGGTCTCTGGTTACGGGGTGCTGGAGGTGGAGATGGCTGGCGATCCAAGATCTGCTAAAGCAGCTCCATCTGCTGAGTGTGCTGCCTGTTCATCCTCGCTATCTCCGAATCGTGCCAGGTTTGCTGGCGCTGCTGAAAATCCCGAACCTCCTGCTGCAAGGAAGAGTACCCTAGCTAAAACTGACCCGCCACTCATTCATCTGAGTCCATCGGGCCTCCTGCTGCTGCTGCCAGGGGTGATCACCCTGTCCAAAAACTGTCTGCCACTCTTGAACCCGATGGAGTGGTGTATGATAGGCTCCCTCATCTGACCCTGCTGCATAAACTGAGGAGGCACTGGATCGGCGTCCTCGGGGACTGGAATCTGAGGTTGCGGAGGTGGAACTGGTCGGGGGACCAATCCAACAGAAATCAAGTACTAAGGTCCCAGAATCCTGGGGGGTTCATCCCAGTAAAAACCTCAGGCTCCCAATTACCTCTAATGCCAACGGTCTCAATGATGCGGGAGACATACCAGCCTCCAGGAAGGGAACGAGGTACAATAGCGCCGGTGACACGCTTGAGGAAGAACTGAGCCACCAAATACCCTACATGAAGGCTGTACTCGCTAAGCATGCTCCTCACCAGAAACATCTCATCTCCATATAAATGATGACCACCGGTGCTATGGTGGCAAATGCTCCGGATCAAAATCAAATGGATGAACCGCCACACCGGGCACTCAATGTGGCGATACTTGGAACGGTTGGTGGTAAACCCCCCTTGGTTGCCAGTGAGGTCGTACCAGACTCTGGACTTGTTTGCTGTCCTTTCCACTCCGGTCTCTGGAATCTTAAAAATTGTGAAGCTTCCAGTTTAATCAAATCCCAGCAATCGCCCAAAAGAGTCATAGGACTCCTGGAAAAGAACACCTCCCAAGCGAAAGTGAATGTGCCTTATCCCCCTATCCTTCACCCTAGGGGATAAGCTGAAAGTACACCATAGTTCCTGAAGTGGTATAAGTGGGGCGGGGTCTGTCACCTGGAACAACCCCAGCAAGTTAGCCCATCGCAACCGATGGACTAGAGTCTCATGAAATGCTAGGAACTGCTCCCTTATTGCCTCAAAGTCGACCACCACCCCTGGTGTGGGCTGGAGGTGGTGAATCCGCCAGTAGGAACTCCAGTGGTCCTCATGTGGGACAGCCCGAATGAACCGATGCAGACCAGGCACATTCTCTTTTGGTGGTGGATCTTCATGAGGACCCGAAAGAGGCACCAAACTAAAGGGTGTGGAAGGCTCGGCCTCGTCAGCTGAGATGCTACCTGAGTCTTGCTGAGGATCGATTGCGGCGGTCTGCCCACGTCTGGAAAAGCTAGCCATACTCTGCTACTCAAACAAACCACAATAAGACAGAACCAAGACTTAACAAAATTTTGAGCATCATGACGACAATTAATCAATGTTCAAGACAGAGCAAATTCATCAATCATTAACATCAGAACAACCACATTATCCTCCATAGACTAACAAGCTCCCATCAAGTTAAGAAACAACACAGTTGCAATCACAAGTATTCACCAACCCACATCTCTCAATTGCCACAATTTCAAGGCAAAGTAGCATTCTCACTAGGCATGGAAACTGAATGAATTATGGATACCTCAATAAGATCATATAGCAGGAAAGGTAATTGAAACACCCTACACTTAGAGCATAAACACACTAAGAACATAAAGTTTCCATTACTAACCGAATTAAGCTACGAATCTACGTCATACGACATCCAATTCACTCCAAATTGCAACCACAACATCGCAACACAACCAATTTCATCAAGGATTACTCAATTTAGAAAACCCCCAAATTCAGAAATTTAGGGTTCTTAGCTCGAAAATCACCAATCCAAAATTTTTAACTAAAATGAACAAAAATTGGTGCAATAGATTCGTGGTGAAGTGTAGAGTAACATACCTCAAAGTGGTGATAGTAAATTCCTCAAGAAAATCGACGAACGACCCGAAAACACCAAAACTAGGTTTTGGTTCGAACCTAGCTCAAATCTTGACCAAATCAGGAGAAAATCGGTTGGGGAGGGGCAGAAATCAGTAGGGAGTGAAAAGGGATGAAAATTTCGGTTTGGGTTCGTGAAAATCAGAGAGGTTTGGGGAGATTTTTTATGAAAAAGTTGAAGAACAAGGGAGAGAACCTTTTGTTCTTGCTGAGTTCGAAGAGAGAGAAGGGGAAAAAGTGAGTTTGATCCGAAAAGTTGAGGGGAAAGGAGGAAAATGTGTTTCCGGAAGGGGAAAAGTGCGCCTGCACTTCAAAATGTGCGCCAGCGCACATTGACCCCAAAAAGGCGCACTTTTGAATATTTGTTAAAATTCCGCCGAACCATGTTTGTAAAGTGCGCTTGCACCTTAAAAAAGTGTGCCGGCACATTTCTACCCCAAAAATCCGCACTTTTCGACCTGGAAACAATTTTTTGCGCTATTACCAAAGTGCGCCTGGCAACACTTAAAAGTGCGTCGGCGCACTTTTGAACCCAAAATCCTCACTTTTTAACCTGATGCTAGGAAATTCAATTAATTCTTGAAAAATTTGCTTAAAATCCTTAGCTCAGAAACGACCAACGATCTTAAAATTTGACTCTCAAGGACTGACACTCACACTAAACTGGCTCAACGACTCTACCATGCACTCGACTCAATAAATTTAAAGACTCCAGACTCGGGTTGCCTCCCAAGAAGCGCTCTCGTTTAACGTCTTTGAGATAGACGATAACTGGTTTACGGTGCTTCGAGACTAAACTCCTCTACTACACCAACGAATGCTCCAGCTACATATGGCTTCAGACGATGGCCATTCACCTTAAAGGGTTCTTCTCCGGCCTTGAAAATTTCCACAGCGCCATGAGAAAGGACTTTAGAAACCGTGAATGGACCCATCCACCTAGACTTCAGCTTGCCCGGGAAGAGGTGGAGACGTGAATTGTAGAGGAGGACCTGATCTCCTTCTTTAAACTCCTTGTTTCCCTTCAAGCGCGAGTCATGAAGCTTCTTCGTACGCTCCTTGTAAATATTCGAGCTCTCGTAAGCTCGGTTCCTCCATTCCTCAAGCTCTAATACCTGTAATTTTTGTTCTTCACCTGCCAAACTAGCATCCAGATTTAGTAGCTTAAGGGCCCAGTAGGCTCAATGCTCGAGCTCTACTGGCAGATGACACGCTTTCCCGTATACTAGAAAATATGGGGAGGTTCCTATAGGTTTTTAAACGCTGTCCTATATGCCCAAAGCGCATCATCTAGCTTGGTAGACCAATCATTCTGGGATTGATCGACGGTTTTCTCTAGGATCCGTTTCATTTCCCGGTTTGACACCTCGACTTGACCACTTGTTTGAGGGTGGCAAGTTGTGGACAAATGATGGGTAACACCAAACTTTTGGCACACCTTATCAAATTGACCCTGAAAATGAGTTCCACGGTCGCTAATGATTGTCCTAGGTGCACCAAAATGAGAAAACAACTTCTTGAGGAACTATCCAACAACTCGGGCATCGTTAGTGGGGAGAACTTGCGCTTCCGCCCACTTCGACACATAATCCACAGCCACAAGTATGTACTTGTTTCCAAAAGGCATAGAAAAGGGGCCCATAAAGTCGATTCCCCAAACATCAAAGATTTCTACAACCATAGACACTTGTTGAGGCATTTCATCACGTTTAGAAATCTTACCTGCTCGTTGGCATGCATCGCACGCCTTGATGAAATCCTGACAATCCTTGAAGATGGTGGGCCAGTAGAATCCAGAAGACAAAACCTTTCGCGCAGTACGGTTCCCTCCATGATGGCCACCAACAGGTCCGGAATGGCAATGCACCAATATGTCCCTAGCCTCCGCTAGAGTTACGCACCTCTGGATAATTTCATCAAAGTTGATTCGGAAGAGGTACGAGTCATCCTAGAAGTACTTCTTCACCTCAGTAAAGAACTTCCTTCTATCTTGGCGAGAGAAATCCATCCTCACGTACTCGGTGGCTAGAAAGTTAGCCAGATCCGCAAACCAAAGCCCTTCCGCCTCACTCATCATAACGGTGAAAAGGTGTTCCTCCGGAAAGGTCTATCGAACTGCCAGATTGTCATCTGTACTCTGCTCAGGTCCCTCTAATCATGATAAATGATCTGCAGCCACATTCTCCGACCCTTTCTTATCTTGGATTCTAAAATCAAATTCTTGAAGGAGAAGAATCCAACGGATCAACCTGGGCTTGGCATCCGCCTTGCTCATCAGGTGTCGGATAGCCGCATGATCTGTGAAAACTGTGACTTGAGATAGCACAAGATAAGAGCAAAACTTGTCAAAGGCAAAGACTACCGCTAACATCTCTTTCTCAATAGTGGTGTAATTTCGTTGCGCCTCGTTCATAGTCTTGCTAGCATAATAGATAGGCTTGAACCTCTTCTCAATCCGCTGCCCCAAGATAGCTCCAACGGCATAATCACTCGCATCGCACATAAGCTCGAATGGCAGATCCCAATCCGGAGCTACAACAATAGGTGCAGACACGAGCTTGTTCTTCAAGGTCTCAAAAGCTGTCATACACTTCTCATCGAAGATAAAAGGAACCTCTTTCTGCAACAAACGAGTCATAGGCAAAGTTATCTTGGAGAAATCCTAGATGAATTGCCTATAAAATCATGCATGACCAAGAAAACTTCTTACTGCCTTGACAGAAGATGGAGGTGGCAACTTAGCAATGGTGTCGATCTTTGCCGGATCAACCTCAATACCCTTCTTCGAAACCTTGTGCACAAGCACAATGCCATCCCTCACCATGAAATAGCTCTTCTCCCAGCTAAGAGCTAAATTTGTAGCTTCACACTTCTTCATGACTTTCTCAAGGTTCTTCAAGCCATGATCAAAAGAATCTCCATAAACCGAGAAATCGTCCATAAATACCTCCATAACATCTCCAATGAGCTCATCAAAGATAGCTATCATGCATCTCTGAAACGTAGCTGGTGCGTTACAGAGTCCGAAAGGAATTATGCAGTAGGCAAAAGTACCAAACGGGCATGTGAAGGTGGTCTTTTCTTGATCGCCAAGCGCAATGGGAATCTGAAAATACCCGAACATCTCGCCAAACGCTCCAGCATCTAATCAATAAAAGGAAGGGGAAAGTGATCCTTCCTTGTAGCATCATTCAGTCGTCTGTAATCAATACAGACTCTCCATCTGTTAACCGTCCTTGTAGGGATGAGCTCTTCCGCTGCATTAGGAATGACGGTGATGCCTCCCTTCTTCGGCACACAATGAACCGGACTCACCCATTTACTATCAGATATGGGATAGATGATCCTGGCATCCATGAGCTTAATCACTTCCTTCTTTACAACCTCCATCATATTTGGATTTAGACGTCATTGAGGTTGTCTAACCGGTTTCTAATTCTCTTCAAGGAAGATATGATGCATGCAATAAGAAGCGTGAATCGCTTTGATATCTGTCACATTCCAAGCTATAGCATGCACATGCTTCCGCAGCAAAGACAGGAGTTCATCTTTCTGAGGTAAAGAGAGGGTCGAGCTAATAATGACCGGAAGCTTGGAGCGCCTTCCAGATAGGCATACTCCAGGTGCGAAGGAAGATCATTCAACTCAAGTTCTGGAGCTTCTTAATATGATGTCGGAAGCGAGTCTCTGGTGCAAAAGCAGTTTGTTGAACCTGGATCTCATAATCCATGGACTCATACGTGCTCATAGATGCTACTTGTTCATCCCGGATTGCTCCTGCATCAACAAACTGACCAGAAACAATACACTTCTCTAGCGAGTCTTCACTCACTAGGTTAGTAAAAATGGATGTAGAGAGAACAATAACAGTTTCTTCAATAGCACACAAATCATCAAAGTGGTGAGGAAGTTGGATGCTATTATCAACACGAAAAGTAGCATGATTTTTTTCCTACCCTAAGAGTTATAGTACCCCCAAGCACATCTATGACAGAACCAGCTGAATACAAGAATGGACGACCAAGAATCAAAGGCATATCAGCATGATCATCAATTACGACAAAATCAGTAGGAAACTTGAATGAACCAACTTCAAGAAGGACGTCTTCTAAAATACCCCTAGGCACAGTAGAGGATTTACCAGCTAACCTTACGTTCATGCGAGTTGGTTTAAAATCAAGCATTCCTATATCAGAAGCTAAGCGATATGACATTACATTTATGTTAGCTCCTAAATCTGCTAAACCACGACCAACTCAAAAAGTACCAATGCGACAAGGGAGAGTGAAAGAACTTGGATCACGACGCTTAATGGGAAGCTTGTTCAAAACAACGGTAGATATCTCCTCATTCATCTCCAAGTCCTCAAATAGCTCCGGGAAGTTCTCTTCCTCTTCCTCCGTGAGAGCTAAAAGCTCTTGCATCTTCAGCTTATTGGTGGCTAATAGCTTCATGAATCTAGCAATTTTGGTACTGTCACAATCAACTCCTATGATAGGCATGTCAATGTGAACCCTATTCAGCAACTTTCAGAATAGTTGGTATTGAGCATCATAGAGCTCCTTGTTAAGCCTAGCGGGATAAGGCGCCTTTGGCTTGTGAGGGTTAGCCACCGGTATTGCAGATGAGGGAATAACCGATGTCTTGTCCTCCTCGGGCTCCTGAACTTGCTCCTCTTCTTCCACGTCCTCTTCTTCAATGAGAGGGGGAGGAGGAATTAGAGTTGGCACCTACTTCATGGGTAGATCTGCCAGCTTCTTCCCGCTCCTGGTTTCCACGGCTCCCACATCCTCATTACGATTAGGATTAGGGATAGTGGTGCTAGATAGAGATCCAATACCCTTCTCCTTGAGGAGATTTGTGATTCCTACCACCTGATTCTCGAGCTTCTTCAAAGAGGAATCGGTGAGTGAGATGTCCTTCTCATTGGATTGAGTTTCAGCAAGAATCTTTTCCAACATGATATCGGTATTGGACTTAGGCGCAAAAGAGCTGAACCACTGTTGTTGTTCTGATTTTGGTTCTAGTTCTGATTGTTATTCCAGCCTCCTCTGTTCTGCCATTGGGAATTCTGATTCTAATTCCCATTATTCCTCTGATAGCCCCCTTGGTTCTGGTTATTGTTCCAGTTCCCTCTGTTCTGCCATTGGGAGTTCTGATTTTGGTAACCATTGGAATTCCTTGAATTATTCTGGTTTTGGTAGTTCCCTTGGTTCTGACCACCAACATAATCTACCTCCTCTTGTTGTTGGTCTTGGTTACCCTCAAACTTCCAAGTACAGCTCTCTGCTGTATGCTCTGAACCACCACAGTTTGAACATGGGACAGTAACTGCTGCGATACTCTCTGCCTTAGAAGCAGAAGGGGGTTGGTTCTAGAAAGCATCTTAGCCCGGTGAAGGAGCTATCTTAGCCCTTTCCAGCTCATGCTTTAATCTCTACACTTCCATCTCCAAGTTCGAGTTATCCAACTCCAACTGACTTCTAACAGTATCCACTGGTGCAGAAACTGTAGGAACAGGGTATGATGAATCAACAGAGAATCTCTTCTTCTCTGGATGTCTACCGTCCATCTTCAATGGGTTAGCTTGCATGGAGATTTGATTTTCATGGCAAAACTCTTGCAAGCATCTAAGGCCGCGGTCACGGTCATGTCGTTTAAGTCCATACTCAGATGTAGAGAGAAATCCTTCCTCTTCTCATAGTCTAGGACTCGGAGGAATGTAGAGACCTTGTTATAGTCATCCCATCCATGGTGAGGACAAGCCCGAAGAAGCCCTTGAAATCTCTGCCAAGCCTCATAGAAGTTTTCCTCCGAACCACTTGTGAAACCTGCTATCTGCGCTCTGAGTGCATCTATTCTAGAAAGAGAGAAGAACTCTTCTAGAAATGCTTTAGCCAGACCATCCCATGTAGTGAAGTGATTTTGCGGGTGATTATACAGTCACAGCTCTGCTTGTCCCTTCAGAGTAAAAGGAAATAGCTGAAGCTTGACTGCACTATGATCTGCTTCATTGTTCGAGACTGTGTGAGCTAGCGTTAAGAAATTCCTCACATGAGCATTCAGATCCTCATTGACATCCCAAAGAAAGTGTTCCCATTTGCTTGGATCATGTTGATCAAGTGAGATGGGATATGCAGATTCCGAGTTCCCGTGTTGGGAATCTGAATGCTAGAAGTAGTCCCATCTATGGTAGGTCGATTATAATCCTTCATCGTCCTCTCTGCCATGATTACTAGTTCTAGTTGTTCAGGAGGCACTGGAGGATCTATAGGAGGTTCTGTAGTAGCAATGGCTGACGGTGAAGATGAAGATGTAGATGAGGATGCAAAATGGGTTTTCCTTGCCTTAGGTGTCTTTGCAGGAGGAGGTACAGGAGTAGTGCCGAACTGAGTGTAGAAAATTCTACCCTTGTCAGCTATGCGCTTACTCTGTCTTCTTTCTTCCATACCTGCAATCTTGCCTAAACACCAAAAACAAGAAACACCAAGTAGTATAAAAATGTGGGAGGTAAGAGATGATAAAAGAGTGAATGAAAAGCTTAGAACGCATAATGCCTTTCCTAGAAAAAAGAAAAGTCCCCGGCAACGGCGCCAAAAACTTGGTGCGCAAATTAATGCACACAAAGTTTTACTCAATGGATCGCTCCAAAGAGATCATTTTTCCCTAGGGTCTTCCTTTCTCTATTACTCAGGAATGTGAATTAAAGCTAATCGAGGTTTCGTTTCGGGTTTGAATTGGTTTATGAACTAATGAAACTAATTAAGCAATAAGATCAAGTAAACAAGTAAAACAATTGGGGTTTTGAATTTAGACTAAGGCGGTTGTTCTGACTCGAATTCACGATAGTTCGGTTAAGATGGATGAAACTATGCAATCGAAGAAATTCAACAGACTAGACGACTCGACAATTCCTTTTGTAATCTCTACTCCATGGTCAGGCCGTAGAGATTCTATTCTATCAAAGCTCTGTCTTCACCTCCGAGAGTGTCTGGTTCGTCAGAGAAAAAGTGGAGAATTCTGTATTTCGAAGTATGTTTTCTCTCACCTCGAAATTGGGTTAAAAACCCAATTCCCGTCAAAATGGCAGGGTTAAAATGTGCGCCGGCGCACTTCGGCCCCTAAAAGGCGCACTTTTGGATTATGCTGGAAATTCCGCTGAACGCTATTACCAAAGTGCGTCTGGCCCTTCGAAAAGTGCGCTAGCGCACATTTGGTAGCAAATTGCTCACTTTTTGGAGTTGAGTTCAGCTCAAGCTTCTTTTGGCAATTCCAACCTCATTTGTGCTCCGAATTGATCCCCGTTTGAATCGCCGAGCTCGTAGAAAAGTCCTCTACGATGTGAAATCCTGAAATCTCATCAAAATAACTCGAAAACACATCAAACGACCCAAAAGTGGGCCAACGGGGAATAAAACATATTTTACATAAAAATCATTCAAGTTCATCACAATTTAGAGTCAAACATGGGGAATTTCGTTCAAATGTGGCAAGATAAACGTGGTAAATCTTAAGTCATCAAGCACAACTTGCAAAATGAAGAAGAACAACTTCTAATAAGGTGTGCAGTCATCTTTGGTTAAGGAGTTCACCACTTGCTAGATTCGTGTTCATCCTCGGCAAAGATCTCGACTAACTATCATTGCTGAAGCCTGTGAGGCAGTTGTAGAGAGTTCAGATTCATTCCAACACCATAGAGACTGACTCATCCTTTTGTCAAAATAGGGAATGATGTCCTTGTATGTTCTAGTCCTGGATGGAGGGAAGTATTCCACCACAAACTCCTGAGCGAGAGCATAGCACTGTGTGTAGTGGCCTGGTGGTTTGATATTGAGCCATCTCTTGGCGGTACCCCTTAATAAGAATGGGAATGCATGTAAGCAGAGATTGTTCTTGTCTAGACTTCTGCTTTTTGAAAGTGACACACATAGTGAGGAAGCCTGCGAGATGAGTGCAAGGATTGTCGTGTGGCTTCCCTTCAAACTAGATTTCCCTGGAAAGTATGCCTAGGAACGGGAACTTGATCTCATAATCTGGATCTACTTCAGTGGCTGGGAAAGATCAGATGCTTGACCGGACGCTAGTTGCGCTCAGTTTGTTGTAATCCGCCATTGTGCATGGAGCTTCCATTGCGAGACCTGGTGGTGGAACTCTGAGATACTCTCTAAACTTTATCTGTCAGCTCTGAAGTTTAGAATTTTGTATTAGGAAAAGTGTATTGAATGAATGGTGCCTCCACTGAATGATGCACCGCTGCTTAAATAGGGTTTGTCCTTAACTATGCCGGAAAAAGAGAGAGTTCTCTGCGAGAATCTGGATGTTCTCGCCGAGAACATTAGTGTAAACTAATTCTGAAACTCGACGAGAATTTTCCATTTATTCCTTAATATGTTTTTGGCGAGAACTTGGAAGTTCTCGCCGAAAACTTCTTTGTAATCCTCCGGTTGAATATCGATGAGAATCTGCACTGAGTTCTTGAAGACATTCTCGGTGAGTAGGAGGAGTAGGAGCAGGTACCTCAGGTTCAGGGTCAGGAGCCGAGTAGTGGGAGCCAGATTGCAACTCGGTTGTTTGGGAATAGGAGGTCGTGAATTACCCTTGGTGTGTTTATGTGAAGTCTCTTGACTCTGAATTCCTTTACGCTTACCACTTCGCGTATTCACATCCGCTTCCATTCTTCTTTGATCTGAATCCCTCCAATTCACATACATGTAAATTGTCAAACACATACTCAAAGATCATTATCATCGATCTGCACTAATTATCCAACTATATATTAACCAAACAAGCAGAAATGCTGAAACCACATTCCATTGAAGATATCAATTACACTACTACACAATCTCAATTCTCAAACGATAAAAGAAAGAGAGCTAGGACACACCCCACATGTGCCCTCACTCACTAACTCACTCAACATGCAACATTGTAGCATTCGCAGCAACAGAAACAGGAAGCTTAGCACTAGCAATGAATAAAGAGAAAAGATTGTGTCATCAATCCATCAGTCACTCCCCCCAATCCCAGTTAAGAAGCATGCAAGCATACCATCCACATTACTCACTGACTAATAAAATCATAAAGGTACGTCACCACTAACACCACCTACTAATCTCACCACTCGCTACCTACAATATTTCTATTTGATTCATACTCCCATTATTACTGCTATAATTTGACATTAGTACTAATTATTATATTATTATCATGATTTAGTTTGGGTGTCTCTTTCTTAATGAAGTAGGTTTATATATGGGTGTGTTTCATCAGAAACCTAAATGAACTAAACAGATATACCAAGTAGGCAGTCTCCCTCAATGGGTGTGTTTAATTATTGCAAGTCAACTAGATCAAAAGCTAAATTCAAAGAATTTATTATCACGTTTCACCTCAGCAGCAACAACATAATGTAACCATTGAAATTGGCACAAAGGTATTGTAAATTGAATTGTGATATTACTGGTGATTGAGTTTAACATTGAAAGTAACAAATTGGTGAAAACCCTTTGTAAGTAAAGTACTATAAAGACTTCCCCCACACTCATAAGTCATAAGTCATACCATACCAAACTATTACTAATGGGACTAAGTTAGATCACCAAAAGCTAGCTCAAAAAGAACATAAGAGTAAATTTGAAAGATTCATACACATACAGAATCATACAAAAAAAAACATAAGCTAGCTCAAATTTTCGTAAGTCCAAGTCCGAACCAGGCAGCCAAACTACAGAACCATTCATACACAATTAAAAATTTCCCTGTTCTAGTGTTCAATACAGCATTACCATTGAAGAAATGCAACTCTGGACCTATTTCGAACAAGGGTTATACAGCAACCTCGTGAAAACAGTCAGCCCTATTTCGAACTTACATTTAGGATGAGCTACAAAGTGTCTTTCCGTTCAACACCTTAAAAGTTGGAATCACAGTTGAAGGAGGAAGCTGAATTAGGAGGCTGCAAGTTGAAGTTGGAAGTCAATTAGGAGGCTGCAAGTTACAAGTAGATGGCAATTCCATTTCTGACTGAAGTTCTAACTATCTAACCTAATTTCAACATCGCATACCTAGAAGAAAAGAGGACTTACATTTCAACGGTGAGAGTAGCTGGATGGAAGGACGACTTCGATGGAGTGCGATGGGTCTGCGATTCATCAGCGAGAAGTGAAGTTCGGTGAGGAGCTTCCGGCAGTGAGAGATTGGAGGTGGGTGTCGGCGCCTCGGCGGTGCTGCAGCCTTCGGCAGTGAGTCAGTGATAGCCTTTGGCGGTGTTGCAGCCTTCGGCAGTGGAAACGATTGGACTCGCCATCGGTGTTGGTGCCGCCGTCGGAGTTGGTGCCGTCGTCGGTGTTGCAGCCGCCGAGTATCTTTGCGAGAGTTGTAACTTGGATGTGAGTGAGAGAGAGAGAGGAAAACTTGGAACTTGGGTTCCCCGATAGAGAATAGAATAGGGATAGAAATAATAGAAGGTTTTTCGGTCCCAAGTCGGTTTTTCCAGTTTTGTCAGTTTTTGACCGGAAACGGTAAAAAACAAGAAAACCCCAAAAGATGGAACCGGCTGCCGAACCGAGTTGGTTTATTTTTGGCTCGGTTCTCTCGGTTTGGGTTTGGTTTTCGTTTAAACCAAAAAACCGGCAAACGACTGCCAGCCCTATGCGCATGCGCCACACCACTCACAGTCAGTGACGAAGATGGAAGTTGATGGCAGGCTGATGGGTGCTCTAGCTTTCTTGATATTTTTCTGGACTTCAGCCTTGACCTGCTCTTCGAGATCCAATTGGGCTCTTTGTGCCTTTAAATTGCCTCTCCCATTTTTTGGACTTGGAGGCACAACTTGCAAAATGAAGAAGAGCAGCTTCTAGAGTAAGGGCGGTGCAGTCACCTTTGGTTAAGGAGTTCACCCACTTAAGGGCGGTGCAGTCACCTTTGGTTAAGGAGTTCACCCACTTGCTAGATTCGGTGTTCATCCCTCTGGAAAAGATCTCGACTAACTATCATTGCTTGAAGCCATGGTGAGGGCAGTCGTAGAGGAGTTCATGGAATTCATTCCAAGCACCATAGAGACTGACGTCATCCTTTTGTCGAAAATAGGCAATGATGTCCTTGTATGTTGTAGTCCTGGATGGAGGGAAGTATTCCACCACAAACTCCTGAGCGACAGCATCCCACTGTGTGTAGTGGCCTGGTGGTTTGCTGTTGAGCCATCTCTTGGCGGTACCCCTTAATGAGAATGGGAATGCATGTAAGTAGAGATTGTTCTTGTCTAGACTTCCGCTTTTTGAAAGTGACACACATAGCGAAGAAGTCTGCGAGATGAGTGCAAGGATTGTCGTGTGGCTTCCCTTCAAACAGGATTTCCCTGGAAAGTATGCCTAGGAATAGGAACTTGATCTCATAATCTGGATCTACTTCAGTGGCTGGGAAAGATCAGATGCTTGACCGGACGCTAGTTGCGCTCAGTTTGTTGTAATCCGCCATTGTGCATGGAGCTTCCATTGCGAGACCTGGTGGTGGAACTCTGAGATACTCTCTAAACTCTATCTGTCAGCTCTGAAGTCTGGAATTTCGTATTAGGAAAAGTGTATTGAATGAATGATGCCTCCAGTGAATGATGCACCGCTGCTTAAATAGGGTTTGTCCTTAACTGTGCCGAAAAAAGAGAGAGTTCTCAGCGAGAACCTGGATATTCTCGCCGAGAACATTAGTGTAAACTAATTATGAAACTCGACGAGAATTTTCCATTTATTCCTTCATATGTTCTTGGCGAGAACTTGGAAGTTCTCGTCGAGAACTTCTTTGTAATCCTCCGGTTGAATATCAATGAGAATCTGCACTGAGTTCTTGAAGACATTCTCGAGGAGAATGTGAAGTCTTCACCTAGAAATATGGGTGTTGGGCAAAGGATTCTTCAGCTCTTTAATTGGTTTGATTCTGAGTCATTCTTTAACGCTCCATCGCATCCTGAACACGTCCGAGGCTATATATGTGACTGCAAAACCTATGTACTCATAGAGACACTAGAAAACACATCAAATAGACCCAAAACGGATCACATTAACCAAATCGGTAGGAATAGTGCTAATGAGTGAAAACACACTGAACTACCCCTAAAACCATGTTACAAGCAATGAAATGTCGCTAAATTAGTGACGATAATCACGATAAATCTAGTGTAATCATAGATTTATAGTGTTTATCTTCCCATATTAAACCTCATTTCACACCCATTGATGCAATTATGATGAGTATTTGGTGTAAATGTGTTAACTATGCGATTCTCAGCTCCAAGTGCGCACATTGTCCATATTTTGGCTATTTTTACCTTGTTTGTGAGTTTTTTTGTTGATCCTCCATGTTTTAACATTGTATAGGACTCTCTCATGAGTCTAGCGCTTCGAATGTGGACCAAATCAGAGTTCAAAAGGACCGGGAATCATCAGAACAATGAGGAGAACGAATTTCGCCCAATGGAGAAGTTCTCGGCGAGAACTTGGCTTTTTCCAGATCCAAAAATGAAACAGATGGATTTCAGCCCTATTTAAGCACCCCCCCTTCATCCCCTTTTCAAGATACATTCGATTTTCTGGGAAGAGCCACGACTTGGAGAGAGTTTGGAGCATCTTTTGGAGTTCCAGAAGACGCTCGGAGCCTAGGCGTTGAAGATTTTAAAGATCGTAGTTGCTCGGAATCTCATAATTAGGTTTTTAAGTTTCTCTTTGTTCTTCCTTCTTAAGATGAATTCTCTTGTGGTTTCTGATTTTTGTTTGTCGGATATGAGTAGCTAAACTTTTTAAGCTTAGACTAGATGAACCCTAAGTGACTTGGGGCTTTAAAGCGGTCAGGAATTGGCGAGAAGTAAGACTTTAATTCAGACTCTTCATTTACATGTTTATTTCATTCTTAAAATCTTGTTTCTTCTCTATCCTGATCAGCTAAATTCAATTCTTGTTAGAATAAAGGATAATGGTTAATGTCCACCTTGTTCTAGAACATTGAATTAAACAGTTAACCTATTCAGCGTAATCACCTCTCTAGTAGGGGCCGTTTAGGGTTAATCCATACAAGAGTAGTTCATAGAATCAATTCAAGTGCACCAATCAATAATCTGGTGCAGAAGCGTACACACAAATGGATAATTGATCTTGGTAGCTAGTTCAATAGTAGTGAACGTTAGTGGATTTAGACCTAAGGTTAAGGAGCAACGGTGGTAATTAAGAATAGAATGAATTGAGTATGAAACCTCTCAGTCTTGTGATTGCCAATGCTTTGTGATCTTAGGGGGATTTGAAATCTAAGCTACCATCTCATTAATTGAAACCAAATAAATCAATCAACCTGCTAATCTTAATTAGTTTTTCTTACCTTGCATGATAGTAGTAGAAATTCGTGGAACTCACACCACACAACTTGTTAAAACCCGAATAGTTACCGATTCCTTTGAGTAAACGTGAAGAAGAGACCCGTGGAATATGATCTATCCTAAATTTTTGGGTTAGTTATTTGTACCACTATTCTACAGCTTATCACTTTCCTTCGTCAAATCACCTTGGAGGAGACCAATATCCGAACTCTCTTCTAAAAGTACTGAAAAAGTACTGATATAGTGTTGTCAAATTGGGGGTCGCGACCGCGATGGGTAACCAAGCGGGAGAAGCCGCGGGCGCGGTGACAATGACTGCGCCTCACTCCAAAATTCCACCAAAACTCTCGGCGGAAGGCGCAGTAATTTTTGGCGCGGCCGCGGGGGTACCAAACACGCCCCAATCACTACTTTAGGGCACCAACTTCATGCGATTGCACCGAGAGCTACGGGATTCCGATTGGGAAACCATTCGAACTGTTGGAAACTAATCTGCCCTACTGGACCGATCAATAATGAGGTGGTTCAACCTGGGGTCGGTCGAACCTGTATTACCTGATTTTGCCTTGGTAGCGGTAGGGAGTACCTTGAAAGGCGTAGGACATGTGTTAGAGAGAGAGTTTGGGTGAGTAGTAATGTGGTGTTTAAGGGAGGGAGTGGGTAACAGAGAAGTACCCGAGCGTGCATCCTGGAGTAGGGCGAATGACCATAGCCGTTAGTGTGCAGCGTATGTGAGCGTGCATTATCGAGCGTATGGTCTATGTGTGTCGTGTCATCCATTGTGTGGGGGACCTCCTATTTATAGCTCCAAGATGGCCAGGGTCCTGGTGCCACGTGTCGTCATCCCAGCAGACCGCTTGGGAGGTGTAACAAAGGCCCTTGGATGGGGCCCATCCCCTCGATGGCGTGGGCCGGTGTCAGTGATGTGACTCGACTGCTGATTTTGACTAGGGCGGTTGTAGGGTGTCAGTGCGTGGTGCCTTGACAGTGGCCATGAGCCCGGCGGTGGCTTCTGTGGGCCGGAGAGGGTTTCCTAGGCCAGGGGCCCATCAATTGCCCCCTAGCATAGGTAGATAAGTGAATCTACGAGTCTATCCTTGCTATCGGTACTTTGTTCCATGCCTAAAGATCCTTGGACCGAGGGGCCTATCAATTGTCCTCTTATCATGAAAGGGCTACGCCCCATGGAGCATTTTCGTGCTATGAACTTCCCAATCTATCCGCCCTTGGGTTTGAAGGATCCTACGTCCTGACCCTTGGGTCTGAGGGTCGTACACCGTGACCTGGGTGCAGCTAGCGCGAAGGCCCTCTGTGGCGAATTGGTTTTTGCTGACTTGTCCGCCTTGAGGGCCTTGGGGGTCTCTTGCTCTTCTATGGGTTTTCCTTCCAAACAAATATTTTCTTGGGGAGTGTTCCCCCTTACCATGCCTGACCTTTCCACTTCTCTATAATGATTGGCGCGTGTGCCAAGTAATGATAAAAAAGTAAGGCCACTGGTTTGTAGAGGCCTATGCCCACACGTGGGGTGCCACATGTCACTGTAGTAGGGGGCGTACCGTTTCGTCTTCCCATTTCCTCTTATAAAAGGGGCGAGCTCACAGGTGATCTTCACACCATCCTTAGCGAGAATTCAAGAGTTGGCACCTGCAAGCTTTTTAAGAGCCGCCCTCAAGTTTTCCTCCTTTCTTATAAATTTAAGCTCCTCCTGCAATTTTTATCCGCCAGACGATTCCTCAACCTCCCTTCCCGGAATGAGTACGTCTCTCTAAACTCTTCCTCTTTACTTTTTCTCCTGTTAGCAGATACACCTACTCTTGTTTTCTTTTTCTACCCTTCTTCGCATACATCCGCCATGTCGTCGAGTTCTTCGTCATCTTTTGATATCGACGAGGCCGCTGAACTATTGCGCCGCTCCACCACGAGGCGTTGTGGTGTTGAAGGCGGCTCTCCACCCAAGTCAGCTAGTAGTGATAGATGGGACGGTGGGTCCTTTAGGCCGAACCCCGCCCGAGAACGCCGCCCTATGACCCTTACCAGCCCATGTCCTTCATTCCTCCGCCAACATTCATCACCGCCGCCCTTCTGATTCTCTCTTCTTCTTTTCCTTCAGATGTCGACGGTCGAGGGATTGTTGAGGGGAAAGGTGTCGTAGAGTAAGGCGGCTCTAGAGGCGACTCCTCATTATCATCTTCATCGGACAGCTCTTCCTCATCCTCTTCGACTTCCACCCTCATTCGACGTCGTATGCCCCTTGTTCAGCCGGAGGTGTCTACCTCTCCTCCTGCCGGCACTGAGGGTGGTGACAATGGCTTGGAAGAGGATGAAGTTGCCCAAGTTGCACAAAAAATCCCAAATTCACCCTATCACTCAATTTTATGCCAATTCATTTCATCTCAACCCCCAATCACAACAGTCATCAATCAGGCACTCAACACACATTCACAACACAATTTATCCCCTTTTACACTCTTCATTTTCATGCAATTCTTAGCATTCATCTAAATCGTTGTTACAACTCCTCACGCTGTTCAAACTACCTATCAATGCTAAGACCTCACCTTATCCTAAAAGAAGACTCTGAATTCTGTCCTAGAACGCCCGTCTCATTGTCCTGATTCCACTGGTCCTTACAGTTCGTCAATCGAAGCTCTAACGAAGGAGTTACGCCCGAATCTCTAAATCACCAACAAACAATCTGCCAAACAGCGCTTAAGTCAAATTCCCTATAGCACACCATTGAATAAAAGATTACAAATAGGCCACTTATCTTTATATAACTGCACGAAGGGTCCCTAAACTTCTCAAAGCTTGCAAACGAATTCTTCTTCCTCTCCGATCAAACTCTGATCGCCGGCGAGCTCCAACCACCCCCGTCGGTGATCTCTGCCGCCTCCAAACACTGTGGAAGTCGCTGCCGCCTCGAAGTTCGTGCGTTGATGCCGTCCTCACCTCAAGCTCGTGAGCCATCGCCGCCGCACTCCAAGCCGCCGCATTTTCCCTTTCTCAAACTTTGTGTCGCTTCCCTCTTCTCACAGAACGATGGAACCATCCTCCCCCAACTCTCGTTTTCTGTGCCACCCCCAAGTCCCACATCCCGAAAAACCTTACTCTTAGGGATGGCAGTCCCAACCTGAAACCCGAAAACCTACCCGTAATCGACCCGGTCAACACGGTTTTATAACCGGACTGACCAAATAACGGGTCCCGGTCGGGCGGTTAAAAAAAACTGGCCAAATATTAGGGCGGTTATTGGTCCGCCAGATAACCGGGCCGACCCGGCCGAATGCCACCCTTATATGGATGACTTGACGAGAGTTGGGATCATCACATCGTTATGTTTTAAATTTATTTTCTTCGAACTCTTAGTATTCGCAATTTCGGATGTTAATTAGTTATTATTAAACAGAAGTATTTGTGTTATTATTTTGGGATTTCAGATTTTTAGTTTTCGGAATTAATTATTTGGTTAGTTGTTTAGTATTTCAGAATTAATTTTTATTAATTGTGTCACTTAATAAGTTAGTACGAAGTACGAACTAAATTATGAAATTAACATATCTCAAATTAAGTGCTACAATTGAAATAACAAATTATTTGGGCTACTAAAACCCATAATTATGCAGCCCAATTGGGTTTGGAAGCAGTTGGACTGCATTTGGATTCGAATTTGGGCCGCAAATGTTGGGCTTCACGCTAGGTCGGGTATAACCGTTGGTGCCCGCCCGCCCGTCGGCCACGGTCATGGTAAGGAAAACAGAACCGACGGGTCCGGGTCGGGCGGTTAAAAAAAACGTTCAAATATTAGGGCGGTTATTGGTCCGCCAGATAACCGGGCCGACCCGGCCGAATGCCACCCCTACTTACTCTTCTCTTTCCTTCCCACCTCTTCTCTCTGGCCAAAATGAGGCCTGAACCCAAGCCCAACTTCTCTACCTCCCTTTCCTCATTTTCCCGCTCAATCGAAGACATGGGCCATAGGCTCCATTCTTCTTCTTCTTCTAATTTGTTCACTACTGCTTAGATGACAAAAGGCCCAAGGCCATTTAAACTAAATGTTGCATGAACAAAAAAAAAAAAAAATGCATCAGCAACTTGCTACTCCTCCCCTCCCAACGCCAATAAACGGTATGAATTAAATGAGTCGGACCAAATGGTTCGACCAATTGATTCGGGACCTCAACTCAACAGTTAACTCGAATTAAATTAAATCAAGAAGTCCAACCTTCAGCACCGGGATCAAATTAAATTGGTGAATTAATAATTATATTCGACCAAGGTTGAACCCACGAGGTATGATTCGAATAAATTATATTTCAACCGGTTAACGCAGATCAGGATGTTACAAGTCTCCAGAACTTCAAAGGATTTCGTCCCCGAAATCCAAACCTCCATTCAAAACTTAGCCACAACACATCCTAGCTTCCCCTTCCAAATCATTAACCTTACTCCACAACTTCAAAGCCTTGCGTACGTCGTCAGCTCTCCACAACATACATTTGAAAATCCTTGAGCAACTTCCAACCGACCATATCAACCCTCCAACTACAGAAAATTCCCTTAAGCTTCAACACCTACGCAACGACTGTTGTCTAAGTCTTGTACTATTGCCTCATTTCCATGAATACCAGCTTGGTAGTTAACGTTCTAATTAACTATAGCCTCCACTTCTACAGTCCAATCACTTCTCTTTATCCGACACTCCATTCCAGCTTAACCACCTTCTCAAAGTCGTGACCTTTCATCTCTTAGCTTTCTTCGTGACTTAAGAGGACCGAGGACCAAAATATTTCAGTTGACAAATTTTCAAATCACTTTCTTTCTTAAAACTCACTTTCATTTCAAAACCCCAACCCAGTTAAAATCGTTTGAAAGACCCCTGGAATGGCAGTACTGCATTGATGTTCTGTCCCCTCCATTAGAGGGTAGATAATCTTCTAACGGAATGAATAGTTCACCGATACAACAGAGACAACGAGGCTCTGATACCATTTGTAACACCCGACCCAAATTGTCCGGGTTCAACCCATGGTTAGACCAGGAACCGGGGTTATGGTTTGATTCAAAGACATAAAGAAACCAATAGAATATTATTTAACTCAATAAATGCATTAAAATAATAGAAAACGGAAACTTCAAGAATTCAAAACTCAAACCAAATTCAATCTCAAATCCCAAATTTATTACTCAAATAAATGATTCCAAAACCCCAAACATCAACTGAATAAAATATAAAACCGTCCTCTAAGTCTTCTGTCACCGTCATTTAGTCGTATGTTATATCCAAGCTCCAACCGCCACAACTATTGTTCCAAGCTCGGCTCACCAACTTACTTCTAACAGAAAAGTGTGACTAAGGGGGGATGAGTTTTCTAATGAAACTGAGTGAACCCACTGGGCTTAACTACACGTTGTCCTAAACCAAAGGAGCGGTTCCAAACTCCGCACAAGACATAGACAATGGAACCTGACCTGACCCCGTCTAGATTTTAACATCCTAATGTAGTCTAGGTGATCACGTAGGTTCAGTTCTTCATTCTCTTTCATATGCAGCAGCAGAAACGTAATCATAAACGAAACATCATTCAAATTACAGCACATGGTTCACAACTAGTTCACAATCACCATTCATACACACGTCATCACACATACACACAACCAATCACATATTAGTTTACTAGGTGATTTATTAGGCGCCAAGGAGTTATCCACACCACCACCGCCGGCCATCACATCCACACATCCCGTAGGATCTTTCCCTTATGGGGAGATAACACGACGCATCCGCTAAGGGATCCTTCCTCCACGGAACTATCACGACGCATCCCATGTGGATCCTTCCTTAACGTAGATTTCAACCCCCATGACTCCACGTCATGGGATTCACCCTAGTGAATCGGACTCAACTCAATAATATTTCAATTGGGGTAGTGTGTGCTCCTTCCCGTACTACATTCACAACTCAAAGATTCTCATCACACACATATCGTTCACAACATCAAATGATTCCCAACCACCCACACAGTACCACATTCCGAACACTACCTCAACACGTCCACACAATCACACAATAGGGCAACCGGCTAGCTCACCCGCCAACCCCACCTCCAAGTACAGGGGTAGCCATGTCATGACTCTAGGGTCACCCACCTATACCTCTTACTCAGAACAATCCCACATTGGCAAGGCCATTCTCCTGCATCCACAACTAACAGTTCATAATATCATATCCCTTGCACCAAAAATCCCCAATTCACCCTATCACTCAATTCTATGCCAATTCATTTCATCCCAACCGCCAATCACAACAGTCATCAATGAGGCACTCAACACGCATTCACAGCACAATTTATTCCCTTTAACACTCTTCATTTTCATGCAATTCCTAGCATTCATCTAAATCAAAGTTACAACTCCTCACGCTGTTCAAACTACCTAACAACTCTAAGCCCTCACCTTAGCCTAAAATAAGACTCTGAATTCTGTCCTAGAACGTCCGTCTCGTTGTCCTAATTCCACTGCTCCTTACGATTTATCAATCGGAGCTCTGACAAAGGAGTTACACCCGAATCTCTGAATCACCAACAAACAATCTGCCAAACAGCCCTTAAGTCAAATTCCCAACAGCACCAATTGAATCATAGATTACGGATAGGCCACTTATCGTTATGTAACTGCACGAAGGGTCCCTAAAATTATCAAAGCTTGCAAACGAATTCTTCTTCTTCTCCGATCAAACTCTGATCGCCAGCGAGCTCCAACCACCCCCGTCGAAGATCTCAGCCGCCTCCAAACACTGTGGAAGTCACTGCTGCCGCCTTCACCTCGAAGTTCGTGCGCTGCTGCTGCCTTCACCTCAAGCTCGTGCGCCGTCACCGCCGCACTCCAAGCCTTCACATTTTCCCTTTCTCAAACTTTGTGTCGCTTCCTCTTCTCATAGAAAGATGGAACCATCCTCCCCCAACTCTCGATTTCTGTGCCACCTCCCAAGTCCCACGTCCCAAAAACCCTTACTCTTCTCTTTCCTTCCCTCCTCTTCTCTCTGGCCAAAACGAGGCCTAAACCCAAGCCCAACTTCTCTACCTCCATTTCCTCATTTTCCCGCTCAGCCGAAGACATGGGCCATAGGCTCCATTCTTCTTCTTCTAATTTGTTCACTACTGCTTAGATGACAAAAGGCCCAAGGCCATTTAAACTAAATGTTGCATGAACAGAAAAATGCATCAGCAACTTGCTGCTCCTCCCCTCCCAACGCCAAAAAATGGTCTGAATTAAATGGGTCGGACCAAATGGTTCGACCAGTTGATTCGAGACCTCGAGTGAATATTTAACTCGAATTAAATTAATCCAAGAAGTCCAACCTTCAACACCTGGATCAAATTAAATTGGCGAATTAATAATTAAATTCAACCAAGGTTAAACCAAGGAGGTACGATTTGAATAAATTATATTTCAACCGGTTGACCTGGATCGGGATGTTACAATCAGGGCGTAGGGATATCGGACGTTGTCATGAGGCGGTGCCAGGGCGTCGATGCTTTTATGAAACCCTTTGAGGACTTGAACACTGCCCTTTAGGGTTTGAACTCTTCGAGGGCGTGTAGTGTCGTACCACTTAGGGTATCAGGGCGTAGGGATATCGGACGTTGTCACCATGAAGTGGTGCCAGGGCGTCGATGTTCTTATGGAAACCTTTCAAGGACTTGAACCCTACCGTTTAGGGTTCGAACTCCTCGAGGGTGTGTAGCCGTACCACTGTAGGTTATTGAGGCGTATGGATATCGGACGTTGTCATCATGAAGCGGTGCCAGGGCGTCGATGTTCTTATGGAAACCTTTCAAGGACTTGAACCCTACCATTTAGGGTTCGAACTCCTCGAGGGCGTGTAGTGTCGTACCATCGTACGGTATCAGGACGTAGGATATCGGACGCAGCCCCCGTGAAGTGGTGTCAGGGCGTCGATGTTTTTATGAAAACCTTTGGGTTACACCCCGCCATTTCTATTTCGGTAAAGGTCGCTCTTCTTTGATAGCTAGGTCTTGTTCCCAAAATACATGTAAAATGTGATGTTTTAACACCTTACATAAAAATGAATGAAAAACAGAAAGCTATCCGTCTTTATTCTTTCGGTGTTTCCGCCACCTCATACTTCCTTAGATGCATGGTGTTCCAAGTCTTATGCAACGGCTCTCCTGAGGGTCGTTGTAGCTTGAAGGTGCTTGGCCCAATCACTTCCCTGATCTGGTATGGTCCTTCCCAAGTGGCATTTGGATTTTCGTGTTGGGGATTGGCCTAAAAACCTTCCGCACAACCCAATCACCCTACGCCAAGTGGTGAGGGCGGAGGTGGGTGTTGTACCACCGTGCTAACTGTGCCTTCTCCGCAAGTAGGCGCATGTTAGCCTCTTCTCTCCTTTCCTCCACCATATCCAAATTCTGCTATAGGGCTTCTTCATTTCCTTGGGGGTCAAAGTGTTGTACTCTGAGGCTTGGCACATTGACTTCCACCGGGAGGACTACCTCCATCCTATACACAAGTGTGTAGGGTGTTTCGTCAGTGGCGATTTTGTAGGAGACGGTGTGCCCACGGAACAATGGGTAACTCCTCCGCCCACCTTCCTTTCGCCTCGTCTACCTTTTTCTTCAGCCCCTTAAGTATGATTTTGTTCACCGCCTCTGCTTGTCCATTTGCCTAGGGGTACGCCACTGAAACAAGGCGTACCATGATCTTGTACTCCGCACAAAACTCCAAGAATGATGTGCAGTCGAACTGTGTTCCGTGGTCACATACGAATCCCAAAGGGAGGCCGAACCTAGTGATGATGTTCTTCATCACAAATTTATGTACCTGAAGCGCCGTGATCGATGCCAGTGCCTCCGCCTCCACCCATTTGGTGAAGTAATCCACCGCGACTATAATGAATCTTCTCTTTCCTGTTGGTTCAGGGAAAGGGGCCAAGAGATCCATCCCCAAAAGGTGAAAGGCCATGGAGACACGATGGGTTGGAGGGCGGTTGCCGGCAGGTGGTGCGTTTTGGCGAATATTTGTCACTTGTGGCAATGTTTGACCAATGCTCCGACATTTCGGTGGATGTGAGGCCAGTAGTACACTTGGTGGAGGATATTATTCTCTAGGCTCTTGGTATCGACGTGCATGCTTAATTAATGATGTAGAACAACTTTATCAAATTACTAGCCTACGGAAGTACACTAGATCAAATCTCTCGAGGTTTCTTCAACTCAAAGAAGCTGGCAATTTACTCGGGTTTAAACACGTTGTGCGTGGTGTGAGTTCCATGACTTCTAAACTATAATGCGAAGAAATTAAAATGGAATTAAAGACTGATTGATTGATTGGTTGACTAACAATTTAACAGACAAAGCTTAGACTCGAATCCCCCAAGATTACCAGGACATTGGCGATCACAAGACCGACGACTTTCGATCTTAATTCATTCAGTTCTCAGTCACCACCATAACTCCTTACCCTTAGGTATAAGTTCCGCGAACGTTCGCTCTATCGGATATAACTACCAAGATTAATTAACTGTCCGTTTCTTCACTTCTGCAACGGAGAACTAACTGGTGCAATTAATTAAGATTAATGAGTTATTCTAGAAGCGGATTAACCCTAAATGGTTCCTACGAAAGGCACACTCCATTGAATAGGTTAATTGATTGATTTGATGTTCTAAAGTAAGGCGGACGTTCGCCACTATCCTTATCTTAACACGAATCTAATCTAGGTGATCAAGCTAGACAAGAAACACAGGAAACGAAGAACAAATCAAACATGCAAGAGAAACTGTCTGAATTTGAATCTAATTACCGTCGATCCGTGACCGCTTTACAGCCCCAGGTCACATAGGGTTCATCTAATCTAAGCTTACATAGGTTTAGGTACTCATGTTGATAACAAAAGAATCAAAGACAACTAGGAAGTTCATCATACAAAGGAAGAACAGAGAAAAACTGTAAAACCTGATTCTGACGACTCCGGTGAAGCTTCGATCTCTAGCAATCTTCACTCCTAATTCCGAGCACTCCAAGGTGGAAAGACAGTGTCAGGATCTCTCCAAGAACTCTTCGATGCTCTCTAAACTCTATCTCTCAGATCTGAAGTCTAGATTATTAAAAAGTATCTTAGGAAAAGTGTATGTGTGAATGATGTCCTCTTGACTTGTGCCGCGACTGCTTATATAGGTTTTCCAATCCAGTGCCGGAAAAGAGGAGACTTCTCGGCGAGAACTAGGAAGTTCTCACCGAGGACTTGTGTGTAAAAAAATTGAGATCCGGCGACGAGAATTGCAATTAATTTCTTCCTAAGTTCTCGGCGAGAACTTGGAAGTTCTCGCCGAGAACTTCTTTGTAATCTTCAAAAGGATTCTCGATGAGAATTGGACAGTGATTCCTGAAGGGATTCTCGCTGAGAACATTGACATTCTCGGCGAGAACTTGGGTGATGGGTAGGGGATTGATGACACTCGATTTGATGTGATTATCAGCCTCATTTAAGCGACATTTACTTGCTTAAGACATGGTTTTTAGGGTAGAATAACGAATATTCAATCAATTGCTCTATCTCGTGCCATTCGTGTTACTTTCGCCTGTTTCGGGTCTATTTGATGGTTTTCTAGTGTTTCTATGTTAGCACAGGTTTTTGCCGTCAAATAAGTAGCCAAGGACGTGTTTAAGGCATTGGAACCTCGAGGAATCACACCGGAATCGATCCAAGGAGTCAATCAAGTCGAACCAAAGTCTGCCCCATTTTACACTGAAATTTTCGGCGAAAAACACCTAAGGTTTTCAGCGAAAATATATGAACAAATCGACTGAAGCTCACTCAAGGAAGTTTTCGGCGAAAACACTAAGTTTTCGCCGAGAACCAATGATCCGAAAAACACAGGAGAAAAGCAGCCGGCGTTCAGTCATTTTACAAAGAGATTTTCGCCAAAAATCTCTTCACATTTTCGGCGAAAATATCAGTTAAAAACCGGCAGTATTAGGGTTAAGTATAAATACTTAACCGGCGGCCCAAATCAAGATATACTTTTCAGAATCATAATTTCCAACTAATACCGATTACTTCAGAATTCTCTCAAGTTCTGGAGCAGAGTTAGAGTCCAAATAGCCGGAAAGAGATCGTGACGCCATCCCTTCCATCTCGAAGACTCGGAGCTAGGATTGCAGTTTACCGGAAGATCGAAGTTCTGCCGGAGTCGTCTTAATTAGGTTTTTCAGATCCTTTTCTGTTCTTCCTCTGTATGATGAACTCTATCTTTGTCTTTGATTCTTTTCTGAAAAACATGAGTAGCTAAACTCTTAGAGCTTAGACTAGATAAACCCTAAGTGACCCAGGGCTTTAAAGCGGTCACGAATCGGCGGTGATTAGATTCAAAGTTCAATCAGTTTCTCTTTCAAGTTTGATTTGTTCTTCATCGTTCATGTTTCTTGTCCGGATTGATCACCTAGATTAGATTCTTGTTAAGCTAAGGATAGAAGCGAACGCTCGCCTTACTTTAAAACATCAAATTGAACAATTAACCTAATCATTGGAGTGTACCTTTCGTAGGAACCAATTAGGGTTAATCCACTGCAAGAGTAACTCATAAATCGTTAGTAATTCCACCAGTTAAGTTAAGTCGTTGTGAGAGGCGACCGTACCTGGGCGGCTAATTAATCTTGGTAGCTAGAACGGATAGAGCGAACGTTCGCCGGTCTTAAACCTAAGGGTCAGGAGTTGTGGTGGTGTCTTAGAAATTGATTGAATGAAAATTGAAATCCGTTGATCTGTTGATTGCCTATGCTCTGGTGAACGAAGGGGGATTCGAAGTCTAAGTTCGTCTGTCATCTCTGTGTTCAACCCTAATTTCCAATCTGTTTTTAGTTTCAATTTTTAATTTTCGTGCATTTCTTAGAACTAGAAGTCGTGGAACTCACACCACGCACGAAGTGTTTAACCTGAGTAATTTGCCAGCTTATTTGAGTAATCGATCATTAGAAGACCCGTGGAATACGATCTACCCTAGCTTTCCTAGCTTAGTAGTATTTGATTGAACCAGCACAACGACCAGGTTCATCAAATTGGCACCGTTGCCGGGGACTTCTTTTGATTGTTCAAAAGAAGAACTAGCATTTTATTCTTCTATTTTCCATCTTTCCATCCACTTCGATTTTACACTGGTTTTGTTTGTTTCTGTTGTTTGTAGGTTGCTCACAGGTGTATGCATCGCCACCCTTGGACTCGCTCTCAAACCGACAAGGCTAAGAGCATAGAGAGGCCAGGCAGTTCTGCTCCACCTCGACAATCACAGATTCCAAGGAGAAGCAGAACCAATCCACCTCCATCCGTCACTCCGATCAAGATCGAGGAACTGAAGGAGAGTTCCTCATCTCCATCTTCACTGTCATCTTCATCCGTTTCATACACCGAGTCACTTTCACCTCCTCCATCTCCTACCATGGATGATCAGTTACCACCACCACCACCACCAGGCGGAAATCCACCACCACCACCTGCACAGAAGAGTCTAGCTGACTACAACAAGCTGAGCGCGACTAGCGTTCGATCTGCCATTGCCGTGCCGCACGTTGAAGGAGATCCTGACTATGAGATCAAGATTCCATTCTTGACTATGATCTCTAGGGATCTACAATTTAAAGGCAGGCCACTAGACAATCCGTGCACACATTTGGCGGATTTCCTTGAACTCTGCAGAACTTTCAAGAACGGAAACCTCAACAAGAACACTCTTTGCTTGAGAGCTTTCCCGTTCTCTCTGAAAGGCGCTGCTAAGAGGTGGCTTACTGGTAAACCACCTGGATATTACACTGATTTGGATACTCTGGCTCAGGACTTCGTTGAAGAGTACTTCCCTCCTGCAAGAACAATAGCCATCAAGGACAGCATCGCCAGATTCTCCCAGAAAGAAGGAGAAAGCTTATACGATACTTGGAATCGATTCCAAGAACTTCTCTACAACTGTCCTCATCACGGATTCGAGCAGAGGCAGTTAACTGAAATCTTTGCTCGAGGTCTTCGAGAAGAATCTGCCAAGTGGGTCAATTCTCTTGCTGAAGCGGATTGCACTACACTCACACCTGAAGCTGCTCTTCTTCATTTTGCGAACTGTGCTTCCAAGTCGAGGAACTAGGAACAACAATCTGAAGGATCAAGGAGCAAGCTCGATCTCGAAGCTACTATCAAGGCAGAAGTAGAGAAGCATCTGAAGAAGTCTTCTACACCAATCAAACCGCCGGCAGCCTCTGTCTATGTTGCCGATTGCGAATGGTGTGGAGCTTGTGCGCATAATGGAGGCCGATGCCAGAATTTTGGTAAGACAAAAGTCTGGTCCGCCGAAGAAGTCAATTTTGTTCAACAAGGCTTCGTTAACAATCAAAATGGTTATGCTGGCTACCGCAACTTCAAGCAGCAAGGGTGGTGAACGTGTCGTTGTGATGCGTCCAAACAAATAACTAACAAAGCTAACAAAAGCTAGGGTAGATCGTATTCCAGGGGTTTCCTCTACTTCCTTACTCAAAGATGTTGGCAATTTAATTCAAGTTTAAACACAAGTTGTGCGTGGTGTGAGTTCCACGACTTCTATACTAAAATGCAAAGATAATTTGAAATGACAATTAAAGCGAAGAAAGATTGAAGATTGATTGATTGACTAGAAAGATGACAGACAAGCTTAGACTTCGAATCCCCCTTAGATTACCAGAGCAACAGCAGTCAACAGACCAGTAATTTTCGATTCTAGTTCATTCAGTTCATAGACACCATCATAACTCCTGACCCTTAGGTTTAAGACTGGCGAACGTTCGCTCTATCCGATCTAGCTACCATGATTAATTAGCCGCCCGGGTACGGTCGCCTCTCGCAACGACTTAACTTAACTGGTGCAAATTCTAATGATTAATGAGTTACTCTAGCAATGGATCAACCCTAATCGGTTCCTACGAAAGGCACACTCCAATTATAAGGTTGATTGTTCGATTTGGTGTTTTAAAGTAAGGCGAGCGTTCGCTTCTATCCTTAGCTTAACAAGAATCTAATCTAGGTGGCCAAACCATACAAGAAACACAGATAACAAAGAAGAAATCAAACATGAAAAATGAAACTGAATGAACTTCGAATCTAATCACCGTCGATCCATGACCGCTTTAAGCCCTGGGTCACTTAGGGTTCATCTAATCTAAGCTACACGAGTTTAGCTACTCATATTCAATACATAAGAATCGAAGACAAACAAAGAATACATCTCAGGTAGGAAGACAAAGAAGAACTGTAAAACCTAATTTCGATGTTTCCTGGCAGCTTCAATCTGCTGGATCTTCAACTCCTAGCACTGGCTCTCCGAGATGGATGGATGGCGTCACGATCCGTTCCTGGCTCCTCGAACCCTCTCTACTCGTTTTTCTCTCTCTCCTCTGCCTAGCAGTGTGTTGTGTGTTGTCAATTGTAAAATTTTCCGTCCTTGATTGCCCGTGTTTTTCAGAATTTATACCTAACCGGCGATTTCTGGATTTTCACTGGGATTTTCGCCGAAAATCCAAGGTTATTTTCGGCGAAAGTATCTGTTCAAATGTGGCTTCACCCGTCTGTTTCTCCTGGTTGATTTGGCTTTGGGTTTTCGCCGAGAATGCTCATGTATTTTCACCGAGAACTCCCTCTTTATCGGGTCAGTGAATTCTTCTTCCATTTTCGGCGAAAACCCAAGGGTATTTTCGCCGAAAATATATGTGTAAAATGAGCAGGAGTTTCATTTTCCTTGAGTGATCTCTCCGGTTGATTTATGTGTGATTCTTCGGGGTTCCAACGTCTAAGACACGTCCGTGGCTACCGCATTTGATGGCAAAAAACTTGTGCTAACATAAAAACACTAGAAAACCATCAAATAGACCCGAAACGGGCCAAGGTAACACAAATGGCACGAGATAGGGCAATTGATTGATTATTCGTTATTCTACCCTAAAAACTGTGTCTCAAGCAATGAAATGTCACTTAAATGAGGCTGATAATCACGTCAAAACGAGTGTCATCAAATACCCCACACTTAAGCTTTTGCTTGTCCTCAAGCAAACTGAATAGAGACGCTCATGTTCACAAATGATAAGATCGGTTAAATTGGAGCTCAATCAAACACAATGAATTATTAGACAGCTCGATCCTAGAACAAGAAACCTAACATGCATACAAATCAGCCAAACTACCCGGTCTCAGTAATAAACTGCACACGACAAGTAATTAGCAACCAATTATGCACGAATTTGACCTAACCGACCAGACTCCTCACACAGGATATATATAGTAAAATGGGGAACTCTCGCTCTCTGTGTTTAAGGACGTGTTTCTGCTCTCGATCATTTTCTATTATTGAATTCTGTCATAGGTTTGCAATTCGACCACATCTCCACCACTGTGACAACACGAGTATCTAGTCAAGAAGGACTTCCCTGCTAGGACCGTAATGAATTCTACACTACTTGGGTTTATGATGAGATGGATGATGGGAATGTATGATGATGGCTTTGTGCGGTGTAGCTTTCGACTAACTTCCCTCGAATCTAATCTATGGCTTCCTACCGTCTAACCAAACACGGGTGGAATAATGAACGCTCGTCCTATGATACCCTCAAGCAACCTAGCACTTATTTTCTTTTCTTTTGCACAATTTTTATTTTTCTTTCTTTTCAACTTTTCTTTTGACTTCGTTCTTCCATTTGTAGGGAGAAGAACGTTTTATTGAACTAGAAACTTTGAAACTTTTCTGATTTTTCTTTTCTTTTCTTTTTTTTCAAAATTTTCTTTCTTTTCTTACTTTACTTTTTTTTCTTTTGTGCCGATTTTCTTTTAGTTGCTAGAGGGATTTACACGTCTGGACATATTAGCTAAGACCACCTGTTTAATGGCTATAGGTAGGTTACCACAAACCGACTTCCGGTAGGTCAATCTAGAACTACAACCACAAGGGATCAACGGGGAATGAAAGAAATGGGAAATGGCTGTAATGTATTATCGAACCGAAAGAACAGGCCAAGCTCAAGGGTCTAAACCTAGTGGATTTATCGTTTGGTAGGCTATCTGGCTTAGTAGCTGAATCTAGGTGCCCCTATCCTTCTAGAACTCGTGTCATCGTGTGGTCTCGAGTAGGTCTCATGCAATTTCTAACTTATTCAAGTAAACAGAAAATCACTCAGAAAGAATTTAAATTGCAAGTTACGTGCAATGGATCAAAAGCTCACAGTTGGTTTGCTAGTCGGATTCAGTCATTTTCATGCAATCAAGGCTACAAACTACAAGTGTGATTTTAAAAATTCTGTTCTGACCAGGCAATTTAGCATCAAAGTAGACAAGTTGGTTTTCAAGTTCTAGGTTAAGCAGTCTAAGCATCATTATGAAGGTTTGAACAACAACTTAACCTCAAAAATCAAAAACTGAGCCATTCTATTGCTAGAGGGACTGGACAGGAATCACGAGGCACACACAAAGATATAGGCAATCAAGATCATGCATGGTTCTCTAACACCCTACCCCACACTTAGACTGTTCTGTGTCCTCACATGACTAATTTGAAGGAGAGAGATACGAAGAACCTGGAGGGTGATGGTTGGTGTACTGGAAGAACGCGGAGGTGCAAGAGCGGAGCAGAGTAGCTACTTAAAATCCTACAAAACACAAACAACAAAAAGATCAAAAGGACACCGGGACAAGTGTCCCGGATCCACACAGAATAAAATTGGGTAGAAACCCGAAAAGAAGAAAGAAAAGAAATGGAAAAGGGTAGAGACAACCTGATCACTATTCCGCGGGAGGGGGTGGAGGTTGATTTTTGGATAGGTGAAAGGCCGAGCCGCTGCTCCAGCTGCTGTCGCCATGCGATATCATCCGTGTGTAGGGCAGACTGGGCGGCCATGAATTGCTGGAGAGTGGACCAACGCTCGTTCTGAGTATCTTCATGTGCTACTCGGTCCTTCTGCCATTGAAGCGAACCAGCCGAGTAGTCTATCTGCCACTTCTCAATACGCGCCAGCCTCTCATTCATCTCCGTGATGAGTTGCGCTCGCGACGGCGGGCGGTCAACTGACTGGTGAGTGCGGCGAGGGAGCGATGTGCAATGCTCAAAATCCGCAGAAAGGTCGATGCCCCGTGCTATGGTGAGTTCAGCACCTATACACTCAATCGGGATACGAGGAATGTCGGGGCCCCATTTGTCACCGAGCTGGAGGTTGTCGATCAGAATTGAAATGAAGGGCCCTCCTGGAAGCTCAGAAGGAAGCTTCTTGGCGGTAGTGCGCTTGTGAAAGAATCGTGCAAGCCACCATCCGGGATGCAGGTTGGCGTCCTCTTCTAAAGCGCGGAATAATACGAGCTCCTCCAAAGAAACGTGGTGACAGCTCGTCTTGCTGCAATAACACAGAGATTGCACCCAAACATAATGCAAGAATTTAAGAATAGGGTGAAAGATGTCACCGACCGTGGGGTTGACGATAGGTGAGATCTCATCTTCGCAGCAGCCCATCTCCATACGTCTGGGTAAGGAGCACTCGTGATGGAGTATGTGTCCTCGAAGCCAGCTGATGTTGTGTCGAAGGTGACGTGCGGATCCAGCAGGCGGCCGAACTCGCGAAGGGACTTCTCATTAAGAACACCACCGAGGCGAAAGGAAACGAATTTCTGCTCGCGAATGGGCTTCGGGGTGATGCGCCGGAATGAACTCCAGAACTCTTGGAGAGCGGCAAGTGGGTCGGGGGAGCCATGAGCGGTTAGCACTCGCAAACTGGCTTTATGAAGGGTGGTGTCGATGGTCGAGTGCCAAGCCGGATTGTGCGCCTTGAGACTGTCGAGAGAATGAACTGCCACCTTAGCCGGAGGAATGTCTTTGATCTTCTGAAAGACCTCTAGCTGGTGCGGCTCCAGGGCGGCAATGAAAGGATGTATAGCCCCATTGGCAGGTGTAGGAATAGAGTCGCAGGGGTCGGTGCATCCTCGGGAATGATGGCCACAACCGTCGATGTTGGTGCAGCTGGGACTTTTGGTCGGGAGGATAGTGTCCGTGTCTGGCGAGCTGAGGATCGCTGCACGCTATCTGCACTGGTAGTCTTAAAACGCTTGGGAGCCCTGTAAAACACAACTCAGAGATGACCAGCATCAGATGACAAGAATCTTACCCCACACTTAAGTTGACAAGTTGGGGTAAACAAATTAACCGAGAGATCATCGAATCAAGATATAGCATTAATGAGCTGTCAATTCATTTAACAAGCATGAAGAATGGAATGATTCATGAACATGATCTCACAGACAACAAGTCACGATTCCGAAAAGGTCACAAAGGAATGCCAGAACCTAGCTAATTAATACCGACAAAGCAATCATGAAGAATGAGGGAGAACCAAAAAGTCAACCAAAGTCAACCATGCCGAAAACCGAAAGTCAAAAAGCCAAAAGATTCACAATCAAGGGCTGAACAACTAACCGTGAAGACATGACTCGAGAAAAACGGTTGGAAATCCTAGGAATCGATGAAAAAGTTGAAAACTAGGTCGGCCGGACCCGGAGATGAAAAGCTCCGATTCTAGGGTTTTGAAAGAGGGCTGGGCAAGGGGAAGGCCGGCGGCGGCTTGGCGATCGGCGGTCAGGTGGCGGCGTTGAGCGGTCGGGCGGCGGATGGTTTCAAGACAGGAGAGAGAGAGAGCATGTTGAAGTTTTCGGGTGGGGTTGTAAGTACTTCGCGAAAACAGAAACCAAAGGGAGCCTTATATACCGGAGACAAGGGAAAAGAATTTTCGGCAAAAAAGATGTGGGATTTTCGGCGAAAACCCCAGTTCAAATGAAGAAATAGTTTCACCGAAAAGATGGGGGTCTCGGTTCGAAAAGTCGGGACAGGAGAAACAGGTTGATTTTGAACACATGTTTTCGGCGAAAACAATGACACATTTTCGCCGAAAATTTATTTGAAAACGACGGCTGTGTGTTTTTTTTTTCATAAGGGGTTTAAAACAAAAACGACTCAAAACGAAAAGTTACTGACTCCAGTTGTGAGTTGCCTCCCACAAAGTGCTCTTGTTTAACGTCCGTGAGCCAGAAGATACCTGGAATTGTGTCACGGTTCCGTCGTGAAGTAGTGCACGTCGATGGAAGAGACAGCTAATCCTTGTAGATACTTCTTAAGCCTATGCCCGTTGACCACAACGGCTCTTGATCGTGCAATTTAATGTAGACGCTGCCTAAGGGTGTCCGTCGGACCACGGTATAAGGTCCAGACCATCGGGATATCAACTTACCCGGAAAGAGCTTCAATCGAGAGTTATATAAGAGTACTTCTTCTCCGGGATAAAACTGCTTGATCGTCTTCAATTGAGAGTCATGAATTTTCTTTGTGTGCTCTTTGTATAACTTCGTGCTCTCATATGCGTGGAGTCGATGTTCCTCAAGCTTCGCGATCTGGTTGTGGCGGTTATTACCTGCTACTGCATAGCTCATGTTCAACTCTTTGTTAGCCCAGAATGCCTTATGCTCAAGCTCAACTGGAAAATGACATGACTTGCCATAAACCAGCTGATACGGTGAGGTACCGATGGGGGTCTTGTAGGCAGTTCGATATGCCCATAAGGCATCATTGAGCTTAGATGACCAGTCCTTGCGAGACCGGCCAACTGTCCTATCAAGAATCCGCTTGAGCTCACGGTTCGTCACTTCCGCCTGACCATTCGCTTGAGGGTGGTAAGCCGTGGACATTCGGTGGGTGACGCCAAAGCATTTGCACACCCGGTCGAATTGTCCATGGAAATGGGTACCCCTATCGCTTATGATGAAGCGCGGTGAACCGAAACGCGTGAAAAGATGGGTAAGGAACCGACCCACCACTCTAGAATCATTAGTGGGTAAAGCTTCAGCCTCAGCCCACTTAGAAACGTAATCAACGACTACAAGAATGTACTTGTTTCCGTTGGAGGGTGTGAACGGACCCATAAAATCGATTCCCCAAACATAAAAAATTTCAACAGTTAAAGAAACAATTTGGGGCATCTCATTACGGTTTGAGATGTTACCTGATCGCTGGCATGCATCACAACGTCGAGCAAAAACGTCGCAGTCACTAAAGATTGAAGGCCAATAAAAACCTGTTTCGAGTACCTTTCTTGCCGTGCGGTTTCCTCCAAAGTGTCCTCCGAACTGTCCTTCATGGCACTTACGCATGATGTCAGCTGCTTCAGTGTAAGAGACACATCTCCGGATCATCCCGTCAAGACTGATGCGGTATAAGAAAGGCTCATCCCAGAAGTATGACTTGGCTTCTTTAAAGAGCTTTTCGCGTGCAGTGAAATCCAGCTCAGGAGGTACAATGCCGTGTGAGAGATAGTTAGCCAGAGTTGCATACCAAAGCTCCTCTGAATCGGCGGCATTACTCAGATCTTGAGCGTGAGGAATTGCCCAGGGCTCGATAGCTATGCTGTTAACCTGTTCATATGTTTCAACACGCAACAGCTCATCAGGGAAAAAATCATTGATAGGGGTAGTAGACTTACCTGTTTGCGATTCCTCCAGTCGGGAAAGATGATCCGCTGCTAGATTCTCTGCTCCCTTCTTATCTTTAATTTCGATGTCGAACTCTTGGAGGAGAAGGATCCATCGGATGAGACGTGGCTTCGAGTCCTGCTTGGCTAATAAATGGCGCAGGGCAGCATGATCTGTGTAGACGATGGTATGTGAAAGAACCAGATACTGTATAAACTTATCGAAGGAGAAAATGATCGCCAGGAGCTCTTTCTCCGTAGTAGTGTAGTTTCTCTGAGCATCATTGAGTGTCTTGCTCGCAAAGTAGATAGGATGAAATCTCTTCTCCTTCCTCTGACCAAGAACTGCGCCAACGGCGAAATCACTAGCATCGCACATGATCTCGAATGGAAGATTCCAATCGGGTGCTGTAAGAATCGGTGCAGTGGTGAGTTTAGTCTTCAAGGTTTCAAAGGCTTCAAGACAGGCTTTATCAAAGACGAAAGGAACATCTTTCTCAAGAAGCTTTGTCATTGGTAGAGTGATCTTGGAGAAATCTCTGATGAATGGTGAACGTGTCGTTAAGGGTTCAGCCAAATAAAAACTACTAATGCCAAGAAAAAGTGTATAGCAGATCGTATTCCGAGGGCTTTCTACGATTGGTTACTTCAGAACTAGCAAAATACTCAAATGCAAACACGTTGTGCGTGGTGTGAGTTCCACGACTTCTATTTCTAAGAAATTCAGAAAAATTAAAACAAATTAAACTAAAGCAGATTGGGAATTAGGGTTTTGAAAACAAGAATGACAGACGAACTTAGACTTTGAATCCCCCTTCGTTCCCCAGAGCATTGGCAATCAACAGATCAGCGGATTTTGATTCTCATTCAATCAATTACTAAAACACCACCATAACTCCTTACCCTTAGGTTTAAGACCGGCGAACGTTCGCTCTATCCGTTCTAACTACCAAGATTAACTAGCCGCCCGGGTACGGTCGCCTCTCGCAACGACTTAATTAATTGGTGTAATTACTAATGATTAATGAGTTACTCTTGCAGTGAATTAACCCTAACCGGTTCCTACGAAAGGCACACTCCAATTATAAGGTTAATTGTTCAATTCGATGTTCTAAAGTAAGGCGAGTGTTCTCTTCTATCCTTAGCTTAACCAGAATCTAATCTAGGTGATCAATCCAGACAAGAAACATGAACAATGAAGAACGAATCAAACATGAAAAAGAACTGATTGAATTTCGAATCTAATCACCGCCGATCCGTGACCGCTTTAAAGCCCTGGGTCACTTAGGGTTCATCTAGTCTAAGCTCTAACGAGTTTAGCTACTCATGACTATTACAAAAGAAACAAAGATAAAGAAAGAGTTCATCATTCAAAGGAAGAACAGAAAAGAATCTGAAAAACCTAATTTAGACGACTCTGACAGACTTCGATTTTCGGTAGATAACACTCCTAGCTCTGGTTCTCCGAGGTGGAAGGGATGGCGTCACGATCTCTATCCGGCTCTTTGAACTCCAACTCTCCGCTCCAGAACTTGAGAGGATTCTGATTCAAAAAGTTGTGTTTTTGCGAATTATGATTGTATATCTAATTTGGGCCGCCGGGTTAAGTATTTATACTTAACCCTAACTGATCCGGATTGGCCTGATATTTTCGCCGAAATTCTTAAGGAATTTTCGGCGAAAATCCTTGTGTAAATGGCCGTGATCTCTCTGCCTTGTATTTTCGGTCCGAAGAGAACAATGTTTTCGCCGAAGTCATTCTTCACTCGGCGTCAGTTGATTTGCACTATTGTTTTCGCCGAATATGGAAGCTTATTTTCGCCGAATGTGTAAGTGTGAATGGGCAGACTTTCGATTTGACTTGATCGGCTCCTTGGATCGATTCCGGTTTGATTCCTCGAGGTTCCAACGCCTTAGACACGTCCATGGATACTCTATTTGACGGCAAAAACCTGTGCTAACATAAAAACACTAGAAAACCATCAAATAGACCCGAAACGGGCCAAGGTAACACAAATGGCACGAGATAGGGCAATCGATTGAATATTCGTTATTCTACCCTAAAAAACCATGTCTTAAGCAAAGAAATGTCGCTTAAATGAGGCTGATAATCACGTCAAATCGAGTGTCATCAATGAATCTTCGGTAAAATCCAGCATGACCCAGGAAACTTCGAACCGTCTTAACTGAGGTCGGCGGGGGTAAGCTGGCAATAGTCTAAAGCTTGGCGACGATCGACTTCTATACCTGTCTTAGATATTCTATGGCCAAGAACAATACCTTCTGTAACCATAAAGTGACATTTCTCCCAACTAAGTGCCAGGTTGGTTTCCTCACAACGAGCTAACACCTTATCCAAGTTAGCCAGACATTTAGAAAATGAGTCTCCATAGACGGAGAAGTCGTCCATGAACACCTCCACCACATTCTCTACCAGATCTCCAAATATTGCAAGCATGCATCTCTGAACGGTAGCAGGCGCATTACATAAACTAAAAGGAATACGACGATAAGCAAACGTACCAAACGGGCATGTGAAGGTCGTCTTCTCTTGATCATCAAGCTCGATGGGGATCTGAAAGTAACCGGACATCCCGTCTAAGAAACAGTAGTATTCATGACCAGCTAATCATTCAAGCATCTGATCAATGAACGGCAGTGGGAAGTGATCTTTCTTGGTGGCATCATTGAGTCGTCGATAATCGATGCAGACTCTCCATCCGGTAACTGTTCGGGTAGGAATGAGTTCACCCTTTTGATTAGGGATGACAGTGATTCCTCCTTTCTTCGGAACGACTTGAGTCGGGCTGACCCAAGGACTGTAGGCAATAGGATAGATGATACCGACATCTAGAAGCTTGAGTACTTCTTTCTTTACAACTTCCTGCATCAGAGGGTTAAGTCGGCGTTGGGGTTGTCTAACTTGTTTGAATTCTTCATCAACAACTATCCGATGTTTGCAGAAGATTTCAGAGATGCCTCTGATGTCTGCTAACTGCCAGGCAATAGCTCGGACATGCTTATTGAGTAGCCCGATCAGTTGCTCTTTCTGCTCGGGAGACAGGTTCGAATTGATGATGACAGGTAACTGGCAGTCCTTCCCCAGGAATGCGTATTCTAGGTGGTCAGGCAGCTTAGTGATGGGTGTGAATGTCTCCTTCTGTTCGTCTAGTTCATCTTGCCATAAGCACTGCTCTGGATCGTCTAACGCATTATCAATCCCTGAAATCAAACACAACTCTAGCGGATCACTAGATAAAGCATTAGTAAAGGAGTTGGCCGAGGCCAACTCTAGGGGATCAACAGCATAACATTTATCATCTTGAGCAACAGAATATCTCATGCTATCTTTAATGCAGAATGCAACACTCTCTTGACCTACGCTTAAAGTTAACAGACCTTGTTTGCCGTTTATATTCACACCAGCAGTTGCTAAGAAAGGTCGACCTAGGATAAGTGTTCCGTCTAACTCACGAGTATCTAAAAAACGAAATCTGCCATTATAGTAAACAGACCACAACAAACAGTTACATCTTCTATCATACCTCTAGGTCATTTGACAGACCTATCGGCTAAAACGAGATGCAGAGTAATTGGTTTTAATTTCCCTAGATTCAGCTTTTCATATAGATAAACAGGCATAACATTAATAGAAGCACCAGAATCAACCAGACTACGATCAATTTTAATGCCATTAATAATGCACGGTAATGTAAAAGAACCGGGATCAGGACACTTAGCTGGGGGTGGTGGCGGTTGTCGAATGGGAGATGGCGCACAGAGAATAGACGCGCATTCATTAGTAAGCGTGATAGAGTACGCCTCCCCGTTCTTCACTTTCTTCACCAGCTCTTTAAAGAACTTCCCAAGTGGTGGTATAATCTCTACAGCTTCTGTCACTGGTATCTTAATCTCTGCAGTCTTAAGAACATTGTACCACTTCTTATACTGAGTGTCGTGATCCTTAGCCTTGCTCCTTGCAGCTTTTGGGAAGGGAATCCGAGGAACATATGGCGCCAAAACAGGCTCAGGAGCTGTCCTGGGCGGAGGAGGAGGAGGAGCAGATGCTTCCTCTTCCTCTTCTATGATATCTTCAATTTCTGGCATATTCATGGCAGCACTGGTATCTGGTATTACTTCAGTTTCTGGAGCCTTGGGATCAGTTGTTTGTTTGCCGCTCCTGGTGGTAATGGCTTGAGCGTGTTCGCTCTTTGTACCGGAGTCTGCTTGAAATGCTTCTGGATTAAGGAGAGGATTGCTAGTAAAGAGTTTAGTCATATTACTTATAGCATCCTCTATCGTCTGGCTCTGAGCTCTCTGTCCTTGATTGAGTGCAGCTTGAGGTTTTAGTTGAATGTCGTGGTAGTCAAGTCTACTCATAATCTGATCGAACTTCTTCTCATAATCCATGTCTCTATTGTAGTACGGCTTTGCTTGAGACTGGTGTTGTCCTCCAATGAATCCCGGAGGTCTATAATAAGGATCCACTAACCGGTTGCTCTGGTTCTGTGGCACGTAGTTTTTGTAACCGGCATAGCCTTTCTGATTATTAGCGAAGCCCTGATCGATGAAGTTTATCTCTTCTGTAGACCAGACTTCTGTTGTGCTGAAGTTGAGGCAGCTTCCACCGTTATGAGCACAGGACCCACACCATCCACGATCAACTGAAAAGATGGTGGCTGACGGGGGATCTAGGGGAATACCAGCTGCTTGTAGGTGTTTCTGAACCTCTGCCTTGATCTGCTCTGCAACACTCATCTGACTCTGACTCTTGTTTCCTTCTATTTGCCTCTCCCAGTTTCTAGACTTTGAAGCACAGTTAGCAAAATGCAGAAGAGCATCCTGAGGAGTAAGGGCGGTACAATCTCCGCCAGCTAGAGAGTTGACCCAGTTTGCAGATTCTTTGCGCATACCACGAGTAAAGAATTCAGCCAGCTGTCTTTGTTCATACCCATGATGAGGGAAGTCGAAGAGAAGAGACTGGAATTCATTCCAACTGTCATACAGGCTTGCATCCTCTCTCTGAGTGAATCTGGAGATGCGGTCTTTATAAGCAGTTGTTCTTGCAGGAGGAAAGTATTCCTCAACAAAATCTTGAGCTAATGCTTCCCAGTTAGTGTAATGACCCGGCGGCTTGCTTCCAAGCACTGCTTAGCTGCACCTCTGAGAGAGAAAGGAAAGACTCGGAGATATAAAGCGTTCTTGTTGAGGTTCCCAGACTTGAAGGTGTTACAGGCAGCCAAAAAGTCATCTAGATGGGTGTAGGGGTTATCATCTGGCCTCCCTTCGAATTGCACGTCCTTAGAGATCAGTTCTAGGAGAGGAATCTTAATCTCATAGTCAGGATCATCGTCATTAGAAAGCACAGTGATGGGGGATCGAAAGTTGGATGCACGCGGCTTACTATAGTCCGCAACACTTTTAAGAGTAGCCATTGCGGTAAAGGAGGATGGAACGGAAGTGATCCGTTTCTGTACCTGCTATGATCTGCAAGAGACAAAAATAAACACAACCGGTGTAAAATCGAAGTGTGATGGAAAGTGAAAGATGGAAGGGTAGAAGAATAAAAATGCCAACTCTTCTTTCAACAAAATAGAAGAGGTCCTCGGCAACGGCGCCAATTTGGTGAACGTGTCGTTGTGATGCGTCCAAACAAATAACTAATAAAGCTAACAAAAGCTAGGGTAGATCGTATTCCAGGGGTTTCCTCTACTTCCTTACTCAAAGATGTTGGCAATTTAATTCAAGTTTAAACACAAGTTGTGCGTGGTGTGAGTTCCACGACTTCTATACTAAAATGCAAAGATAATTTGAAATGAGAATTAAAGCGAAGAAAGATTGAAGATTGATTGATTGACTAGAAAGATGACAGACAAGCTTAGACTTCGAATCCCCCTTAGATTACTAGAGCAACAGCAGTCAACAGACCAGTAATTTTCGATTCTAGTTCATTCAGTTCATAGACACCACCATAACTCCTGACCCTTAGGTTTAAGACCGGCGAACGTTCGCTCTATCCGACCTAACTACCAAGATTAACTAGCCGCCCGGGTACGGTTGCCTCTCGCAACGACTTAACTTAATTGGTGCAAATTCTAATGATTAATGAGTTACTCTAGCAATGGATCAACCGTAATCGGTTCCTACGAAAGGCACACTCCAATTATAAGGTTGATTGTTCGATTTGGTGTTCTAAAGTAAGGCGAGCGTTCGCTTCTATCCTTAGCTTAACTAGAATCTAATCTAGGTGGCCAAACCAGACAAGAAACATGAACAATGAAGAACGAATCAAACATGAAAAAGAACTGATTGAATTTCGAATCTAATCACCGCCGATCCGTGACCGCTTTAAAGCCCTTGGTCACTTAGGGTTCATCTAGTCTAAGCTCTAACGAGTTTAGCTACTCATGATTATTACAAAAGAAACAAAGACAAAGAGAGAGTTCATCATTCAGAGGAAGAACAGAAAAGAATCTGAAAAACCTAATTTAGACGACTCTGACAGACTTCGATCTTCGGTAGATAACACTCCTAGCTCCGGTTCTCCGAGATGGAAGGAATGGCGTCACGATCTCTATCCGGCTCTTCGAACTCCAACTCTTCGCTCCAGGACTTGAGAGGATTCTGATTCAAAAAGTTGTATTTTGCGAATTATGATTGTATATTCTTATTTGGGCCGCCGGGTTAAGTATTTATACTTAACCCTAACTGATCCGGATTGGCCTGATATTTTCGCCAAAAACATAGGGATATTTTCGGCGAAAATCCTTGTGTAAATGGCCGTGATCTCTCTGCCTTGTATTTTCGGTCCGAAGAGCACAATGTTTTCGCCGAAGTCATTCTTCACTCGGCGTCAGTTGATTTGCACTATTGTTTTCGCCGAATATGGAAGCTTATTTTCGCCGAATGTGTAAGTGTGAATGGGCAGACTTTCGGTTTGACTTGATCGGCTCCTTGGATCGATTCCGGTTTGATTCCTCGAGGTTCCAACGCCTTAGACACGTCCATGGCTGCTCTATTTGACGGCAAAAACCTGTGCTAACATAAAAACACTAGAAAACCATCAAATAGACCCGAAATGGGCCAAGGTAACACAAATGGCACGAGATAGGGCAATCGATTGAATATTCGTTATTCTACCCTAAAAACCATGTCTTAAGCAAAGAAATGTCGCTTAAATGAGGCTGATAATCACGTCAAATCGAGTGTCATCAAATACCCCACACTTAAGCTTTTGCTTGTCCTCAAGCAAACTGAATAGAAATGCTCATGTTCATAAATGATAAGATCGATTAAATTGGAGCTCAATCAACCACAATGAATTATTAGACAGATCGATCCTAGAACAAGAAACCTAACATGCATACAGATCAGCCAAACTACCTGGTTCTCACTAATAAACTGCACACGACAAGTAATTAGCAACCAATTATGCACGAATTTGACCTGACCGACCAGACTCCTCACACAGGCTATATATAGTACAATGGGAACTCTCACTCTCTGTGTTTAGGGACGTGTTTCTGCTCTCGATCATTTTCTGTTACCGAATTCTGTCATAGGTTTGCATTTCGACCACATCTCCACCACTGTGACAACACGAGTATCTAGTCAAGAAGGACTTCCCTGCTAGGACCGTAATGAATACTACACTACTCGGGTTTATAATGAGATGGATGATGGGAATGAATGATGATGGCTTTGTGCGGTGTAGCTTTCTACTAACTTCCCTCGAATCTAATCTATGGCTTCCTACCGTCTAACCAAACACGGATGGAATGATGAACGCTTGTCCTATGATACCCTCAAGCAACCTAGCACTTTATTCCTTTTTTTCTTTTCACGATTTTTTTTCTCTTTTCTTTTGACTTCGTTCTTCCATTTGTAGGGAGAAGAACGTTTTATTGAACTACACTTTGAACTTTTTTTATTTTTCTGATTTTTCTGCTTCTCTTTTTTTTTTTCTGAAGCTTGCTTCTTATCTTACTTTACTTTTTATTTTTTTTCTTTTGTGCCAATTTTTCTTTTAGTTGCTAGAGGGCTTTACACGTCTGGACATATTAGCTAAGACCATCTGTTTAATGGCTATAGGCAGGTTACCACAAACCGACTTCCGGTAGGTCAATCTAGAACTACAACCACAGGGGATCAATGGGGAATGAAAGGAATGGGAAATGGCTGTAATGTATTATCAAACCGAAAGAACAGGCCAAGCTCAAGGGTCTAAACCTAGTGGATTTATCGTTCGGTAGGCTATCTGGCTTAGTAGCTGAATCTAGGTGCCCCTATCCTTCTAGAACTCGTGTCATCGTGTGGTCTCGAGTAGGTCTCATGCAAATTCTAACTCATTCAAGTAAACAGAAAACCACTCAGAAAAATTAAAATTGCAAGTTACGTGCAATGGATCAAAAGCTCACAGTTGGTTTGCTAGTCAGATTCGGTCATTTTTATGCAATCAAGGCTACAAACTACAAGTGTGATTTTAAAATTCTGTTCTGACCAGACAATTTAGCATCAAAGTTTACAAGTTGGTTCTCAAGTTCTAGGTTAAGCAGTCTAAGCATCATTATGAAAGTTTGAACAACAACTTAACATCAAAAATCAAGAACTGAGCCATTCTAATGCTAGAGAAACTGGAATGGAATCACGAGGCACACATAAAACACAATCAAGGGCAATCAAGTTCATGCAAGGTTCTCTTGCATCCTACCCCACACTTAAATCAGACTGTGTCCTCACAGTGAAGGGACTAGAGTTCAGAGTGAAGTAGAAGAACCTGGATCGAGATGATTGGCGTAGTGGATGAGCACAGATCCTCGGAGTGGAGGGAATCTACCCAAGCGAAGCAAAGGGAATCTCCCTACTGCCCGATCACTGCTGGTCCGGTGAACCGGGAGGTGGAAAGTGGAGAAATTCACCGAGCTGGCGTTGCCACGCCATCTGTGCCTCATACCGCCGGTCGGCGCGGCGCATATGTTGCTGCATAACATCGCGCCTCTTGAGTGGCATTGTCAGTGATGCGCCACTCCTGAAGTCGCTCGTATAACTCACCAACATCCGCGGGGTGATGTCGGGGCTGCTGGGGAGGCGCCTGGTATGGATCGGGGATGTGCGGCGGCGATTGGTTATCATACCCTGCCTGATGGTGTGGCGAGGGTATATAATCTTGGAATTCTGGTGGCGGCTGTGGCTGCTGCTCCTCAGCATCATCTTCTTCCTCTGACTCGACCACAGGCTGGAGTGGAGGATCAGCTGCTACATGGGGACTGAGGTTGAGTTCTAAGTCGTACTCAACCGCCAAGTCTCCTCCAACGGTCCTAACTGGATGTCGTGGAATGTGCGGGCCATATTCATGGCTGATGCCGAAGGAGAGGATGAGCTGTCCTATGAAGTTGCCCCCCAAGAGCTTGCGGGGGGTGGCGTCTTCCTCTTGGTCTTCTGGCGGAAGATGCGAGCAAGTACCCAGCCGGGGTGTAGAGGGTAGCTCTCTCGGATGGCTCGGAGAAGCATGAGCTCCTCCTTGAGGATATGGTGGCGATCCTTGTCTCGAACATATAAAAGCGACCTCCGCCAAACCATATGAATAAATTTATAGAGCGGGTGAGAGAGAGACTTAACTGAGTTGCTCACCCCGAGGCGATCGCCAGGTACGCCTGTCATGTGGCTCCAGAGCGCGTTGTACTCCTCGTTGTCATCATCTTCTCCCCAACCGAGGTGATGATCGTGATAGTGCTCGTAGGGGATGCCGAGATGAGCGGCAAACTCATCGTAGGTGAGCTGCCTGTACACCCCACCAAGATAGAAGGTGATAACCTTCTGGCGCTGCTTCCTCTTGTGCTCATCCAGATCAAAGGTTGCCCAGAACTCCTGGAGGGCAATGTCTAGGAACTCGGCGGCGATGGTGGTCAGCTCGAGGAGGCTAGCCGGTTCTAGGGCATCATGCATGTTCCGGGGGTAGTCCTCATCGTGATCGTGCAGGAAATCCATGGAGAGAGGACGCACGTCGGCTCCCCGGACGTGCTCGAGCTTCTGGAATCACTCAAAGTAGAAGTCCGGTAGACGGGCAATAGTGCGATGTTATCCAGCATGGCGGGGTAGAGCAGGTGGGGGACCCAGAACAGCAGGTGTGACGGGAGCGGCAGCTCTTGAGCTCGAGGCGCCATCAAGTCGCGCCTTAGTCCTGCGCTCATAAGTGGTGTTCCTAAAACCAGAATGAAACCAGATTAGTCAACCAAAACCTTACCCCATACTTAGTAGAAAAACTCAATTTCACAAAGAAATGAGGGAAACTAAGTGGGGTAAGCAAAGCGGAGTAACTGGTAATCAAAGACAGTGAAATACATACTTAGGAACAGCCAGAATCGGATAAGCACAATCAGAGTTCAAAAAGTCAAACTGACATTTAGAAAGTCAACATGTAAGCATATTGAACCCTAATCATGGCAAGACTATCAAAAGGTGGATAATGACCGTAAAATATGATCTCAAATGGCAAGCACGATAATATGAACGAGAATGAGCACATCAAGCAGCCAAATGATCAAATACAGTTCATGGTCAAACCGACATTTCTCACAAAAGTCAACATTACGAAAAACCAATCCTATGCATAGCAACATATGACCAAATGATATGGAAATTAAGCACGGAACTCCCTAAGCATGCAAGAACAGTTCTATAAGTTCTGCTAATCCTAGTTCACACGAAAACAGTCGGCACGCAAAACGAGGCAAACCGAAAAGTCAACCAAAAGTCAACCCCGACGAAATTCAGCAATCTATATGTCAAAAGATTCGTATTGAAAAGCTCTACAACTTACCTTGAAGTCATGACTGCTAAAAATGAACGGGTTGGGAGGAATAGGTGAAAAACGTTGAAAACTAGGTTTTCGGTGAACTGGAGCTGCAAAGCTCCGATTTGGTTGTTCTAGGGCTCGTTGGGATCGGAAAAGGGAGGGTAAGGGAGCGACGGCGGGTTACGGCGGTTTAAAAGAAGTGGTGGTCGGTGGCAATTTTAAAACAAAAAGGGGGAGGTTTTCGGGTGGGGTGAACGAAATTGAAAGAAGGGAAAGAAGGAGAGAGAGGGAGATAGGATTTAAAGTGAATAGTTGGGTGATTTTCAAAGTTATTTTCGGTGAAATTAAAAGGGTGGTTTTGCCAAAAATTTCAGTTAAAATGGACTGCCGGATTTTCGAAGGTGGTTTCGCCAAAAATAATAGTACGTTTTCGCCGAAAATTTCAGTTAAAATGGTTTCGCCGAAAACAGAAATCTTTTCAAACCGAAAATGATGAACAGGGAGAATCAGGTTCAAAAATCGAAAATCGGTTTCGCCGAAAATAAGGGTGGTTTCGCCGAAAATTTTGAACTGTTCGGGTTTAAAATATTTTCGCAAATCCGGCCTACTTCAGAAAATCACAGTTAAATCCACAAAAATCGGAACAACCTCAATCAACTTGCTACTGACTCTATGACATGTAGACTCTACACAAAAAATAAGAAAACAAACAAACTGACACTTTTGGCTCCCCCGAACCGACTCTAAAATACCAAGTTCAACAGAAATAAAAACAGACTCCAGCCGTGGGTTGCCTCCCACGAAGCGCTCTTTTATTAACGTCCTTGAGCTGGACGATACCTGGGTGGTATTAGGAGACATCCCAACTTAGATTCTCCTTAACGCTCGCGTCGGAGTTCATGAAGTACAGCTTCGGGACTTCTCTGGTAAGCGTGAATCTCTTCCCGTTTGCATGTAGTAGCTTGGTACGTCCATCGGGAAGATGATTGACGAACTTGAACGGTCCGAACAGTTCTCTGGAGAGATCATCCTTCTTGATTGTTACGTTGGAAGGAATGAGGACTGTCGGCTTCTTCTTTTCTTTCTTCGGCTTGTTATCACCAGGATCGGTGATCGTTAGTACTTCCTTAGGAGACGCTTTCGGAACGAAATGGTGGTGCAGCTGGCTCGATGGAAGACGGCGGAATTTTTGGCCCCAGAACATTTGGGTCTTCGTCTTCTTGTTCTTTCCTTGAAGTCTGCTCGGTGGTTTGGAAGAGGCTTGCAGTTCCTTCTTCTTCTTCTTAAGCGGTTTCTGAACCGAAGTTTCTGGCTCCTTCTTAATGACCTGTTTAATATCTGCAGCAACAACTGATCTAGAGGTACTAGAAGAAGCATTAGTAACAGAGTTGACCAGAGTCAACCCCACAGTTTCAACAGCTAGGCAGTGAGATTCTTCATTCCTAGAGTCATATTTCATGCCATCTTTAAGACGGAACGTTTTCGTTTCTTTACCGACCCTAAGAGTTAATGAACCATTTGGAACGTTAATATTCATTCCAGTAGTAGCCATGAAAGGTCGACCTATAAGAATAATAGCATCATCTGTACTAGTATCCATAATCACATAGTCAGCTAAAAACGTGAACGGACCACATTTAGTAATAACGTCTTTAATCTCTCCCTTAGGGGTTTTAAGTGATCTATCAGCAAAGACGAGTTGCATACTAGGCGATTCAAGTTCTCCTAGGTTTAACTTTTCAAACAGGCTCATAGGCATGACATTAACAGTCGCTCCTAGATCAACTAAGCAACGTTCGATCTCAACATCATTTATGACCAAAGGCAAAGTAAAAGAACCAGGATCAGATAACTTAGCTGGGTACGGAGAGACAGGTTTCTTAACACGGATGTCAGGATATCCTTCCTTGTTCCCCTTCATCCCAGTCTCGATCCTTGCATTTGGCAGCAATGCTCTAGGAAAAGGAGGTTTCACGACGTACGGTGCAAGAGGAGGATCCTCCTTAGGCGCCGGTTCCTGTTCTTCTTCTTCCTCTTCTTCCGGAGTTTCAGCGATCCTGCGTAAAACAGAACAAGCATCAGCAATTAGGTTTGGAATTTTTTGAGCAGTTACCATTTTAGCCTATTCTTTTCTCGGATTCGGCTCTGTCTGGCTTGGAAGCTGGCCAAATGGTCGACCAGATGCTAGCATGCTCGAGATGTTGTTCACGGCTTGCTCAATTCTTTGTCCAGATGCTATCTGTTCTTGATTGAGAAGAGCTTGAGCCTTGAACTGACTGTCATGATCATCGAGTCTTGTGATGATCTGGCTGAGCTTCTTATCCAGGTCACTGACATTATTATCTCTGATGCTGCTGACCTGGATAGGTATTGTTAAGATACTGATTCTGGCGATTGCCAGGAGCAGTTCCATAATTACCCGGATTACGATGCGGCGGCTGGTAGACACCTGCCGGCGGATGGTTAGGCTTCTGATCCTGAGCTGGACCAGCCGGGCGGTTATTCTGGTTCTGGTTAGCGCCAGCATTGTAGGGAGGTCTGTCTTGATAGTTCCCTTGTTGTCTGAAGTTACGGTAGCCAGCATAACCATTCTGATTATTGACGAAGCCTTGTTGGATGAAATTTACCTCTTCGGCAGACCAGACTTCTGCCTTACTAAAATTCTGACAACGGCCTCCGTTATGTGAGCAAGCTCCACACCACTCATAATCAGCAACATAGACAGAAGCGGCCGGCGGCTTGATCGGTGTGGTAGACTTCTTCAGATGCTTCTCTACCTCTGCCTTGATTGTAGCTTCGAGATCTAGCTTGCTCCTTGATCCTTCAGATTGTCGCTCCAGTTCCTTGACTTGGAAGCACAGTTTGCGAAGTGAGGAGAGCAGCTTCAGGAGTGAGTGTAGTGCAATCCCCTTCAGCTAGAGAATTGACCCACTTGGCGGATTCTTCTCGAAGTCCACGAGAGAAGATTTCAGCTAACTGCCTCTGCTCGAATCCATGATGAGGGCAGGTGTAAAGAAGTTCTTGGAATCGATTCCAAGTATCATACAAGCTTTCTCCTTCTTTCTGGAGAATCTGGCGATGCTGTCCTTGATGGCGGTTGTTCTGGCCGGAGGGAAGTATTCTTCAACGAAGTCCTGAGCCAGAGTATCCCAGTTAGTGTAATAGCCAGGTGGTTTACCAGTAAGCCACCTCTTAGCAGCGCCTTTTAGATAGAACGGAAAGGCTCTCAAACAAAGAGTGTTTTTGTCGAGGTTTCCGCTCTTGAAAGTACTACAGAGATCAAGGAAGTCTGCAAGATGAGTGCACGGATTGTCTAGGGGCCTGCCTTCAAACTGTAAATCCCTAGAGATCATAGTCAAGAATGGAATCTTGATCTCATAGTCAGGATCTCGTTCAATGCGCGGAACGGCAATGGCAGATCGAACGCTAGTTGCGCTCGGCTTGTTATAGTCTGCTAGACTCTTCTGTGCAGGTGGTGGTGGTGGTGGTAATCTATCGTCCATGGTGGGAGATGGAGGAGGTGAGAGTGACTCGGTGTATGAAGCGGATGAAGATGACGGTACAGGTGAAGATGGAGATGAGGAACTCTCCTTCGGTTCCTCGATCTTGATCGGAGTGATGAATGGATTGGATCTGCCTTTCTTCAGAATCTGTGATCGTAGAGGTGTAGCAGAACTAACTGGTCTCTCTGTACTCTTGGCTTGTTCGGTTTGAGAGCGAGTCCAAGGACGGTGAGGCATACACCTGTAAACCTACAGATAACAAAGACAAACAAAACCAGTGTAAAATCGAAGTGGGTGGAAAAATGAAAGATGGAAAGTAGAAGAATAAATTGCCAGTTCTTCTTTCGAACAATCAAAAGAAGTTTCCCCGGCAACGGCGCCAATTTGGTGAACGTCTGTCGTTAAGGGTTCACACAAATAAAACTACTAATGCTAAGAAAAAGCTATAGCAGATCGTATTCCGAGGGTCTCTTATGATTGGTTACTTCAGAACTAGCAAAATACTCAAATGCAAACACGTTGTGCGTGGTGTGAGTTCCACGACTTCTACTTCTAAGAAATGCAGAAAAATTAAAACAAATTAAACTAAAGCAGATTGGGAATTAGGGTTTGAAAACAAGGATGACAGACGAACTTAGACTTTGAATCCCCCTTCGTTCCCCAGAGCATTGGCAATCAACAGATCAACGGATTTCGATTCTCATTCAACCAATTACTAAGACACCACCATAAATCCTTACCCTTAGGTTTAAGACCGGCGAAGGTTCGCTCTATCCGTTCTAACTACCAAGATTAACTAGCCGCCCGGGTACGGTCGCCTCTCGCAACGACTTAATTAATTGGTGTAATTACTAATGATTAATGAGTTACTCTTGTAGTGAATTAACCCTAACCGGTTCCTACGAAAGGCACGCTCCAGTTATAAGGTTAATTGTTCAATTCGATGTTCTAAAGTAAGGTGAGCGTTCGCTTCTATCCTTAGCTTAACAAGAATCTAATCTAGGTGATCAATCCAGACAAGAAACATGAACAATGAAGAACGAATCAAACATGAAAAAGAACTGATTGAATTTTGAATCTAATCACCGCCGATCCGTGACCGCTTTAAAGCCCTGGGTCACTTAGGGTTCATCTAGTCTAAGCTCTAACGAGTTTAGCTACTCATGATTATTACAAAAGAAACAAAGACAAAGAGAGAGTTCATCATTTAGAGGAAGAACAGAAAAGAATCTGAAAAACCTAATTTAGACGACTTTGATAGACTTCGATCTTCGGTAGATAACACTCCTAGCTCCGGTTCTCCGAGATGGAGGGGATGGCGTCACGATCTCTATCCGGCTCTTCGAACTCCAACTCTTCGCTCCAGGACTTGAGAGGATTCTGATTCGAAAAGTTGTATTTTGCGAATTATGATTGTATATTCTTATTTGGGCCGCCGGGTTAAGTATTTATACTTAACCCTAACTGATCCGGATTGGCCTGATATTTTCGCCGAAAACATAGGGATATTTTTGGCGAAAATCCTTGTGTAAATGGCCGTGATCTCTCTGCCTTGTATTTTCGGTCCGAAGAGCACAATGTTTTCGCCGAAGTCATTCTTCACTCGGCGTCAGTTGATTTGCACTATTGTTTTCACCGAATATGGAAGCTTATTTTCGCCGAATGTGTAAGTGTGAATGGGTAGACTTTTGGTTTGACTTGATCGGCTCCTTAGATCGATTCCGGTTTGATTCCTCGAGGTTCCAACGCCTTAGACACGTCCATGGCTGCTCTATTTGACGGCAAAAACCTGTGCTAACATAAAAACACTAGAAAACCATCAAATAGACCCGAAACGGGCCAAGGTAACACAAATGGCACGAGATAGGGCAATCGATTGAATATTCGTTATTCTACCCTAAAAACCATGTCTTAAGCAAAGAAATGTCGCTTAAATGAGGCTGATAATCACGTCAAATCGAGTGTCATCAGGCTTCACCCGTCTGTTTCTCCTGGTTGATTTGGCTTCGGGTTTTCACCGAGAATGCTCATGTATTTTCGCCGAGAACTCCCTCTTGATCGGGTCAGTGAATTCTTCTTCCATTTTCGGCGAAAACCCAAGGGTATTTTCGCCGAAAATATATGTGTAAAATGAGCAGGAGTTTCGTTTGCCTTGAGTGATCTCTCCAGTTGATTTATGTGCGATTCTTCGGGGTTCCAACGTCTAAGACACATCCGTGGCTACCGCATTTGATGGCAAAAAATCTGTGCTAACATAAAACACTAGAAAACCATCAAATATACCCGAAACGGGCCAAGGTAACACAAATGGCACGAGATAGGGCAATTGATTGAATATTCGTTATTCTACCCTAAAAACTGTGTCTCAAGCAACGAAATGTCGCTTAAATGAGGCTAATAATCACGTCAAAACGAGTGTCATCAAAGGGAACTATCAAGACAGACCTCCCTACAATGCTGGCGCCAACCAGAACCAGAATAACCGCCCAGCTGGTCCAGCTCAGGATCAGAAGCCTAACCATCCACCGGGAGGTGTCTATCAGCCGCCACACCGTAATCCGGGTAACTATGGAACTGCTCCTGGAAATCGCCAGAATCAATATTTGAATAACACCTATACAGGTCAGCAGCACCAGAAGGAGAACAACGTCAGTGACCTGGACAAGAAGCTTAGTAAGATCATCACCAGACTCGATGATCATGACAGTCAGTTTAAAGCTCAAGCTCTTCTCAATCAAGAACAGATCGCATCCGGTCAAAGAATTGAGCAAGTTGTGAACCACATCTCGAGCATGCTAGCATCTGGTCGACCATTTGGCCAACTTCCAAGCCAGACAGAGCCGAATCCGAGAAAGGAGCAAGCTAAGATGATAACTGTTCAAAAGTTTACAAGCTTATCTGCTGATTCTTCTTCTGATTTACGCAGGATCACTGAAACTCCGGAGAAGAAGGAAGCACAGAAAGTGGCGCCTAAGGAGAATGATCCTCCTCTTGCACCGTACTATGTGAAGCCTCCTTTTCCAAGAGCATTGTTGCCGAATGCAAGGTTCGAGACTGGCATGAAGGAAAACAAAGAAGGATATCATTCTTTCTGTAGCAAGAAGCCTGCCTCGCCATATCCAGCTAAGTGCTCTGACCCTGGTTCTTTCACTCTACCTCTAGTCATTAAAGATATTGAGATAGAACGTTGTTTAGTTGATCTAGGTTTGTCTGTTAATGTTATGCCTATGAGTTTATATGAGAAGCTAAATCTAGGAGAACTTGAACCAACTAGCATGCAACTTGTCTTCGCTGATAGATCATTGAAAACCCCTAGGGGAGAAATCAAAGACGTTGTTACTAAATGTGGTCCTTTCACTTTCCTAGCTGACTTCGTGATCATAGATACTAGTGAAGAGGATTCTACCATTCTTATAGGTCGGCCTTTCATGGCAACATCCGGAATGTAAATTAACGTTCCGAATGGTTCTTTGACTTTGAGGGTTGGTAAGGAAACGATATCATTCCGCCTCAAAGACGGAATGAAATATAATCATAAGAATGAAGAATTTCATTGTCTAGCTGTTGAAACTGTGGAGTTGACTCCGGTCAACTCCGTCACTGACATCTCTTCTAGTGTTCCTAGCTCAATTGTTACTGCAGGTGCTGAACAGATTACCAAGTAGAAACCAAAATCTGTTCCTCAGAAGCCGTCAAAGAAGAAGGAACCGCAAGCCTCTTCTAAACCACCAAGCACAAAACCTAGCAGGCCCCGGGGTAAGAACAAGAAGACGAAGACTCAAATGGTCTGAAACTAGTTGTGCTGCCACCTTTATCCGAGTCAGCTGCACCACCAATTCTTTCCGAGATACCGGCGTCGTAACAAGTATTGAAGGAGAAGCCGAAAGCATCTCCTAAGGAAATACCTACGATCACCGATCCTGGTGATACAAAGCCAGAGGGTAAAGAGAAGACGAAGTCAATCATTCTCATCCCTTCCACCGTCTTCCTCGTAGAAGATTATCCTTTGACAGAGCTCTTTGGTCCGTTCAAGATCACTGAGCACCTTCCCGACCGACGTACCAAGCTCATACACGCTAACGGGAAGAAATTTATGCTTCACGGAGATACCCCGAAGCTCTACTTCATGAACTCCGATGCTAGCATTAAGGAGAACCTGAGTTGGGATGTCTCCTAATACCGTCCAGGTATCGTCCAGCTCAAGGACGTTAATCTAGAGCGCTTCGTGGGAGGCAACCCACGGCTGGAGTCAGTTTTTCATTTGTGTCAACCTTAGTGTTCTAGAGTCGGTTCGGGGGAGCCAAAAGTGTCAGTTTGTTTGTTTTCTTATTTTCCGTGTGTAGTCTGTGTGTCGTAGTGTCAATCGTAAGTTGTTGAGGTTTTTTTGATTTTTGTGGATTTAACTGTGATTTTCTGAAGTTTGCCGGGATTGCGAAAATATTTTCAATCATACAGGTCAAAATTTTCGGCGAAAATGTACCATATTTTCGGCGTAAACTCCCTTTGAAATCCCACTGTGTTTTGCAGACGTTTTTAACTCAACTTTTCGGCGAAAACTCCTTGAGTTTTCGATGAAAATGTATTTGAAAATCGGCAGACCTTTTTGCCTTGGGTTTTCGGCGAAAACTTGCACATATTTTTCACCGAAAACCTGAGTGAAAATCAACAAATTATTCATTTTAAAATCCGGTTACTTCTTCTTCTCTCTCCTCACTTCTTATTTTCGAAAATCTTCAAAACCTCCCCCTTTGTTAAAAACTCAAACCGCCGCCACCTTTCTTCCATCGCCGCCGTCCGACAAGCCACCACCGCCGTTGCCGCCACCGCCGCCACCGCCGCACGTCTCCCCTTCCATTTCCGATCAACTCGAGCCCTAGATTAGTCGAATCGGAGCTCTAGAGCTCCCGTTTAGCCAAAACCTAAAATTTTCGGTTTTTCTCCGATTTCTCTTTCTCCGTTCGTTTTCAGCACCCATGGATTAAAGGTAAGTTGTAGAACTTTTCATTACGAATCTTTTGACATGTTGAATGCTGAATTTCGTCGGGGTTGACTTTTGGTTGACTTTTCGGTTTACCTCGATTTGCGTGCCGACTGATTTCGTGTAAACTAGGTTAGCTGAACTCTTTGGACTGATCTAGCATGATTAGGGAGTATTGTGCTTAATTTTAATATCGTTTGATCACGTGTTGCTATAAATAAGATCGATTCTTTGTGGTGTTGACTTTTGAGAAATGTCGGTTTGACCATGAACTGTTTATCCTCGTTTGGCTGCCTGATGTGCTCAATTACGTTCATATTATTGTGTTTGCCATCTGAGATCATATTATACCGTCATTTTCCGCTTTGTGCTAATATTGCCATGATTAGGGTTCAAAGTTCTATTCTGTTGACTTTTTTGAATGTCGGTTTGACTTCTGAACTCTGATTGTGATAATTCCATTCTGGCTGTTCTTAAGCATGTATTTTAATTGTTTGTGATTACCAATTAATCTGCTTTGCTTACCACCACTCGGTTTTCCTCATTTCTTTGTGAAATTGAGTTTTTCTACTAAGTGTGGGGTAGGGTTTTAGTTTGACTAATTTGGTTTGTTTTCTTGCTTAGGAACGTAACTCATGAGCGCAGGACCAAGCAGAGACTTGACACCGCCTCCAGCTCCTGAGTTCCCGCTCCCGTCACACCTGCCGTCCAGGGCCCTCCCCCAGCTTTCCCTGGCCGTGTTGGGTACCACCACACCGTTGCTCGCCTACCCCCGTACTACTTCGAGTGCTACCAGCGTCTCGAGAATATCCCTGGAGCTGCTGTTCGCCCCCTTTCCATGGAGTCGCTCTTCGATCACGATGAGGACTGGCACTGGAACGTGCTCGATGCACTGACGCATGTCGGACTCTTGGAGCTGACCACCATAGCTTCCGACTTCCCAGATGTCACTCTACAGGAGTTTTGGGCGACGTTCGATCCGGACGAGCACAAGAGGAGGCAGCACAAGGAGGTCGTCACCTTCTATCTGGGCGGGGTGCACAGGAAAATCACATATGATGAGTTTGCAGCTCGTCTCGGGATTCCCCACGAGCACTACGAGGGTCATCTGCTCGGCTGGGAGAACGACGATGACGACGGAGAGGAGTACCATGCACTCTGGAGCCATATGACTAGAGTGCCCAGCGATCGTCTTACGAAGCATAATTCAATTAAGTCTCTCTCTCACCCTCTCTATAAATTCATTCACGTGGTTTGGTGTCGTTCTCTTTTGTATGCTCCAGAGAAAGACCGCCACCATATCAGCTGAGAGGAGCTTCTTCTTCATCGCGCCATCCGGGAGAGCTATCCTCTTCATCCCGGATGGGTGCTTGCCCGACTACTCCGCAAGAAGACTCAGAGGTCGAAGCCACCTCGCTCACTCCTGGGAGGCAACTTTGTAGGCCGACTATCATCTCCTTCCGCCTCAGCCAAGAATATGGCCCGAACATCCCACGCCGCAGAGTACGCACTGTTGGAGGCGATTTGGCGGTCGAATACAACCTCGAGCTGGACCTCAGCCCCGAGGTAGCAGCAGATCCTCCTCTCCAAGACGAGGATAAGTCGGACGAAGAAGATGATTCTGAGGAGCCTCAACCTCAGTACGAGCCATAATTTCATGATCCTATACCCTCGCCACATCATCAGGCAGGGTATGCACACCAGTCGCCGCAGCCCATTCCAGATCCATACCAGGTGCCTCACCAGCAGCACCGACCACACCCCGCGGATGTTGGAGAGCTGTATGAGCGTCTCCAAGAGTGGCGCATCACCGACAACACCACTCAAGAGGCAAGGTGGACTATTATGCAGCAACATATGCACCGCTCCAACGAGTGGTATGAGACACAGCTGGTGTGGCAACGTCAGCTCGGCGACTTCCTCCACTTTCCACCTCCCGGTCCACCTGACCATCAGTGATCGGGTTATATTCCTTTTCTGGTCCTTTCTTTTTATTTCTTCTTTTCGAATTTCGATCCAACTTTTTTCTGTGTGGATCCGGGACAATTGTCCCGGTTTCCTTTTTATCTTTCATTTATTTTTGTTTTGTAGGCAGTTGGGAGATTCCCTTTGCTTTGCTTTGGTAGATTGCCTCTGCTCCGAGGATCCGTGCCCATCCCCTACGCCAACCATCTCGGTCCTGGTTCTTCTACTTTACTCTGAACTCTAATTTTAGTCCTGTGAGGACACAGTCCGATTTAAGTGTGGGGTACGATGCTAGAGAACCTTGCATGAACTTGATTGCCCTTGATTGTATTTTTGTGTGCCTCATGATTCTTTTCCAATCTCTCTAGCATTAGAATGGCTCAGTTCTTGATTTTTGATGTTAAGTTGCTGTTCAAACTTTCATAATGATGCTTAGACTGCTTAACCTAGAACTTGAGAACCAACGTGTTTACTTTGATGCTAAATTGCCTGGTCAGAACAGAATTTTTAAAATCACACTTGTAGTTTGTAGCCTTGATTGCATGAAAATGATCGAATTCGACTAGCAAACCAACGGTGAGCTTTTGATCCATTGCACGTAACTTGCAATTTCAATTCTTTTTGAGTGATTTTCTGTTTGCTTGAATGAGTTTGAATTTGCATGAGACCTACTCGAGACCACACGATAACACGAGTTCTAGAATGACAGGGAACCTAGATTCAGCTACTAAGCCAGATAGCCTACCAAACGATAAAATCCATTAGGTGTAGACCATTGAGCTTGGCCTGTTCTTTCGGTTCGATAATACATTACAACCATTTCCCATTATTTCATTCCCCATTGATCCCCTGTGGTTGTAGTTCTAGATTGACCTACCGGATGTCGGTTTGTGGTAACCTTCCTATAGCCATTAAACAGGTGGTCTTAGCTATTATGTCCAAACGTGTAAACCCCTCTAGCAACTAAAAGAAAGAATCGGCACAAAAAAATGAAAGAAAAGAAGAAAAATTTCAAAAAAGCAGAAAAGGAGAAAAGCTTCAAAAATTCTTAGTTTAATAAAACGTTCTTCTCCCTATACATGGAAGAACGAAGTCAAAAGAAAAGTTGAAAAGAAAAAATTGTGTAAGAAAGATAATAAAGTGCTAGGTTGCTTGAGGGTATCATAGGACGAGCGTTCACTATTCCACCCGTGTCTGGTTAGATGGTAGGAAGCCATAAGCTAGATTCGAGGGAAGTTAGTTGAAAAGCTACACCGCACCAAAGCCATCATCATACATTCCCATCATCCAATTCATTATAAACCCTTGTAGTGTAGAATTCGTTACAGTCCTAGCAGGGAAGTCCTTCTTGACTGGTTACTCGTGTTGTCACAGTGGAGGAGATGTGGTCGAAATGCAAACTTATGACAGAATTCAGTAACAGAAAATGATTGAGAGCATAAACACGTCCTTAAACACAGAGAATGAGAGTTCCCATTGTACTGTATTTTCACTGTGTGAGGAGTCTGGTCGGTGAGGTCAAATTCGTGCATAATTGGTTACGATAACTTGTCATGTGCAGTTTATTAATGAGACCAGGTTGTTTGGTTGATCTGTATGCATGTTAGGTTTCTTGTTCTAGGAACTATCTGTCTAATAATTCATTGTGTTTGATTGAGCTCCAATTTAATCGATCTTATCATTTGTGAACATGAGCGTTTCTATTTAGTTTGCTTGAGGACAAGCAAAAGCTTAAATGTGGGGTATTTTGATGACACTCGATTTGATGTGATTATCAGCCTCATTTAAGTGACATTTCCTTGCTTAAGACATGGTTTTTAGGGTAGAATAACGAATATTCAATCAATTGCTCTATCTCGTGCCATTTGTGTTACTTTGGCTCGTTTCGGGTCTATTTGATGGTTTTCTAGTGTTTCTATGTTAGCACAGGTTTTTGCCGTCAAATAAGTAGCCAAGGACGTGTCTAAGGCATTGGAACCTCGAGGAATGACACCGGAATCGATCCAAGGAGTCAATCAAGTCGAACCAAAGTCTGCCCCATTTTACACTGACATTTTCGGCGAAAAACACCTAAGGTTTTCAGCGAAAATATATGAACAAATCGACTGAAGCTCACTCAAGGAAGTTTTCGGCGAAAACACTAAGTTTTCGCCGAGAACCAATGGTCCGAAAAACACAAGAGAAAAGCAATCGGCGTTCAGTTATTTTACAAAGAGATTTTTGCCAAAAATCTCTTCACATTTTCGGCGAAAATATCAGTTAAAAACCGGTGGTATTAGGGTTAAGTATAAATACTTAACCGGCGGCCCAAATCAAGATATACTTTTTAGAATCATAATTTCCAACTAATACCGATTACTTCAATATTCTCTCAAGTTCTGGAGCAGAGTTAGAGTCCGAAGAGCCGGAAAGAGATCGTGACGCCATCCCTTCCATCTCGAAGACTCGGAGCTAGGATTGTAGTTTACTGGAAGATCGAAGTTCTGCCGGAGTCGTCTTAATTAGGTTTTTCAGATCCTTTTCTATTCTTCCTCTGTATGATGAACTCTATCTTTGTCTTTGATTCTTTTGTGAAAAACATGAGTAGCTAAATCTTAGAGCTTAGACTAGATGAACCCTAAGTGACCCAGGGCTTTAAAGCGGTCACGGATCGGCGGTGATTAGATTCAAAGTTCAATCAGTTTTTCTTTCATGTTTGATTTGTTCTTCATCATTCATGTTTCTTGTCTGGATTGATCACTGATGACCCGCTGATGCGCGAGATTTAACTCACAACAATCAAGGTCGTATTCCACGAGGGCGCTCTCAAAAGCTTGTACTCACACGGTTCATGGACGGTCTATTCATTTAAAATAAGATTTGGTTTGAAATAAGAACAAAAGAAAACATAAAGAAAACTAAACAAACAAAGCAAAACAAAAGGGTGCAAATCAAAGGTAAAGGAGGTTCACTTGGAAAGATAGCTTCATCATGCTCAAGAGGAACAAATGCACAAACAAGCCAAACATGATCGAGGATGCAATCGAATGACCACGCAAATCCCTTCTATAGACTCAATGCACTCTCGTCGCACCAAATCCCTATCCTAGAACCACTCAACCTAGGCTCTCGCTCTCAAGCTAAGTGACCAAGGATGCATTAAAGGTGTTTGATGAAATGCGAAGCTACAAAACCCTCTCCTATGACTCTATGACCACTAGGCTAGACACCACACTATCATGTCAATGTCCTAACACTAAGAGAATCATCCAAAGACTAATCAAAGTTCAATTGAGTGAAAATCCTAATGCACACCAAGTGTTCGATAAAATGCACAAGTGAGAAATCATGCAACTATGGTTGAATTGAGATGATCTAATCTCTTAGAACACACTCTCTTCAATCCCTAGACCTACAATCCATGTAATCCAAGCACTCTCATGCATTACATTACAAATAATAGACCAATCAAGCCATAGCCATCAATGGAATTAACAACAAGTCATAGAGACCATCTTCTTACAATCCAAGATCAATCATGGCAAGTTTATACAATTAACCTCTATCCTAGCACAACCATCTATCAATCCAAGAAAACCTAGGAAATCAGCCACACATGGCCAAGGGTACACAAGAGAAAGAAAGAGAGATGGTCACCAAGGGTTCCATGGCAATCCTCTTCTTGCAAGCTCCTCTCCCCAAGGTTGTGGGCTTCAATCCAAGCTCCTTACTCCAATTTGCACCTTGCTCTAGGATTGATGAAGGATTAATTGATGAGGAGAAAGTGTTGGAGAAGTTGAGAGGAAAGAGGAATTGATCGGCAATGTGTAAAATAAGATATGAGCTCCCCCTATTTTCGCCGCCTCTCTCCCTTATATAGCCGCTGGAAAATGCCCAATATTTTCGGCGAAAATTATGCAATAATTTCGCCGAGAATGCCTTTGAAGAATCGGCTGGAAATTTCTTCATATATTTTCGGCGAAAACATTTAAGGGGTTTCACCGAAAATCCTTCATAGATCAAAAGGCCGCTCTCTTCCTAGAGTTTTCGGACCGAAGACTTGACAACTTTCGCCGAAAGCTTCTTCTTCGGCGAAAACTATATGATAGTTTCGCCGAAACTGTCTTCAGCTGAAAATCGTATTTTCTTCGATTTTGCCTTGTCCATATCTCCTCCGTCCTAGCTCCGATTGACCTCCCGTTTGATCCTACGTGCTCCTTGTCACCAGTACTACAAAGCCAAGACCTGAAAATACAAAGAAAACACCTCCAATAGACATGGAATTGGCCTCAAAGTGGCAACCGGGCAACAGAATAGCACTTAGCACAAAACTTCGATAAAAGCATAATAAGAATGGCATTTAAGGATCAAACACGGGCATTTCATAGGCTAATCGAAGGCTTAAAATGCACCAAATAAAGTCACATCACCCGCCCGGTCGTTGTTATGCGGACGTTCAACCAAATAACTAACAAAGCTCACAAAAGCTAGGGTAGATCGTATTCCAAGGGTCTTCTAAGATTGACTACTTCAAAACTGGCAAAATACTCGAATGCAAACAAGTTGTGCGTGGTGTGAGTTCCACGACTTCTAATTCTAAGAAATGCAGAGATTAAAACAAATTAAACTAAAGCAGATTGGAAATTAGGGTTTGAAAACAGAGATGACAACCGAACTTAGATTTTGAATCCCCCTTCGTTCCCCAGAGTATCGACAATCAACAGATCAGCGGATTTCGATTCTCATTCAATCAATTACTAAGACACCACCATAACTCCTTACCCTTAGGTTTAAGACCGGCGAACGTTCGCTCTATCCGTTCTAACTATCAGGATTAACTAGCCGCCCGGGTACGGTCGCCTCTCGCAACGACTTAATTAACTGGTGCAATTACTAATGATTATTGAGTTACTCTTGCAGTGGATTAACCCTAACCGGTTCCTACGAAAGGCACGCTCCAATTATAAGGTTAATTGTTCAATTCGATGTTCTAAAGTAAGGCGAGCGTTCGCTTCTATCCTTAGCTTAACCAGAATCTAATCTAGGTGATCAATCCAGACAAGAAACATGAACAATGAAGAACAAATCAAACATGAATGAGAAACTGATTGAATTTCGAATCTAATCACCGCCGATCCGTGACCGCTTTAAAGCCCTGGGTCACTTAGGGTTCATCTAGTCTAAGCTCTAACGAGTTTAGCTACTCATGTTTATCACAAAAGAAACAAAGAGAAAGAAAGAGTTCGATCTTCGGTAAACTACACTCCTAGCTCCGGTTCTCCGAGATGAAAGGGATGGCGTCACGATCTCTTTCCGGCTCTTCGAACTCTAACTCTTCGCTCCAGAACTTCAGAGAATCCTTGGAAAACGTAATTATGAATGATATGTTATGAGGTATCTGTTTTTGGGCCGTCGGGTTAAGTATTTATACTTAACCCTAATTAGTCCGGATTTCCCTATTATTTTCGCCGAAATTCTTGAGGAATTTTTGGCGAAAATTCCTTTGCAAATGAAGGGATATTTTCGCTCTTCTCTGGACTTCATTCTCGGTTCGAAAACTTGACACTTTCGCCGAAACCGATTTGTGCTGATATTTTCGCCGAAAACACTAGGTGATTTTCGGCGAAAATTCCTTTGTAATCCGGGCAGGAATTTGCTTGAACTTGATTGGCTCCTTTGATCGATTCCGGTTCAGTTCCTCGATGTTCCAATGCCTTAGACACGTCCTTGGTTACTTATTCGACGGCAAAAACCTGTGCTAACATAAAAACACTAGAAAACCATCAAATAGACCCGAAACGGGCCAAGGTAACACAAATGGCATGAGATAGGGCAATCGATTGAATATTCGTTATTCTACCCTAAAAACCATGTCTTAAGCAAAGAAATGTCGCTTAAATGAGGCTGATAATCACGTCAAATCGAGTGTCATCAATCACCTAGATTAGATTCTTGTTAAGCTAAGGATAGAAGCGAACGCTCGCCTTACTTTAAAACATCAAATTGAACAATTAACCTAATCATTGGAGTGTGCCTTTCGTAGGAACCAATTAGGGTTAATCCACTGCAAGAGTAACTCATAAATCGTTAGTAATTCCACCAGTTAAGTTAAGTCGTTGCGAGAGGCGATCGTACCCGGGCGGCTAATTAATCTTGGTAGCTAGAACGTGATGTGAACCGCTGCAACCGTGGGCAGAGGACCCTTAAACACCGTAAGTTGAGACCGTGCAACGAGGTAGAACCATCGGGAACCGGGGGCGGATAAGTACTTTGACCCGTCGGCTGTATATAGCCGGGAACCAGAAGTGTCCAGTCGATGAAGCCACGCCAAGAGATGGATGCTCTTGATGATAAGTCGGGGCCTTCAATATCGCAACATGCAGATACAATAAGGTTTCAGAACAAAGTTCTTTCAAAGGGGGTTTATTTCATAAAAGTTGTGTCTACAAGGGTGGCCGGCGGCCTCCTTAAATAGGTGAGGGAACAAGCTCTCCTCCCTAATCACTACTTCTATATAATAATAAAATAAAGAGTCCTATTCCTAAATAGTCTCCTAAAATCCCTATATAATCCTACTAAAAAGGAATAAAACATAAAATAATAGTTGTAGTCTTTAAAGCAGAATAAAAGACCTAAATTAGGTCAAAAACCCTAATCTAACCGTGTACGACTGCTCGGGCCAGTTGGCCGCGAGTGGCGGCCAGGTGGGCTTGACCGGCCGAACGCCGGGCTTGACTCGGGTGGCGGTTGCGGGCTTCGGGAGGGTTCAGTGACCGGGCTTCTTGGCCGACTGCTTGGGATCCCTCGGATCGGTCTGGCGGTTGGAAACGACGGCGGTGGCGGTTTAAAAGGGTGGCGGTCGGCGGCGGTTATTGAAAAACAAAGGGGAGTTTTCGGGTTTGTGTTCGAAAATAAAAGAAGGAAAGTGGGGAGAGAGAGGATAAGACCGGGTTTTAAGTGGGAAATTTTCTGATTTTCAAAGGAATTTTCGGCGAAACTAATAGGTAGTTTTCGCCGAAAATGGGAGTTAAAATGGCTGCCGGTTTTCAAATGGATTTTCGCCGAAACCACTCAACTTTTCAAACCGAAAATATGAAATAGGAGACCGGGTTCGAAAATTCAAATGGTGATTTCGCCAAAAATAGGGGTGATTTCGCCGAAAATTTTGAACTACTCGGGTGAAAATATTTTCGCAAATCCGGCCAACTTCAGAAAATCACAGTTAAATCCACAAAAATCGGAACGACCTCAATCAACTTGCGAACGACACTATGACACACAGAATCTACACGAAAATAATAAAGCAAACAAACTGACACTTTTGGCTCCCCCGAACCGACTCTAAAACACTAAGGTTGACACAAAACAAAAACGGACTCCAGCCGTGGGTTGCCTCCCACGAAGCGCTCTTTTATTAACGTCCTTGAGCTGGACGATACCTGGATGGTATTAGGAGACATCCCAACTCAGATTCTCCTTAACGCTCGCGTCGGAGTTCATGAAGTACAGCTTCGGGACTCCTCCGGTAAGCGTGAATCTCTTCCCGTTTGCATGCAATAGCTTGGTACGTCCATCGGGAAGATGATCAATGATCTTGAACGGTCCGAACAGTTCTCTGGAGAGGTCATCCTTCACGAGTGTTACGATGGAGGGAATGAGGATTGTCAGCTTCTTCTTTTCTTTTATCTTCGGCTTGTTATCACCAGGATCGGTGATCGTCAGTACTTCCTTAGGAGATGCTTTTGGCTTCTCCCTCCATACTTGTTCCGGCGCCGGTTTCTCGGAACGAATTGGTGGTGCAGCTGGCTCGATGGAAGACGGCAGAATTTTTGGCCTCCAGACCATTTGGTTCTTCATCTTCTTGTTCTTTCCCCGAGGTCTGTTAGGTTTAGTGCTCGGTGGCTTAGAAGAGGGTTGCAGTTCCTTCTTCTTCTTGGGCGGCTTCTGAACCGAAGTTTCCGGCTTCTTCATAATAACCTGTTCAATACCTGTAACAACAACTGATCTAGAGACACTGGTAGAAGCATTAGTAACAGAGTTGACCGGAGTCAACACCACAGTTTCAACAGCTAGGCAGTGAGATTCTTCATTCTTAGAGTCATATTTCATGCCATCTTTAAGACAGAACGTTTTTGTTTCTTTACCGACCCTTAGAGTTAAAGAACCATTTGGAACGTTAATATTCATTCCAGTAGTAGCCATGAAAGGTCGACCTATGAGAATGGTAGAATCATCTGTACTAGTATCCATAATCACATAGTCAGCTAAGAACGTGAACGGACCACATTTAGTAACAACGTCTTTAATCTCTCCCTTAGGGGTTTTAAGTGATCTATCAGCAAAGACAAGTTGCATACTAGGCGGTTCAAGTTCTCCTAGGTTCAATTTTTCAAACAGGCTCATAGGCATGACATTAACAGACGCTCCTAGATCAACTAAACAACGTTCAATCTCAACATCATTAATGACCAAAGGTAAAGTAAAAGAACCAGGATCAGATAACTTAGCTGGATATGGAGAGGCAGGTTTCTTAATACGAATGTCAGGATATCCTTCCTTGTTCCCCTTCATGCCAGTCTCGATCCTTGCATTTGGCAGCAATGCTCTTGGAAAAGGAGGCTTCACGACATACGATGCAAGAGAAGGATCATCCTCCTTAGGCACCAGTTCCTGTTCTTCTTCTTCCTCCGGAGTTTCAGCGATCTTGCGTAAGACAAAACAAGCATCAGCAATTAAGTTTGGTAGTTTTCGAGCGGTTACCATCTTGGCTTGCTCCTTTCTTGGATTCGGCTCTGTCTGGCTTGGAAGTTGGCCAAATGGTCGACCAGATGCTAGCATGCTCGAGATGTTGTTCACGGCTTGCTCAATTCTTTGTCCAGATGCTATCTGTTCTTGATTGAGGAGAGCTTGAGCCTTGAACTGACTGTCATGATCATCGAGTTTGGTGATGATCTGGCTGAGCTTCTTATCCAGGTCACTGACATTGTTCTCCCTTTGATGCTGCTGCCCTGGATAGGTATTATTAAGATATTGATTTTGGCGATTGCCAGGAGCAGTTCCATAATTACCCGGATTGCGATGCGGCGGCTGGTAGACACCTGCCGGCGGATGGTTAGGCTTCTGATCCTGAGCTGGACCAGCCGGGCGGTTATTTTGGTTTTGGTTATGGTTGGCGCCAACATTGTAGGGAGGTCTGTCTTGATAGTTCCCTTGCTGTCTGAAGTTACGGTAGCCAGCATAACCATTCTGATTATTGACGAAGCCTTGTTGAATGAAATTTACCTCTTCGGTAGACCAGACTTCTGCCTTACCAAAATTCTGACAACGGCCTCCGTTATGTGCGCAAGCTCCACACCACTCGCAATCGACAACGTAGACAGAGGCTGCCGGCGGCTTGATCGGTGTGGTAGACTTCTTCAAATGCTTCTCTACCTCTGCTTTGATTGTAGCTTCGAGACCTAGCTTGCTCCTTGATCCTTCAGATTGTCGTTCCCAGTTCCTTGACTTGGAAGCACAGTTTGCGAAGTGAAGAAGAGCAGCTTCAGGTGTGAGTGTAGTGTAATCCCCTTCAGCTAGAGAATTGACCCACTTGGTAGATTCTTCTCGAAGTCCTCGAGCAAAGATCTCAGCTAACTGCCTCTGCTCGAATCCATGATGAGGGCAGGTGTAGAGAAGTTCTTGGAATCGATTCCAAGTATCATACAAGCTTTCTCCTTCTTTTTGGGAGAATCTGGCGATGCTGTCCTTGATGGCGGTTGTTCTGGCCAGAGGGAAGTATTCTTTAACGAAGTCTTGAGCCAGAGTATCCCAATCAGTGTAATAGCCAGGTGGTTTGCCAGTAAGCCACCTCTTAGCAGGGCCTTTCAGAGAGAATGGGAAAGCTCTCAGACAAAGAGTGTTTTTGTCGAGGTTTCCGCTCTTGAAAGTGCTGCAGAGATCAAGGAAGTCTGCAAGATGAGTACACGGATTGTCTAGGGGCCTGCCTTCAAACTGTAAATCTCTAGAGATCATAGTCAAGAATGGAATCTTGATCTCATAGTCGGGATCTCCTTCAATGCGCGGAACGGCAATGGCAGATCGAATGCTAGTCGCGCTCGGCTTGTTATAGTCTGCTAGACTCTTCTGTGCAGGCGGTGGCGGCGGCAGTTGATCGCCATTTGGTGGTGGTGGTGGTGGTAATCTATCATCCATGGCGGGAGATGGAGGAGGTGAGAGTGACTAGGTGTATGAAGCGGATGAAGATGACGGTACAGGTGAAGATAGAGATGAGGAACTCTCCTTCAGCTCCTCAATCTTGATCGGAGTGATGAATGGATTGGATCTGCCTTTCTTCAGAATCTGTCATCGTAGAGGCGGAGCAGAACTGCCTGGTCTCTCTGCACTCTTAGCCTGTTCGGTTTGAGAGCGAGTCCAAGGACGGTGAGGCATACACCTGTAAACCTACAGATAACATAGACAAACAAAACCAGTGTAAAATCAAAGTGTATGGTAAGGTGAAAGATGGAAAGTAGAAGAATATATTGCCAGTTCTTCTTTCGAACAATCAAAAGAAGTCCCCGGCAACGGCGCCAATTTGATGTCCCGCTCGGTCGTTATTATGCGGACGTTCAACCAAATAACTAACTAAGCTCACAAAAGCTAGGGTAGATCATATTCCAAGGGTCTTCTATGATTGACTACTTCAAAACTGGCAAAATACTCGAATGCAAACAAGTTGTGCGTGGTGTGAGTTCCACGACTTCTAATTCTAAGAAATGCAGAGAAATTAAAACAAATTAAACTAAAGCAGATTGGAAATTAGGGTTTGAAAACAGAGATGACAACCGAACTTAGACTTTGAATCCCCCTTCGTTCCCCAGAGTATTGGCAATCAACAGATCAGCGGATTTCGATTCTCATTCAATCAATTACTAAGACACCACCATAACTCCTTACCCTTAGGTTTAAGACCGGCGAACGTTCGCTCTATCCGCTCTAACTATAAAGATTAACTAGCCACCTGGGTACGGTTGCCTCTCGCAACGACTTAATTAACTGGTGCAATTACTAATGATTACTGAGTTACTCTTGCAGTGGATTAACCCTAACCGGTTCCTACGAAAGGCATGCTCCAATTATAAGGTTAATTGTTCAATTCGATGTTCTAAAGTAAAGCGAGTGTTCGCTTCTATCCTTAGCTTAACAAGAATCTAATCTAGGTGATCAATCCAGACAAGAAACATGAACAATGAAGAACAAATCAAACATGAATGAGAAACTGATTGAATTTTGAATCTAATCACCGCCGATCCGTGACCGCTTTAAAGCCCTGGGTCACTTAGGGTTCATCTAGTCTAAGCTCTAACGAGTTTAGCTACTCATGTTTATCACAAAAGAAACAAAGACAAAGAAAGAGTTCATCATTCAGAGAAAGAACAGAAAAGAATCTAAAAAACCTAATTTAGACGACTCTGACAGACTTCGATCTTCGGTAAACTACACTCCTAGCTCCGGTTCTCCGAGATGAAAGGGATGGCGTCACGATCTCATTCCGGCTCTTCGAACTCTAACTCTTCGCTCCAGAACTTCAGAGAATCCTTGGAAAACGTAATTATGAATGATATGTTATGAGGTATCTGTTTTTGGGCCGCCGGGTTAAGTATTTATACTTAACCCTAATTAGTCCGGATTTCCCTATTATTTTCGCCGAAATTCTTGAGGAATTTTCGGCGAAAATTCCTTTGCAAATGAAGGGATATTTTCGCTCTTCCCTGGACTTCATTCTCGGTTCGAAAACTTGACACTTTTGCCGAAACCGATTTGTGCTGATATTTTCGCCGAAAACACTAGGTGATTTTCGGCGAAAATTCCTTTGTAATCCGAGCAGGAATTTGCTTGAACTTGATTGGCTCCTTTGATCGATTCCGGTTCAGTTCCTCAATGTTCCAATGCCTTAGACACGGCCTTGGTTACTTATTCGACGGCAAAAACCTGTGCTAACATAAAAACACTAGAAAACCATCAAATAGACCCGAAACGGGCCAAGGTAACACAAATGGCACGAGATAGGGCAATCGATTGAATATTCGTTATTCTACCCTGAAAACCATGTCTTAAGCAAAGAAATGTCGCTTAAATGAGGCTGATAATCACGTCAAATCGAGTGTCATCAATCACCTAGATTAGATTCTTGTTAAGCTAAGGATAGAAGCGAACGCTCGCCTTACTTTAAAACATCAAATTGAACAATTAACCTAATCATTGGAGTGTGCCTTTCGTAGGAACCAATTAGGGTTAATCCACTGCAAGAGTAACTTATAAATCGTTAGTAATTCCACCAGTTAAGTTAAGTCATTGCGAGAGGCGACCGCACCCGGGCGGCTAATTAATCTTGGTTGCTAGAACGTGATGTGAACCGTTGCAACCGTGGGCAGACGACCCTTAAACACCGTAAGTTGAGACCGTGCAACGAGGTAGAACCATCGGGAACCGGGGGCGGATAAGTACTTTGACCCGTCGGCTGTATATAGCTGGGAACCAGAAGTGTCCAATCGATGATGCCACGCCAAGAGATGGATGCTCTTGATGATAAGTCGGGGCCTTCAGTATCGCAACATGCAGATACAATAAGGTTTCAGAACAAAGTTCTTTCAAAGGGGGTTTATTTCATAAAAGTTGTGTCTACAAGGGTGGCCGGCGGCCTCCTTAAATAGGTGAGGGAACAAGCTCTCCTCCCTAATCACTACTTCTAAATAATAATAAAATAAAGAGTCCTATTCCTAAATAGTCTCCTAAAACCCCTATATAATCCTACTAAAAAGGAATAAAACATAAAATAATAGTTGTAGTCTTTAAAGCAGAATAAAAGACCTAAATTAGGTCAAAAACCCTAATCTAACCGCGTACGACTGCTCGGGCCGGTTGGCCGCGAGTGGCGGCCCGGTGGGCTTGACCGGCCGAACGTCGGGCTTGACTCGGGTGGCGGTTGCGGGCTTCGGGCGGGTTCAGTGACCGGGCTTCTTGGCCGACTGCTTGGGATCCCTCGGATCGGTCCGGCTGCCGGTTTAAGGCTCGGGACGGGCCTGTCTTCAGTTCCTTCCCTTTTCTGCTCGGGCCTTCTTTCCGAAACTTTAGGTAGGCATCCAGGTAGCTTTGGACGTAGCTCTTCGTGGTCAGCCCAAGTGTCATGCTTCGGGGCCAAGGACTCTAGGTCTTCTCATGCCTCGGCTCAGGTTCAATCTTTGACAGCTCTCCTCTTCGGGCCAAGGGTTCTTGGGCTCTCTTCCTTCTGTACTCCAGAAATGCTTCTAGAGGGTCACTCAAAGAACCGACTTCTTCTTCAGGGCTCCTGGAGGTCAGACTAGGAGCGGGCTGAAGCTTCTCTTCGGTGCTAGGGCTTCTACCCTCGGCCATCAACATGGCTTGGGATAGCATTCCCTTCCTCGGAGTCTTTCTACCTGCAAGTGAAGGGTTTAGTCGATATTTCTTGTCATACCTTGGCTTTAGGGATCGAGGATGGCCTGCCCTGGGATTCATGCGCTTCTTAAGAGGCCCTAGGGTCTTGCCTAGGCCAGGGGATCCTGGTGGGGTGTAGGAATACCGGTTGGCATCGGGGCAGCATTGTTGGATCATATCATCCCCCTCTTCTTGCCTTGGATTTGTCCCCAAATCCATCTCGGGTCCTTTCCTAACACTCATCATCCTCTTCCAATCTTCAGCAGCATTATCCTTAGACCGAGGAGTGTCATTGGAGTCAACAACGGACCAAGACTCGGGTCCTTCAGTACCTTCTCCATCCGTCTCCATCTCTCCTTCTCCTGAAAAACTATCAATAATAATGTTAAGGCTCGGGGAGGTAGCGGGTGAGAGCTCCTTACTCATCTCCACATCCGGGTCAGCATCCGGATCTTCTTCGCTCAGGGCAGCTCTCAAAACTCGTCGGGAGGTGATCTCCCATTGAACCTGGGGTGCACAGGGGAACGGCGGTAAAGCGTCGGGTCGGGGCACGGGGGTGCCGGAGGTGCCGGAGGTGAACCAGGGCACTTCGGGCAGGGCGGCGGTGCCGGGCAGTGGGGTGGGCGGCGGCGTCGGGCAGTGACGCGTCGGGCAGAGGCAAGGCGGTGGCAGGCAGTGAAAAGCTAGCGGCGGTGTCGGGCAATGACGCGTCGGGTAGTGGCAAGGCGGTGGTGGTGGGCAGCTACGTGTCGGCGGCGGCGGGCAGTGGGAAGCCGGCGGCGGCGACGGGCGGTGGTGCGGTGGCCAGGTCGGCAGCGTCGGCCATCATCAAGTCAGGGCAGCTGGGGTCGGGTAGGACCGGGGCTGAGCATCGGGCAGGGACGCGCCGGACTCGTGCTCGGGGGCCACGTCGGGTGGTGATGCACCGGGGGGCCTTGGGCAGCGAGAGGTCGGGGCCGGGTGCTAGGTCGGTCGGGGCCTGGCCGGGCTGGGTAGCGCCGGCTGCTGGGGCGCTAGGACCGAGCGGGTTAGCGCCAGTCGGGGCCGGGCGCTGGGGCGCCGGGGCCGGGTAGGGCAGCACCGGGGCCGGGGTTGTGGGTCGCCGAGGCTGGGCGGGGTAGCGCCAGTCGGGGCCGGGCGCTGGGGCGCCGGAGCTGGTCAGGCAGTGCCATCGGGGGTTGGGGCCGAGCGCTAGAGCGCTGGGGCCTGGTGGGGTAGCGCCTGTGCTGGGGCCGAGTGCTGGGGCACTGGGGCCTGGTGGGGCAGCGCCTGGTCTGGGGCCGAGTGCTGGGCACTGGGGTTGCTGGGGCCTGATCGGGTAGCATCGGGGCTGGTGCCGAGTGCTGGGGCGCTGGGGCCGAGCACTGGGGTGCTGGGGCCTGGTCGGGCAGTGCCGGGGCTGGGTACTGGTGCCGGGGTCGGGGCCGGGGCCGGGGCCGGGGCCAGGGCTGGTGCCGGGGCTAAGGCCGGGGCTGGTGTCAGGGTTGAGGCCAGGGCTGGTGCCGGGGTTAAGGCCAGGGCTGGTGCCGGGGCTGGGGCCGGGGCGCCGGGTTCTAGGGTTTTTGAAGTGAACCCTGTAAACTTCTCAAGCCTTCTCGGCTTCACTTGCTCTCCTTCATTTGATTCTTCTTCTTCTTTCTTCTCGTTCTCCTCATCGTCTGTCTCGATTTCTCTTTCTCTTATCACCATCGTTTGTTGATTAAGGCAGTCCCTTGAGATACGTCCCCTTCCTTGACATTTGACACATACAATTCCACTGGGACGTGGGTTAGAGCTTTGAAACTTATAAGTAGATGGTGCAAGTGTTACCGGAGATGCCAAATCCTTAGGGTTAGGGTTTGGCCGTGAGCCGAGGGCTCGGGTCTGTTCGGGCTTCCATGGAGCTTGGCTTGTACTCGGATATCCTCTCCATGGGGCATGGGCGGGTCTTCTGGTGTAGCCGTCTCTGCCTCGTCCTCTTCCAAGCTGGGTTAGGGTTTCTTGGATGTGGACCAGGGTAGCTCCAAGATTCTGAAGGGTGTTCTCCATTTTGGCTAATCTCTCGTCTGCCATGGTTAGTACTAGCAAACGGAAGCAAATTTTCCTCTTCTTAGAAATAAACTTACAACGAAAGGAAATAACGTGGCAAGGTGACCTTGCTTTATTTTCTTTTTCTTAACTCAAAATTGAAACAATAATTGAAATAGAAGGGAATTTTCGAAGCTATTTTTCTAAAGAAAGCAGTAAAAGGATATGAATCCAGGTGAACCTGGAGACTGGGATAGATTGTGGTCCGTGAGCTGAACCGTGCTCTGATACCAACTGATGTGAACTGCTGCAACCGTGGGCAGACGACCTTAAACACCGTAAGTTGAGACCGTGCAATAAGGTAGAACCGTCAGGAACCGGGGGCGGATAAGTACTTTGACCCGTCGGCTGTATATAGCCGGGAACCAGAAGTGTCCAATCGATGATGCCACGCCAAGAGATGGATGCTCTTGATGATAAGTCGGGGCCTTCAGTATCGCAACATGCAGATACAATAAGGTTTCAGAACAAAGTTCTTTCAAAGGGGGTTTATTTCATAAAAGTTGTGTCTATAAGGGTGGCCGGCGGCCTCCTTAAATAGGTGAGGGAACAAGCTCTCCTCCTAATCACTACTTCTAAATAATAATAAAATAAAGAGTCTTATTCCTAAATAGTCTCCTAAAACCCCTATATAATCCTACTAAAAAGGAATAAAACATAAAATAATAGTTGTAGTCTTTAAAGCAGAATAAAAGACCTAAATTAGGTAAAAAAAACCTAATCTAACCGCGTACGGCTGCTCGAGCCGATTGGCCGCGAGTGGCGGCCCGGTGGGCTTGACCGGCCGAACGTCGGGCTTGACTCGGGTGGCGGTCGCGGGCTTCGGGCGGGTTTAGTGACCGTGCTTCTTGGCCGACTGCTTGGGATCCCTCGGATCGGTCCGGCTGCCGATTTAAGGCTCGGGACGGGCCTGTCTTCAGTTCCTTCCCTTTTCTGCTCGGGCCTTCTTTCCTAAGCTTTAGGTAGGCCTCCAGGTAGCTTTGGATGTAGCTCTCCGTGGTCAGCCCAAGTGTCATGCTTCGGGGCCAAGGACTCCAGGTCTTCTCATGCCTCGGCTCAGGTTCAATCTTTGACAGCTCTCCTCTTCGGGCCAAGGGTTATTGGGCTCTCTTCCTTCTGTACTCCAGAAATGCTTCCAGAGGGTCACTCAAAGAACTGACTTCTTCTTCAGGGCTCCTGAAGGTCAGACTAGGAGCGGGCTGAAGCTTCTCTTCGGTGCTAGGGCTTATACCCTCGGCCATCAACATGGCTTGGGATAGCATTCCCTTCCTTGGAGTCTTTCTACCTGCAAGTGAAGGGTTTAGTCGATATTTCTTCTCATACCTTGGCTTTAGGGCTCGAGGATGGCCTGCCCTGGGATTCATGCGCTTCTTAAGAGGCCCTAGGGTTTGCCTAGGCCAGGGGATCCTGGTGGGCTGTAGGAATACTGGTTGGCATCGGGGCAGCATTGTTGGATCATATCAGAACGGATAGAGTGAACGTTCGCCGGTCTTAAACCTAAGGGTCAGGAGTTATGGTGGTGTCTTAGAAATTGATTGAATGAGAATTGAAATCCGCTGATCTGTTGATTGCCTATGCTCTGGTGAACGAAGGGGGATTCGAAGTCTAAGTTCGTCTGTCATCTCTGTTTTCAACCCTAATTTCCAATCTGTTTTTAGTTTCAATTTTTAATTTTCGCGCATTTCTTAGAACTAGAAGTCGTGGAACTCACACCACGCACGAAGTGTTTAACCTAAGTAATTTGCCAGCTTATTTGAGTAATCGATCATTAGAAGACCCGTGGAATACGATCTACCCTAGCTTTCCTAGCTTAGTAGTTTTTGATTGAACCAGCACAACGACCAGGTTCATCAGGGATTTTTCAGCTCTTTGATCGGTTTCATTCTGGATCGATTCCAGTTCACTCCTCGAGGTTCCATTGCTCCCTGAACACGTCCAATGGCTCCTTATTTGACGGCACGACCTGTGTACTCAACGAGACACTAGAAAACACATCAAATAGACCCGAAAAGGGCCAAAGTAACCAAATCGGTAGGAAATAGTGCAGATGAGTGAAAACACCCTAAACTACCCTAAAACTGTGTTACAAGCAGTGAAATGTCGCTTAAACGGGGTTGATAATCACTAGAGCTGGCAAAATGCTGCCCCAGCCCGATAAACTCGCCCAGCCCGCCCGGCCCAGCTCGACCCGTGGCCCGATTGACCAAAAAGTCAACAATCCAACCCGCAGCCCGATGAACCCGCAACCCGATGAACCCGCAACCCGACTAACCCGCGACCCGATTAACCCGCAACCCGACTAACCCGCAACCCGACTAACCCGCAACCCGGCAAACGCGTAACCCGACGAACCCGTAACCCGACTAACCCGCAACCCGCCCGCCCGACCCGAATAACCGATTGTCACACAATTCATAATATTCAGTGCTTCAAATATCAACATTATGTCATTATTGAAGATATAAAAATTTAATCTACTTCTGACTTCACCAAGTTTATTTCCAAAATAATTAAAATCAATTATATATAACATTGACAATCATAGTTGTAAATACTTCCATCTACCTGAATGAGCACGACTGCTCTGCACCATATGTCCATATCCATGTTTTTAAGTTCTTTCACCAATTAGCAATACAAGCAACTAATATAGTATGCAACATTACATAATTCGACACCAAACATTCATAATTCATAGAATAATCCAAAAGTCAAGTTTCAAACCTGTTGATATATAGAAACACAATACTGATGAACATTAAAGTTTAAACCACTCATCCATACTTCAACCTTCAAACCAAAATTATAAAGAAAACGTGTTATAACAAAATATTCATTCTGCATTGTCAACACTCAACAACAATGAATCCTGCAGCAACCAGAAACTAGAATGCATCTATGCAAGACTCACGTCTTCTCCATCAGTAACACTTAGCACCATCAGTAACAGTGTTAAAAATCTTAAGAACGTTGACTATATTTGTCATCTAACATAAAATCAAAACGTTTGGTCTAAAAATGTCATAAAAAGAAAGTCGCTAGATTTGATACTTTTTTGAAAGAATTGACTAAATTTATAAATGAGTCCAATGTTAAACCCTCCTAGACCTTAAAAGCTAAAGTATATTCAATTTCATTTCATTTATTATAAGTATATTTAATTTATAAAAATGAATTATTATTTTTAATATATGAACAACTGCTACAATCCTTAAGAGTTAAGCCTACTCGCGATTAAAAATTTAATATATTTTTAAATTATTTATCACATAAAAAAATTTACATAAAATTTTGCAAATTGTAGTTGAGAGTTGAGACTAGTAAGTAATAACCCGTGGGCAACCCGAGACCCGCCCGACCCGCGACCGATGAACCCGCGACCCGATGAACCCGCGACCCGACGAACCCGCGACCCGGCGAACCCGCGACCCGGCGAACCCGCGACCCGGCGAACCCGCAACCCGACGAACCCGCAACCCGACTAACCCGCAACCCGACTAACCCGCAACCCGACTAACCCGCAACCCGACTAACCCGACCCGTGGCCCGCCCAGCCCGCCCGTTTGACAGCTCTAATAATCACGTTAAATCTAGTGTCATAAAAATACCCCACACTTGAGCTTTTGCTTGTCCTTAAGCAAACTGAATTAGAACATATCAGATTCACAAATGACAAGATCGATTAAATTGAGGTTCAAGCGTTCACAATGAATATTAAACTAATACACCTAGAACAAGTAACCTAACATGCATACATATCAACCAAACAACCCAGTCTCACTAATTCTCTGCATACAAACAAGGAGCAATCACCAATCATGCACAAATCCGACATAACCGACCAGACTTCCTCTCACACTCTGTGTTTAGGGACGTGTTTATGCTATCAATCACTTTCTCGACCGAATTATGTCATAAGTTTGCATTTCGACCACATCTCCACCATTGTAACAACACGAGAATCTAGTCAAAAGGGCTTTACACAGGACTGTAACGATCCTACACTACAAAGGTTTATGATGAATGGATGAAGGGATGTATGATGTTGAAGGCTTTGGTGCGGTGTAGCAATCGACTACCTTCCCCCGAATCAGGACCTATGGATCCCTACCGTCTAACCAGTATGATACCCTCAAGCAACCTAGCACTTTTATTAATTTTTTCTAGAGTTGTCAAACGGGCGGCCGGGCTCATCGGGTTGGGGATTTATCGGGGCATTTATTCATTATATTATGGGTAAATTATTTGACAGTTTGCTTAGTTTGAAGGTTTTTTTAGTTATTATAATTGAGCTAGCTTTGAAATGTTGGCTTTAAGCCTATTTAATTTTTTGGTTAAATTGACTCGGGTTGAGTCGGGTCAGCTTTTTGCCAGCTCTAATTTTTCCTGATTTTTCTTTTTCTCTCTACATTTACTTGCTTTTGTTCTTCCATATGTAGGGAGAAGAACATTTTGAACTATTGAACTACTACTTTGACTTTTAACTTTTCTGGTTTTTTTCTATTTTTTTCTTAATGCTAATTTTTTTAGTTGCTAGAGGTGTTTACACCTCTAGACATACTAGCTAAGACCACCGGTTTACTGGCTATAGCCAAGTCACCACAGACCGACTTCCGGTTAGCTAATCTCAAACTACTACCGCATAGGATCAATGGGGTGAGAAAGAACATGGGAATTGGCTGTAATGTCATATCGAACCGAAAGAACAGGCCAAGCATTTCAAGGTATCATGCAAATTCTAACTCATTCAAGGTACGAGAAAACCACTCAAAAAGAAAAAAAAATTTGCAAGTTATGTGCAATGGATCAAAAGCTCACAATTGGCTGCTAGTCAGATTCGATCATTTTCATGCATTTCAAGGTGACACTACAAGTGTGATTCTAATTTCTGTTTTGACCAGGTTATTTAACATCAATGCATGCAAGTTGGTTACAGGTTGTAAGTTAAGCAATCTAAGCATCATTGTGAAAAATTGAAGTCAACTTAACATCAAAAGTCAAGAACCGAGTAATTATATGCTAGAGGAATTGGAATGCACCACGAAATCATAGAAAATCAAACAAGATCATGCAAAATTCTCTAGCATCCTACCCCACACTTAGACTGTTCCGTGTCCTCACATGACTAAAATAGAGTAGAGATATACAGAGAACCTGGAAAGTGATGGTTGATGTCAAGGATGGATAACCCAGAGCGGAGCAAAGCAACTACGAAAGTCCTACAAAAGAAAAATAACAAAAAGATCAAAAGGAAACCAGGACAAGTGTCTTGGATCCACATAGAAGAAAGTCGAAATGAAGAAGGTTGGGGGGATTTTAAAAATATTTTGACTCTATTTTTTTTTTTTGAAAACATTTTCTGACAGACCTTAAGTTCTCACCGAGAATGTTGAAGTTCTCGGCGAGAATTTCCTTGAAAATGGCTTTGAAAACTCGACGAGAAAATAGACTGACTCAAACACCAACTTCTGGCCGAGAACATGGAAGTTCTCGACGAGAACTTCTTGGAAAAAATTTTTTGCAGACTCGAACGAGACAAAAAAATCCTGTTAAAAACCCACTTTCGCGTCGAGAATATTTAATGTTCTCGGTGAGAAGTTTTAACCTGACAGAAATATAAAAGTGTCGTAAATAGCACAACAGACACTTTGGCTCCCCCGAACCCAACTCGAACGACAAAAAAACTGACTCAATAAACTTAAAACGGACTCCAACCATGGGTTGCCTCCCACGAAGCGCTCTCGTTTAACGTCCTTGAGCTGGACGATACCTGGATGACGATCAAGATGCGTTCCAACTCAGGATTTCCTTCACGCTCGCATCAGAGTCCATGAAGTACAGCTTCGGTGTACCTCCGGTCAGAAGGAATTGCCTCCCATTGATGTGAGTCAATTGAGTTTGTCCATCGGGGAGGTGTCTGGTAACTTTGAACAGCCCGAAAAAATCCTTCAAGTGTACGTCTTTGTCCGGTGGCTTGGCGGATAATGGCGGAGTAATTGGCTTCCAAGCCACCTTATTTTTCACTTTTCCCTCCTTCTTAACTTCGCCAAGATGTCTAGCTCGCGGCGATTCAACAGTGGGTGCTTTCGGTTCCTACCTTTTTATTGGCTTCTATGTCGAAGGCTCATTCTTCGGGTGGATAATATGTTCAACACATGTCATAACTATCTTGGAAGAAGCACTAGAAATATCATTAGTAACAGAGTTGGCCGAGGCCAACTCCACAGTATCGACCGATAAACAATGTGCATCTTCCTTGGGAACGTACATCATACCGTGCTTGAGGCAGAATGTTACACTATCTTTTTCGATCCTTAATGTCAACGAGCCATTCGGGACATTGATTGTCATGTCGGTTGTCGCCATAAACGGTCGACCTAGGAGGAGGATAACATCTTCCTCTCGCGTATCCATAACAACAAGATCAGCTAGGATAGTGAAAGGACCACAACGGATAGTTACATCTTTTATTAATCCCCTAGGTGCTTTAACAGATTTGTCAGCAAACACCAATTGCATACTAATTGGTTTCAGTTCGCCTAGATTCAACTTTTCATATAATCAAGTAGGGATGACACTGATAGATGCACCTAAATCATCTAAGCTATGATCAATTTTAATACCATTGATAAAACAAGGTAAAGTAAAAGAAATGGGGTCGGTACACTTAGCTGGGGGAGGTATGGATGGCGTGCGGTCGAACTCGGTAGATTACTCCTCCTTGAGGGAGACGGAAGACGCCTCTCTCTTTTTCTTTTTCGTAAGACCCTGCATGACTTTTCCAACTTCTAGTATCATCTGGATAACTTTGGTGACTGGTATTTTGACCTCCGTGTTCTTCAAGTATCCATACCACTTCTTATACCGGTTGTCGTGGTCTTTTCCTTTGATTGCAAGGCCTTAGGGAACGGAATCCGAGGCTGATATAGAGCAAGAGGTGGCTCAGGAGCTGGTGGAGGAGGCTGGGCAGTAATCTCCTCTTCTTCTTCTCTATGTTTCTCCTCGATCTCTGGCATGTCAATGGCTATAGCGTCTGGAACCATGACCGGATCAAGAGCTTTAGGACCAGCTAGTTGCTTGCCACTTCTTATCGAGATGGCTTTAACATGTTCATTCCTTGGGTGAGGCTATGTCTGGCTCGGTAACTGACCCATGGACACTGAAAAGAGGAGGCTAGCGATGTTGTTGAGTTGATCTTCCATCCTCTGACCTTGAGCCATTTGGCCTTGATTCAAGGTGGCTTGAGCTTGCATCATGGTCGTCAAGCCTTGTCATGATTAGGTCAAGCTTTTTATCTATCTTACTCTCCCTAGTGTTTTGTGGCGCTAACCCTTGATGTTTTTGTCCTCTGGTGAACCCAAGCGGGCCTTGATATGTGTTGTTCAAGTATTGATTCTGGCGATTGCCAGGTGCTGTACCATAGTTTCCTTAATTCCCGTGAGGCGGCTGATAAATTCCACCGGATTGATTATTCAGCTTTTGTTCTTGATACGATGCAGATGGTCAGTTGTTCTGATTCTGGTTAATGTCGAGTTGTATGGAGGACGCTCATGGAAGCTCCCTTGTTGATATTGTTGTTTAGGTTGTCTTAACTAACAGTAGTCGGAGTAGCTTTTTTGATTGTTGATGAAGCCTTGACCAACAAAATTCACTTCATCTACAAACCAGACTTTTGCTTTACCGAAGTTCTGACAACTTCCTTCATTATGAGCACATATCCCACACCATTCACAATCGGTGACATAGACATAAGCTGATGGTGAGTTGGTGGGTGTGCCAGCCTTCTTTATGTAATTCTGTACTTCGGCCTTAATCTGTTCTTCAAGGCTTAATCGACTCTTAGTTACTTCAGACTGTCGCTCCCAATTCCTGGACTTAGATGCACAGCTTACAAAGTGAAGAAGAGCAGTTTCTGGTGTAAGAGCGGTACAATCTCCCTCAGCCAAGGAGTTGACCCACTTAGCCGATTCTTCATTCAACCCTCGAGCAAATATTTCAGCAAGTTGCCTTTGCTTGAAGCCATGATGAGGGCAGTCGTAGAGGAGTTCTTGGAATTCATTCCAAGCATCGTATAAGCTAACTCCGTCCTTCTGTCTGTACCGAGCAATGCTATCCTTGTAAGTTGTGGTTTTGGTCGAAGGAAAATACCCCTCAACAAACTCTTGAGCAAGGTCATCCTAGTTGGTGTAGTGATCGGGTGGCTTGCTGTTAAGCCACCTCTTGGCGGCACCTCTGAGAGAGAATGAGAAAGCTCACAATCACAGAGTGTTCTTGTCGAGACTCCCACTCTTCAAGGTCTCGCACATGGAAATGAAGTCCACCTGATATGTGCATGGGTTGTCATATGGCTTCCCTTCGAATTGAACATCCCTAGAGATCATTTGATGACACTCGATTTGACGTGATTATCAGCCTCATTTAAGCGACATTTCCTTACTTAAGACATGGGTTTTAGGGTAGAATAGCGAATATTCAATCGATTGGCCTATCTCGTGCCATTTGTGTTACATGGGCCCGTTTCGGGTCTATTTGATGGTTTTCTAGTGTTTTTATGTTAGCACAGGTTTTTGCCGTCAAATAAAGTAGCCAAGGACGTGTCTAAGGCATTGGAACCTCGAGGAATTGCACCAGAACCGATCCAAGGAGCCTATCAAGTCGAAACAATTCCTGCCCCGGTTTACAAAGGAATTTTTGCCGAAAATCCTTTAGTATTTTCGGCGAAAATATCAGTACAAAAATGGCGATGCTCATCAACAGAAGTTTTCGGCGAAAATGTTAAGTTTTTGACCGAGAACTATGGGACCGAAATTTACAGAAGAAATCAACCGGCGGACCATCCATTTACAAAGGAATTTTCGCCGAAAATTCCTCAATATTTTCGGCAAAAATCCAAGCAAAAAAAATCAGCAGTCGCTCGGTTAGGTTTAAATACAAAAGCGGCGGCGAAAATAAAAGATATAGGAGATTTTACACAAAAACACACACGGGATGAAAAATCCCAAGACTGAGAAATAGAGAGAACGAGTGGATAGAGTTCGAGGAGCCAGGAACGGATCGTAACGCCATCCATCCATCTCGGAGAGCCGGTGCTAGGAGTTGAAGATCCAGTAGATTGAAGCTGCAAGGAGTCGTCGAAATTAGGTTTTATAGTTCTTCTCTGTCTTCCCTACCTGAGATGTATTCTTTGTTGGTTTTCGATTCTTCTGTATTGAATATGAGTAGCTAAACTCGTGTAGCTTAGATTAGATGAACCCTAAGTGACCCAGGGCTTTAAAGCGGTCACTGATCGGCGGTGTTTAGATTCGAAATTCATTCAGTTTCTTCTTCATGTTTGACTTGTTCTTTGTTCTTCGTGTTTCTTGTCTGGTTTGGCCACCTAGATTAGATTCTTGTTAAGCTAAGGATAGAAGCGAACGCTCGCCTTACTTTAGAACATCAAGTTGAGCAATTAACCTTATAATTGGAGTGTGCCTTTCGTAGGAACCGATTAGGGTTAATCCACTGCAAGAGTAACTCACAAATCGTTAGAATTTGCACCAGTTAAGTTAAGTCGTTGCGAGAGGCGACCGTACCCGGGTGACTAATTAATCGTGGTAGCTAGATCGGATAGAGTGAACGTTCGCCAGTCTTAAACCTAAGGGTCAGGAGTTATGGTGGTGTCTGAGAACTGAATGAACTAGAATTGAAAATCGCTGATCTGTTGATTGCCTATGCCTTGGTGATCAAAGGGGGATTCGAAATCTAAGCTTGTCTGTCTTCTGTCTTAGTCAATCAATCAATCGTTAATTCGCTTTAATTTCATTTCAACCTGTCTTTGTTCTTTTAGTATAGAAGTCGTGGAACCCACACCACGCACTAAGTGTTTACCCTCGAATTTAATTGCCAACACATTTGAGTAAGGAAGTAGAGGAGACCCGTGGAATACGATCTACCCTAGCTTCACAGCTTGGTAGTTATTTGATTGACCGCTATTCTGCAGCTCATCAAATTGGCGCCGTTGTCGGGGACTCTTCTATTTCATTGAAAGAAGAGTTGGCATTTTTTTTTATTCTTCTACCTTTCCATATTTCATTCCCATCACACTTCGATTTTACTCCGGTTGTGTTTGTTTTTGTCGCTTGCAGATCATAGCAGGTACAGAAACGGATCACTTCCGTTCCATCTTCCTTTACCGCAATGGCTGCTTCTAAGAGTATTGCGGACTACAGTAAGCCGCGTGCATCCAACTTTCGATCTTCCATCACCGTGCTTTCTAATGACGATGATCCTGATTATGGGATTAAGATCCCTCTCCTAGAACTAATCTCTAGGGACATACAATTCGAAGGAAGGCCAGATGATAACCCCTGCACACATATAGATGACTTTCTAGCTGTCTGTGACACTTTCAAGTCTGGGAACCTCAACAAGAACACTTTATATCTCCGGGCTTTTCGGTTCTCTCTCCGAGGTGCAGCTAAGCATTGGCTTGGAAGAAAACCACCAGGCCATTACACTAACTGGGAGGCATTAGCTCAAGATTTTGTTGAGGAATACTTTCCTCCCGCAAGGACAACTGCTTATAAAGACCGCATCTCCAGGTTCACTCAGAGAGAAGATGCAAGCCTGTATGACACTTGGAATGAATTCCAATCTCTTCTCTTCAACTGTCCTCACCATGGGTATGAACAAAGACAGCTGGCTGAATTCTTTATTCGTGGTATGTGCGAAGAATCCGCAAATTGGGTCAACTCCCTAGCTGGCGGAGATTGCACCGCCCTTACTCCTCAGGATGCTCTTCTGCATTTCGCTAGCTGTGCTTCAAAATCTAGAAACTGGGTGAGACAAAGAGAAGGAACTAAGAGTCAGAGTCAGATGAGTGTTGCAGAGCAGATCAAAACGGAGGTTCAGAAACATCTACAAGCGGTTGGTATTCCTCTCGATCCCCCGTCAGCTACCATCTTTTCGGTTGACTGTGGATGGTGTGGATCCTGTGCTCAAAACCGTGGAAGCTGCCTCAACTTCGGCACAACAGAAGCCTGGTCTACAGAAGAGATAAACTTCATTGATCAGTGTTTCGCTAACAATCAGAAAGGCTATGCCGGTTACAGAAACTACGTGCCATGGAACCAGAGCAACCGGTTAGTAGATCCTTATCATAGACCTCCGGGATTCATCGGAGGACAACACCAGTTTCAAGCAAAGCCGTACTACAATAGAGACATAGACTATGAGAAGAAGTTCGATCAGATTATGAGCATACTTGACGACCAAGACATTCAATTAAAAGCTCAAGCTGCACTTAATCAAGGACAGAGAGCACAAAGCCAGAGGATAGAGGATGCTATAAGCAATATGACTAAACTCTTTACTAACAATCCTCTTTTTAATCCAGCAGCATTTCAAGCAGACTCCGGTGCAAAGAGCGAACATGCTCAAGCTATTACCACCAGGAGCGGCAAGCAAACAACTGATCCAAAGGCTCCAGAACCTGACGTAATACCAGATACCAGTGTTGTCATGGATATGCCAGAAATTGAGGATATCACAGAAGAGGAAGAAGAAGCATCTGCTCCTCCTCCTCCTCCTCCTCCTAGGACAGCTCCTGAGCCTGTCTTGGCGCCATATGTACCTCAGATTCCCTTCCCAAAGGCTGCAATGAGCAAAGCCAAGGATCATGACACTCAGTATAAGAAGTGGTACAATATTCTTAAAACTGCAGAGATCAAGATACCAATGACAGAAGCTGTAGAGATTATACCACCACTGGGGAAGTTCTTTAAAGACCTAGTGAAGAAAGTGAAGAATGGAGAGGCGTACTCTGTCACGCTTACTAATGAATGCGCTTCTATTCTCGGTGCACCATCTCCCATAAGACAGCCGCCACCACCCCCAGCTAAGTGTTCTGATCCCGGTCCTTTTACATTACCGTGCATTATTAATGGCATAAAATTGATCGCAGTCTGGCTGATTCTGGTGCTTCTATTAATGTTATCCCTATTTATCTATATGAAAAGCTGAATCTAGGGCAGTTAAAACCGATTACTCTACATCTAGTGTTAGCCGATAGGTCTGTTAAACTACCTAGGGGAATAATAGAAGATGTAGCTATCTGCTGTGGTCCGTTTACTATAATTGCAGATTTTGTTGTTCTAGATACTCGCGAGTCGGACGGAACACTTATCCTAGGTCGACCTTTCTTAGCAACTGCTGGTGCAAATATTAACTGCAAACAAGGCCTGTTAACTTTGAGTGTAGGATAGAAGAGTGTTGCATTCCGCATTAAAGATAGCATGAGATACTCTGTTGTTCAAGATGATAACTGTTATACTGTTGATCCCTAGAGTTGGCCTCGGCCAACTACGTTACTAATGCCTTATCTAGTGATCCGCTAGAGTTGTGTTTGATTTCAGGGATTGACAATGCATTAGAAGATCCAGAGCAGCGCCTATGGCAAGATGAGTTAGACGAGCAGAAGGTGACATTCACACCCATCACTGCGCCTACACACATCGAGCCAGCATCGAGTCGGATTACTACCTCATACGAGAATCCGCCAGAACTCGCTTTGAAGGAGCTGCCTGATCACCTAGAATACGCATTTCTAGGGAAGGACTGCCAGTTAGCAGTCATCATCAATTCGAATCTATCTCCCGAGCAGAAAGAGCAACTGATCAGGCTACTCAAGAAGCATGTCAGAGCTATTGCCTGGCAGTTAGCTGACATCAGAGGCATCTCTGAAACCTTCTGCAAACATCGGATAGTCGTTGATGAAGAATTCAAACCAGTCAGACAACCACAACGCCGACTTAACCCTCTGATGCAGGAAGTTGTAAAGAATGAAGTACTCAAGCTTCTAGATGCGGTATCATCTATCCTATTGCCAACAGTCCTTGGGTCAGTCCGACTCAAGTCATTCCAAAGAAGGGAGGAATCACCGTCATCCCTAATCCGAAGGGTGAGCTCATCCCGACTCGCACGGTTACCGGATGGAGAGTCTGTATCGATTATCGACGGCTCAATGATGCCACAAAGAAGGATCACTTCCCACTGTCGTTCATTGATCAGATGCTTGAACGATTGGCTGGTCATGAATACTATTGTTTCTTAGACGGGATGTCCGGTTACTTCCAGATTCCCATCGAGCTTGATGATCAAGAGAAGACGACTTTCACCTGCCCATTTGGTACGTTTGCTTATCATCGTATTCCTTTTGGTTTATGTAATGCTCCCGCTACCTTTCAGATATGCATGCTTGCTATATTCGGAGATCTGGTAGAGAATGTGGTGGAGGTATTCATGGACGACTTCTCCGTCTATGGAGATTCATTTTCCAAGTGCCTGGCTAATCTGGACAAGGTGCTATCTCGTTGTGAGGAAACCAACCTAGCTCTTAGTTGGGAGAAATGTCACTTCATGGTTACCGAAGGTATTGTTCTGGGCCATAGGATCTCTAAGACCGGTATAGAATTTGATCGTGCCAAGCTTGAGACCATCGCTAGCTTACCACCGCCGACCTCAGTTAAGATAGTTCGAAGTTTCCTCGGTCATGCTGGATTCTACCGAAGATTCATCAGAGACTTCTCCAAGATCACTCTTCCAATGACGAAGCTTCTTGAAAAAGATGCTCCTTCGTTTTTTATAAAGCCTGTCTTGAAGCCTTTGAGACTTTGAAGACTCAACTCACCACCGCACCGATCCTTACAGCACCAGATTGGAATCTTCCATTCAAGATTATGTGCGATGCTAGTGACTTCGCCGTTGGCGCAGTTCTTGGTCAGAGAAAGAAGAAGAGATTCCATCCTATCTACTTTGCTAGCAAGACACTCAATGATGCTCAGAGAAACTACACTACCACGGAGAAAGAGCTTCTGGCTATCGTTTTCTCCTTTGACAAGTTCAGACAGTACCTGGTTCTTTCACACACCATTATCTACATAGATCATGCTGCCCTGCGCCATCTATTAGCCAAGCAGGACTCAAAACCCTGTCTCATCCGCTGGATCCTTCTCCTCCAAGAGTTCGACATAGAAATCAAAGACAAGAAAGGAGCGGAGAACTTAGCGGTGGATCACCTCTCCCGACTAGAGGAATCACAAACAGGTAAGTCTACTACCCCTATCAATGATTCCTTCCCTGACGAGCTATTGCGTGTTGAAACATATGAACAGGTTAACAATATAACCATCGAGCCCTGGGCAATCCCTCACGCTCAAGATCTGAGTAATGCAACCGACTCGGAAGAACCATGGTATGAAACCCTGGCTAATTACCCCTCTCACGGCATCGTACCTCCTGAGCTGGATTTCAATGCACGCAAGAAGCTCTTTATAGAAGCCAAGTCATACTTCTGGGATGAGCCCTTCTTATACCGCATCAGTATTGACGGAATGATCCGGAGATGTGTCTCTTACATCGAAGCAGCCGACATTATGCGTAAATGCCATGAAGGACAGTTCGGAGGACACTTCGGAGGCAACCGCACTGCGAGAAAGGTGCTCGAAACAGGTTTTTATTGGCCTTCAATCTTTAGTGATTGTGATGCTTTTGCTCGACGTTGTGATGCGTGCCAGCGATCAGGTAACATCTCTAATCGTAATGAGATGCCCCAAATTGTTTCTTTAACTGTTAAAATCTTTGATGGTTGGGGAATTGATTTTATGGGTCCGTTCACACCCTCCAACGGAAACAAGTACATTCTTGTAGCCGTTGATTATGTTTCCAAGTGGGCCGAAGCTGAAGCTCTACCCACTACTGATTCAAGAGTGGTGGGTCGGTTCCTTACCCGTCTTTTCACGCGTTTTGGTTCACCGCGCTTCATCATAAGCGATAGGGGTACCCACTTCCATGGACAATTCAACCGGGTGTGCAAATGCTTTGGCGTCACCCACCGTATGTCCACCGCTTATCATCTTCAAGCGAATGGTCAAGCGGAAGTGACGAACCGTGACCTCAAGCGGATTCTTGATAGGACAGTTGGCCGGTCCCGCAAGGACTGGTCATCCAAGCTCAATGATGCCTTATGGGCTTATCGAACTGCCTACAAGACTCCCATCGGTACCTCACCGTATCAGCTGGTCTATGGCAAGGCATGTCATTTGCCAGTTGAGCTTGAGCACAAGGCATTCTGGGCTAACAAAGAGTTGAACATGAGCTATGCAGTAGCAGCTAATATGCGTCACGACCAGATCGCTGAGCTTGAGGAGCACCGACTCCACGCATATGAGAGCACGAAGTTATACAAAGAGCGCACGAAGAAAATTCATGACTCTCAATTGAAGACGATCAAACAGTTCTACCCCGGAGATGAAGTCCTCTTATATAACTCTCGATTGAAGCTCTTCCCGGGTAAACTGAAGTCCCGTTTGTCCGACCCTTATACCGTGGTGCGGCAGGCATCTTTAGGCAGTGTCCTAATCAAATTGCATGATCAAAAGCCGTTTATGGTCACCGGGCATAGGCTTAAGAAGTGTCTGCAAGGACTAGCTGTCTCCTCCATCGACGTGCACTACTTTGCTTTGGAATCATGACACAAATCCAGGTATCGTCTGGCTCACGGACGTTAAACAAGAGCGCTTCGTGGGAGGCAACCCACAGCTGGAGTCAGTTGTTTTCATTTTGAGTCGTTCTGTTTTAAAACCCAAAAAAAAATTGCCGACCATTTTCAAATGAATTTTCGGCGAAAATTCACCCATATTTTCGCCGAAAATTCCTGTTTAAAATCGACCTGTTCTCCTGTTTCTACTTCTCGACCGAAAACACCCTAACTTTTCGCCGAACCGGATTTTGATTTTCCAGGAAATTTTCGCCGAAAATTTTCAATCATTTTCACCAAAAATCTTGTGTTTTCCGCCGACTATTTATACCGGTTTCGACTTCTGATTTTCGCCCCTCCCCATCTAAAAATTTCACACAACAAACTCTTTCTCTCTCTGTTCGCCAAGCGCCGTCCAGCCCGCCGCTGCCCCCTTGTCCGCCGACCGGCCGCCGCCGCCTCATTGCCAACCGCCGTCGCCCTTCTCCCTTGCCTAGCCCTCAGATCAAACCCTAGGATCGGAGCTCCACAGCTCCGGTTCCTCCCGACCTAGTTTTCAAGCTCTTTTCGTCGTTTTCCCAGATTTCTAATCGTTTTCTCGAGTCATGTCTTCACGGTTAGTTGTTCAGCCCTTGATTGTGAATCTTTTGGCTTTTTGACTTTCGGTTTTCGGTTTCAGCATGATTGACTTTAGTTGACTTTTTGGTTCTCCCTCAATTTTCATGATTGCTATGTCGGTGTCAATTGGCTAGGTTCTGACATTTCTTTGTGACCCTTTTAAGGCTCGTGACGTGTTGTATGTGCGATCGTGTTAATGAATCATTCCATTCTGCATGCTTGCTTAATTGATTGACAGTTCTTTACTGCTATATCTCGATTCGGTGATCTCTCGATTTTATTTGCTTGCCCTCGCTTGTCAGCCTAAGTGTGGGGTAGGATTCTTGTCTTCTGATGCTGGTCTTTCCTGAGTTGTGTTTTACAGGGCTCCCAAACGTTTTAAGACCACCAGTGTAGATAGAGCGCAGCGATCCTCAGCTCGCCAGAACAGGACACCACCCTCCCGACCACCCGCACCAGCTGCACAATCATCGAGGGTCGTGGCCATCATCCCGAGGATGCACCAACCCCTGTGACTCCTATCTCATCTATTCCTGCACCTGCCAATGGGGCCCTACATCCTTTCATCGCTGCCCTGGAGCCGCACCAGCTAGAGGTCTTTCAGAAGATCAAAGACATTCCTCCGGCTAAGGTGGCAGTTCTTTCTCTAGACAGTCTCAAGGCGCACAATCCGGCTTGGCACTTGATGACACTCAATTTTACGTAATTATCATCCACATTTAAGCGACATTTCTTTGCTTAAGACATGGTTTTTAGGGTAGAATAACGAATATTCAATCCATTGCCCTATCTCGTGCCATTTGTGTTACCTTGACCCGTTTCGGTTCTATTTGATGGTTTTCTAGTGTTTTTATGTTAGCACAGGTTTTTGCCATCGAATATGGTAGCCAAGGACGTGTCTTAGACGTTGGAACCCCGAGGAATCACACAGAAATCAACCGGAGAAATCGCTCAAGTCAAAGAAAACGCCTGCCCCATTTACACATGTATTTTCGGCGAAAATACCCTTGGGTTTTCGCCGAAAACGTAAGAAGGAATCCACTGCCCCGAGTAGGAAGAAGTTTTCGCCGAAATTCCTCTACTATTTTCGGCGAAAATCCCAGTTGAAATCAGAAAATCTCGGGTAGGTATAAATATAGCATTCGGCGGCTAATGAAAAAAAACTTACACTTTTTGTGAATCACTGAACACACACACACACACACAAACCACGACGGAGAGAGAGACAGGGCGAGTAGATAGAGTTCAAAGAGCCAGGAACGGATCATGACGCAATCCATCCATCTCGGAGAGCCAGTGCTAGGAGTTGAAGATCCAGCAGATTGAAGCTGCCAGGAAACATTGAAATTAGGTTTTACAGTTCTTCTCTGTTCTCCTACCTGAGATGTATTCTTCGTTTGTCTTCGATTCTTCTGTATTGAATATGAGTAGTTAAACTCGTGTAGCTTAGATTAGATGAACCCTAAGTGACCCAGGGCTTAAAGCGGTCACGGATCGGCGGTGATTAGATTCGAAATTCATTCAGTTTCATCTTTCATGTTTGATTTGTTCTTCGTTATCTGTGTTTCTTGTCTGGTTTGGCCACCTAGATTAGATTCTTGTTAAGCTAAGGATAGAAGCGAACGCTCGCCTTACTTTAAAACACCAAATTGAACAATCAACCTTATAATTGGAGTGTGCCTTTCGTAGGAACCGATTAGGGTTGATCCATTGCTAGAATAACTCATTAATCATTAGAATTTGCACCAGTTAAGTTAAGTCGTTGCGAGAGGCGACCGTACCCGGGCGGCTAATTAATCGTGGTAGCTAGATCGGATAGAGCAAACGTTCGCCGGTCTTAAACCTAAGGGTCAGGAGTTATGATGGTGTCTGTGAACTGAATGAACTAGAATCGAAAATCGCTGGTCTGTTGACTGCTGCTGCTCTGGTAATCTAAGGGGGATTCGAAGTATAAGCTTGTCTGTCATCTTTCTAGTCAATCAATCAATCTTTAATCTTTCTTCGCTTTAATTCTCATTTCAATTTATCGTTGCATTTTAGTATAGAAGTCATGGAACTCACACCACGCACAACTTGTGTTTATACCTGAATTAAATTGCCAACATCTTTGAGTAAGGAAGTAGAGGAAACCCCTGGAATACGATCTACCCTAGCTTTTGTTAGCTTTGTTAGTTATTTTTTTGAACCCGAACAACGATCTAAGGTTCATCAAATTGGCGCCGTTGCCGGGGACTTCTTCTATTTCGTTGAAAGAAGAGTTGGCAATTTTATTCTTCTACCCTTCCATCTTTCATTTTCCATTACACTTCGATTTTACACCGGTTGTGTTTGTTTTTGTCTCTTGCAGATCATAGCAGGTACATAAGCAGATCACTTCCGTTCCATCTTCCCTTACCGCAATGGTTACTTTTAAGAGTGTTACGGACTACAGTAAGCCGCGCGCGTCTAACCTCTGATCACCCATCACCGTGCTTACTAATGACGATGATCCTGACTATGAGATTCAGATTCCTCTCTTGGAGCTAATCTCTAGGGACATACAATTCGAGGGAAGACCAGATGATAATCCCTACACACACATAACCAACTTCTTGGCTGTCTGCGATACGTTCAAGTCTTGCAACCTCAACAAGAATGTGTTATATCTCCGAGCTTTCCCGTTTTCTATCAGAGGTGCTGCTAAGCAGTGGCTCAGCAGTAAACCGCCAGGTCACTACACTGACTGGGATACATTAGCTCAAGATTTTGTTGAGAAATACTTTCCTCCTGCAACAACAACTGCTTATAAAGACTGCATCTCCAGATTCACTCAGAGAGAGGATGCAAGCCTGTATGACACTTGGAATGAGTTCCAGTCTCTTCTCTTTGACTGTCCTCACCATGGGTATGAACAAAGACAGCTGGCTGAATTCTTTGCTCGTGGTATGCGCGAAGAATCTTCAAAGTGGGTCAACTCCCTAGCTGGCGGAGATTGCACCGCCCTCACTCCCCAGGATGCTCTTCTACATTTTGCTAGCTGTGCTTCAAAGTCTAGAAACTAGGAGAGGCAAAGAGAAGGACCCAAGATTCAGATAAATGTTGCAGAGCAGATCAAGGCAGAAGTTCAGAAGCATCTACAAGCAGCCGGTATTCCCCTCGACTCTCCGTCAGCTACCGTCTTTTCGGTCGACTATGGATGGTGTGGATCATGTGCTCACAACGGCGGAAGCTGCCTTAACTTCGGCACAACCGAAGTCTGGTCCATAGAAGAGATCAACTTCATCGATCAGGGTTTTGCTAATAATCAGAAAGGCTATGCCGGTTACAGAAACTACGTGCCACGGAAGCAGAGCAACCGGTTAGTAGATCCTTATTATAGACCTCCAGGATTCATTGGAGGATAACACCAGTCTCAGGCTAAGCCGTATTACAGTAGAGACATGGATTATGAGAAGAAGTTCGATCAGATTATGAGCAGACTTGACGACCACGACATTCAACTAAAAGCCCAAGCTGCACTCAATCAAGGACAGAGAGCTCAGAGCCAGAGGATAGAGGATGCTATAAGTAATATGACTAAACTCTTTACTAGCAATCCTCTCCTTAACCCAGAAGCATTTCAAGCAGACTCATGTACAAAGAGCGAACACACTCAAGCCATTACCACCAGGAGCGGCAAACAAACAACTGATCCCAAGGCCCCAGAACCTGAAGTAATACCAGATATCAGTGCCGCCATGGATATGCCAGAAATTGAGGATATCACAGAAGAGGAAGAAGAAGCATCTGCTCCTCCTTCTAATCCGCCCAGGACAGCTCCTGAGCCTGTCTTGGCGCCATATGTTCCTCAGATTCCCTTCCCAAAAGCTGCAAGGAGCAAGGCTAAGGATCATGACACTCAGTACAAGAAGTGGTACAATGTTCTTAAGACTGCAGAGATCAAGATACCAGTGACTGAAGCTGTGGATATCATACCACCACTTGCGAAATTCTTTAAGGATCTCGTGAAGAAAGTGAAGAACGGAGAGGCGTACTCTATCACGCTTACTAACGAATGCGCGTCTATTCTCGGTGCACCATCTCCCATTCGACAGCCGCCACCTCCCCCAGCTAAGTGTCCTGATCCCGGTTCTTTTACATTACCGTGCATTATTAATGGCATTAAAATTGATCGCAGTCTGGTTGATTCTGGTGCTTCTATTAATGTTATGCCTGCTTATTTATATGAAAAGCTGAATCTAGGGCAATTAAAACCGATTACTCTGCATCTCGTTTTAGCCGATAGGTCTGTCAAACGACCTAGAGGTATGATAGAAGATGTAACTGTTTGTTGTGGTCCGTTTACCATAATGGCAGATTTCGTTGTTCTAGATACTCGTGAGTTAGACGGAACACTTATCCTAGGTCGACCTTTCTTAGCAACTGCTGGTGTGAATATAAACTGCAAACAGGGCCTGTTAACTCTAAGCGTAGGTCAATAGAGTGTTGCATTCTGCATTAAAGATAGCATGAGATATTCTGTTGCTCAAGATGATAAATGTTATGTTGTTGATCCCTTAGAGTTGGCCTCGGCCAACTCCCTTACTAATGCTTTATCTAGTGATCTGCTAGAGTTGTGTTTGATTTCAGGGATTGATAATGCGTTAGACGATCCAGAGCAGTGCTTATGGCAAGATGAGTTAGACGAACAGAAGGCAACATTCACACCCATCACTGCGCCCACACATATTGAGCCAGCTTCGAGTTGGATTACTACCTCATACGAGGATCCGCCAGAACTTACCTTGAAGGAGCTACCTGACCACTTAGAATACGCATTTCTGGGGAAGGACTGTCAGTTACCAGTCATCATCAGTTCAAAACTATCTCCCGAGCAAAAAGAGCAATTGATTAGGCTACTCAAGAAGCATGTCCGAGCTATTGCCTGGCAGTTAGCAGACATCAGAGGCATCTCTGAAACCTTCTGTAAACATCGGATAGTTGTTGATGAAGAATTCAAACCAGTTAGACAACCCCAACGCCGACTTAACCCTCTGATGCAGGAAGTTGTAAAGAAAGAAGTGCTCAAGCTTCTAGATGCCGGTATCATCTATCCTATTGCTGACAGTCCTTGGGTCAGCCTGACTCAAGTCATTCCGAAGAAAGGAGGAATCACAGTCATCCCTAATCCAAAGGGTGAACTCATTCCTACCCGAACAGTTACCGGATGGAGAGTCTGCATCGATTATCGATGACTCAATGATGCCACCAAGAAGGATCACTTTCCACTGTCGTTCATTGATCAGATGCTTGAACGGTTGGCTGGTCATGAATACTACTGCTTCTTAGACGGGATGTCCGGTTACTTTCAGATCCCCATCGAGCTTGATGATCAAGAGAAGATGACCTTCACATGCCCGTTCGGTACGTTTGCTTATCGTCGTATTCCTTTTGGTTTATGTAACGCGCCTGCCACCTTTCAGAGATGCATGCTTGCAATATTTGGAGATCTGGTAGAGAATATGGTGGAGGTGTTCATGGACGACTTCTCCGTCTATGGAGATTCATTTTCAAAGTGTCTGGCTAACTTGGATAAGGTGCTAGCCCGTTGTGAGGAGACCAACCTGGCACTTAGTTGGGAGAAATGTCATTTCATGGTTACAGAAGGTATTGTTCTTGGCCATAGAATATCTAAGGCAGGTATAGAAGTCGACCGTGCTAAGCTTGAGACAATTGCCAGCCTACCGCCGCCGACCTCAGTTAAAACAGTTTGAAGTTTTCTTGGTCATGCTGGATTCTACCGGAGATTCATCAGAGACTTCTCCAAGATCACTCTTCCAATGACGAAGCTCCTTGAGAAAGATGTTCCTTTCGTCTTTGATAAAGCCTGTCTTGAAGCTTTTGAGACCTTGAAGACTCAACTCACCACCGCACCGATTCTTACAGCACCAGATTGGAATCTTCCGTTCGAGATCATGTGCGATGCTAGTGACTTCGCCGTTGGAGCAGTTCTCGGTCATAGAAAGGAGAAGAGATTTCATCCTATCTACTTTGCGAGCAAGACACTCAATGATGCTCAGAGAAACTACACTACTACAGAGAAAGAGCTTCTGGCTATCATTTTCTCCTTTGATAAGTTTAGACAGTATCTGGTTCTTTTACATACCATTGTCTACACAGATCATGCTGCTCTGCGCCACTTATTAGCTAAGCAGGACTCGAAGCCACGTCTCATCCGATGGATCCTTCTACTCCAAGAGTTCGACATTGAAATTAAAGACAAGAAGGGAGCAGAAAATCTAGCAGCGGATCATCTTTCCCGCTTGGAGGAATCACAAACAGGTAAATCTACTACCCCTATCAATGATTCTTTCCCTGACGAGCTGTTACGTGTTGAAACGTATGAACAGGTTAACAGCATAGCTATCGAGCCCTGGGCGATTCCTCACGCTCAAGATCTGAGTAATGCCGCCGATTCAGATGAGCCTTGGTATGCGACTCTGGCTAACTATCTCTCACACGGCATTGTACCTCCTGAACTGGATTTCAATGCACGCAAAAAGCTCTCTAAAGAAGCCAAGTCATACTTCTGGGATGAGCCTTTCCTATACCGCATCAGTCTTGACGGGATGATCCGGAGATGTGTCTCTTACACTGAAGCAGCTGACATCATGCGTAAGTGCCATGAAGGACAGTTCGGAGGACACTTTGGAGGAAACCGCACGGCAAGAAAGGTACTCAAAACAGGTTTTTATTGGCCTTCAATCTTTAGTGACTGCGACGTTTTTGCTCGACGTTGTGATGCATGCCAGCGATCAGGTAACATCTCAAACCATAATGAGATGCCCCAAATTGTTTCTTTAACTGTTTAAATTTTTGATGTTTGGGGAATCGATTTTATGGGTCCGTTCACACCCTCCAACGGAAACAAGTACATTCTTGTAGCCGTTGATTACGTTTCTAAGTGGGCTGAGGCTGAAGCTTTACCCAGTAATGATTCTAGAGTGGTGGGACGGTTCCTTACCCGTCTTTTCACGCGTTTCGGTTCACCGCGCTTCATCATAAGCGATAGGGGTACCCATGATGACACTTGATTTGACATGATTATCAGCCTCATTTAAGCGACATTTCTTTGCTTAAGACATGGTTTTTAGGGTAGAATAACGAATATTCAATCAATTGCCCTATCTCGTGCCATTTGTGTTACCTTGGCCCTTTTCGGGTCTATTTGATGGTTTTCTAGTGTTTTTGCGTAAGCACAGGTTTTTGCCGTCAAATAAAGTAGTCATGGACATGTCTAAGGCATAGGAACATCGAGGAACTGAACCGGAATCGATCAAAGGAGCCAATCAAAGTCAAACCGAAAATCTGCCATTCACACTTACAGTTTCGGCGAAACCAGCAGTTCAAATCAACTGATGCCAAGAGAAGGATGGTTTCGGCAAAACCAATCAACTGCTCGGACCGAAAATAATGAACAGCCGGCGGAGCCCTGAACTCACAGCCAGTTTCGCCGAAACTATCCCTGTGGTTTCGGCGAAACCATCAGCTCAGCCCGGCCCAACTAGGGTTAAGTATTTATACTTAATCCGGCGGCCCGAGGAGGAGGGGAACAGACACATCAATCATTATTCATATTTTCACAAATCAGACTTTTGAGAGTCAGCCGACTCTAGGGTCGATAGATAGAGTTTAGAGAGTTCGAAGATCCGTGGAGAGATCATGACGCCATCCTTCCATCTCGAAGAACTCGGAGCTTAAAGTTGAAGATCCAGGAGATTGAAGCTTCGCGGGAGTCGTCAGAATTAGGTTTTTCAGTTCTTATTTGTTCTTCCTCTGTATGATGATCTTCATTGTTGCCTTTGATTTTCTTGTTTCTGATATGAGTAACTGAACTTGTAGAGCTTAGATTAGATGAACCCTAAGTGACCCAGGGCTTTAAAGCGGTCACGGATCGGCGGTGATTAGATTCGAAATTCAATCAGTTCTTTTTCATGTTTGATTCGTTCTTCATTGTTCATGTTTCTTGTCTGGATTGATCACCTAGATTAGATTCTTGTTAAGCTAAGGATAGAAGCGAACGCTCGCCTTACTTTAGAACATCGAATTGAACAATTAATCTTATAATTGGAGTGTGCCTTTCGTAGGAACCGGTTAGGGTTAATCCACTGCAAGAGTAACTCATTAATCACTAGTAATCACACCAATTAATTAAGTCGTTGCGAGAGGCGACCGTACCCGGGCGGCTAGTTAATCTTGGTAGTTAGAACGGATAGAGCGAACGTTCGCCGATCTTAAACCTAAGGGTAAGGAGTTATGGTGGTGTCTTAGTAATTGATTGAATAAGAATCGAAATCCGCTGATCTGTTGATTGCCAATGCTCTGGGGAACGAAGGGGGATTCAAAGTCTAAGTTCGTCTGTCATTCTTGTTTCCAAACCCTAATTCTCAATCTGCTTTAGCTTAATTTGTTTTAATTTTTCTGCATTCCTTAGAATTAGAAGTCGTGGAACTCACACCACGCACAACGTGTTTTTCCTTGAGTAATTTGTTAGTTCTGAAGTAGCCAATCAATTGAAGGCCCGTGGAATACGATCTATCCTAGCTCTTGAGCTTGATAGTTATTTGATCGAACCTGCTCAGCACAACGACGGTTCATCAAATTGGCGTCGTTGCCGGGGACTTCTTTTGATTGTTGAAAGAAGATCTGGCAATTTATTCTTCTATTTTCCATCTTTCATTTTTCCATCCACTTCGATTTTACACTGGTTTTGTTTGTCTTTGTTATCTGTAGGTTTACAGGTGTATGCCTCACCATCCTTGGACTCGCTCTCAGACCGAACAGGCCAAGATTACAGGGAATCCAGGCAGTTCTGCTACACCTCTACGATCACAGATTCTGAAGGAAGGCAGATCCAATCCATTCATCACTCCGATCAAGATCGAGGAACCGAAGGAGAGTTCCTCATCTCCGTCTTCACCGCACTCTTCATCCGCTTCATACACCGAGTCACTTTCACCTCCTCCATCTCCCACCATGACCGATAGATTACCACCAAACGGTGATCAACCGCCGCCACCCCCACCTGCACAGAAGAGTCTAGCAGACTATAACAAGCCGAGCGCGACTAGCGTTCGATCTGCCATTGCCGTTCCGCGCATTGAAGGAGATCCTGACTATGAGATCAAGATTCCATTCTTGACCATGATCTCTAGGGATTTACAGTTTGAAGGCAGGCCCCTAGACAATCCATGCACTCATCTTGCAGATTTCCTTGATCTCTGCAGTACTTTTAAAAACGGAAACCTCGACAAAAACACTCTTTGTCTGAGAGCTTTCCCGTTCTCTTTGAAAGGCGCTGCTAAGAGGTGGCTTACTGGCAAACCACCTGGCTACTACACTAACTGGGATACTCTGGCTCAGGACTTTGTTGAAGAATACTTCCATCCGGCCAGAATAACCGCCATCAAGGACAGCATCGCCAGATTCTCCCAGAAAGAAGGAGAAAGTTTATATGATACTTGGAATCGATTCCAAGAACTTCTCTACACCTGCCCTCATCATGGATTCGAGCAGAGGCAGTTAGCTGAAATCTTCTCTCGAGGACTTCGAGAAGAATCTGCCAAGTGGGTCAATTCTCTAGCTGAAGGGGATTGCACTACACTCACTCCTGGAGCTGCTCTTGTGCACTTCGCAAACTGTGCCTCCAAGTCAAGGAACTAGGAGCGACAATATGAAGGATCGAGGACCAAGCTAGATTTCGAAGCAGCTATCAAGGCAGAGGTAGAGAAGCATTTGAAGAAGTCTACCACACCAATCAAGTCACCGGCAGCTTCTGTCTATGTTGCCGATTGCGAGTGGTGTGGAGCTTGCGCACATAACGGAGGCCGTTGTCAGAATTTTGGTAAGGCAGAAGTCTGGTCTGCCGAAGAGGTAAATTTCATCCAACAAGGCTTCGTTAATAATCAGAATGGTTATGCCGGTTATCGTAACTTCAGACAGCAAGGGAACTATCAAGACAGACCTCCCTATAATACTGGCGCCAATCATAACCAGAACCAGAATAACCGCCCGGCTGGTCAAGCTCAGGACCAGAAGCCTAACCATCCACCGGCAGGTGTCTACCAGCCGCCGCATCGCAATCCGGGTAATTATGGAACTGCTCCTGGCAATCGCCAGAATCAATATCTTAACAATACCTATCCAGGACAGCAGCATCAAAGAGATAATAATGTCAGTGACCTGGATAAGAAGCTCAGCCAGATCATCACAAGACTCGATGATCATGACAGTCAGTTCAAGGCTCAAGCTCTTCTCAATCAAGAACAAATAGCATCTGGACAACGGATTGAGCAAGTCGTGAACAACATCTCGAGCATGCTAGCATCTGGTCGACCATTTGGCCAGCTTCCAAGCCAGACAGAGCCAAACCCGAGAAAAGAACAAGCTAAAATGGTAACTGCTCGAAAACTTCCGAACTTAATTGCTGATGCTTTTCTGTTTTACGCAGGATCGCTGAAACTCCGGAAGAAGAGGAACAGAAACCAGCGCCTAAGGATGATCCTCCTCTTGCACCATACATCGTGAAGCGTCCTTTTCCTAGAGCATTGCTGCCAAACGCAAGGATCGAGACTGGCATGAAGGGGAACAAGGAAGGATACCCTGACATTCGTGCTAAGAAACCTGTTTCTCCATATCCAGCTAAGTTATCTGATCCTGGTTCTTTTACTTTGCCTTTGGTCATTAATGATGTTGAGATTGAACGTTGCTTAGTTGATCTAGGAGCATCTGTTAATGTTATGCCTGTGAGTCTATATGAAAAGTTAAACCTAGGGGAACTTGAACCGCCCAGTGTGCAACTCGTCTTTGCTGATAGATCGCTTAAAATCCCTAAGGGAGAGATTAAAGACGTTGTCACCAAATGTGGTCCGTTCACGTTCTTAGCTGATTATGTGATTATGGATACTAGTACAGATGACGCTACTATTCTCATAGGTCGACCTTTCATGGCTACTACTGGAATGAATATTAACGTTCCTAATGGTTCTTTGACTTTAAGAGTTGGTAAAGAAACGAAAACGTTCCGTCTTAAAGATGGCATGAAATATGACTCTAGGAATGAAGAATCTCACTGCTTAGCTGTTGAAACTGTGGAGTTGACTTCGGTCAACGCCGTTACTAATGCTTCTTCCAGTGTCTCTAGATCAGTTGTTGCTGCAGGTATCAAGCAGGTTATAAAGAAGAAGCCAGAAGCTTCAGTTCAGAAGCCACCTAAGAAGAAGAAGGAACTGCAAGCCTCTTCTAAACCACCTCGCAGACCTCAAGGAAAGAACAAGAAGACGAAGACCCAAATGGTCTGGAGACCAAAAATTCCGCCGTCTTCCACCGAGCTAGCTGCACCACCAATTCGTTCCGAGAAATCGGCGTCGGGACAAGTATGGAGGGAGAAGCCGAAAGCATCTCCTAAGGAAGTACTAACGATCACCGATCCTGGTGATAACAAGCCGAAGAAGAAAGAAAAAGAGAAGCCGACAGTCCTCATTCCTTCCATTGTCACACTAAAGAAGGATGACCTCTCTAGAGAGCTGTACGGACCATTCAAGTTCGTTGATCATCTTCCCGACGGACGTACCAAACTACTACATGCGAACGGGAAGAGATTCACGCTTACCGGCGAAGTCCCGAAGCTGTACTTCATGAACTCCGACGCGAGCGTGAAGGAGAATCTAAGTTGGGATGTCTCCTAATACCGTCCAGGTATCGTCCAGCTCAAGGACGTTAATAAAAGAGCGCGTCGTGGGAGGCAACCCACGGCTGGAGCCAGTTTTGTTTTGTTTCAACCTTGGTCTTTTAGAGTCGGTTCGGGAGAGCCAAAAGTGCCAGTTTGTTTGATTTATTATTTTTCGTGTAGAGTCTGCATGTCATAGAGTCAGTCGCAAGTTGATTGAGGTCGTTCCAATTTTTCTGGATTTAACTGTGATTTTCTGAAGTTGGCCTGATTTACGAAAATATTTTCAACCCGAACAGTTCAAAATTTCGGGGAAACCACCCTTGTTTTCGGCGAAAGCGATTTTCAAAATTCGGACCTGTTTCTCCTGTTCCTCATTTTCGGTTCGAAAATTTTCTGATTTCGGCGAAACCATCCCAACTAAAATTTTTGGCGAAACCACCCTTGTTTTCGGCGAAACCGATTTTCAAAATTCGGACCTGTTTCTCCTGTTCCTCATTTTCGGTTCGAAAATTTTTTGATTTCGGCAAAACCATCCCAACTAAAATTTTTGGCGAAACCGAGCTTCCATTTTCGGCGAAACCGCCTTTTCAAATTGGTCATTCCATTTTAACTAGTAGTTTCGGCGAAACCACCCCCTACTTTCGCCGAAACTGATTTGAAAATTCACCTAATTTACCCTTTAAATTTCGGACCACTTCCTCTCTCACCTTCTCTCATTTTCGCTCATCACTCCGAAAACACCCCCTATCTCTTTAAAAAATCGCCGAACGCCCCACTTTCAACACCCGCCATCGCCGCCGTTTCACTCGCCGCCGCCGTCGCCGACCGCCGCCGCACCTCTCCCCTCCTCATTCCGATCCCAACGAGCCCTAGAACAACCAAATCAGAGCTTTGCAGCTCCAGTTCTCCGAAACCCCAATTTTCAAGTTTTTCACCGATTCCTCTCACCGAGTTCATTTTTCGCAATCATGACTGCAAGGTAAGTTGTATAACTTTTCAATACAAATCTTTTGACATATAGATTGCTGGATTTCGTCGAGGTTGACTTTTCGGTTTACCTCGTTTTGCGTGCCGACTGTTTCGTGTGAACTAGGATTGACTGAACTTATAGAACTGTTCTAGGATGCTTAGGGAGTTCGGTGCTTAATTTCCATATCATTTGGTCATGTGTTGCTATGCATACGATTGATTCTTTGTTATGTTGACTTGTGAGATATGTCGGTTTGACGTTGACTTGTTGTTGATCGTTTGGCTGTCATAAGTGTTCATTCTTGTTCATATTATCGTGCCGCCATTTGAAACCATATGATGCCGTGAATTTCCAAGTTGTGATAGTCTTGCCATGATTAGGGTTCAATATGACTTAATGTTGACTTTCTAAAATGTCGGTTTGACTTTTTGAACTCTGATTGCGCTTACCTGATTATAGCTGTTCTTAAGACGTGTGTTCTATTGTCTATGATTACCGGTTCCCTTGCCTTGCTTACCCCACTTAGTTTCCCTCGTTTCTTTGTGAAATTGAATTTTTCTACTAAGTGTGGGGTAGGATCTTAGTTGACCAATCTGGTTTCACTTCTGGTTTTAGGAACACCTTTGAGCGCAGGACTAAGGCGCGACTTGATGGCGCCTCGAGATCTCGAGTAGCTACTCCGCTCTGCTTCGGGCTATCCGTGTTCATCCCCTACACCGACCATCTCGTCACAGGTTCTTCGTATCCCTCTACTCTAGTTTAGTCCTGTGAGGACACAGAACCGTTTAAGTGTGGGTGGGAGTCTAGGATTATGCATGATCTTGCTTGCTATCTATGATTCTGTGGTTCAAATTTGAAATTTCTCTTGCATAGAATTGCTCAATTCTTGACTTGTGATGTTAAATTGACTTTAATTTTGAACAATGACGTCTAGACTGTTCCACTTAGAACCTGTAACTAACGTGTTGGAACTGATATTAAATGAGTCTAGGTCAGAACAGATCATAAATCACTCTTGTAGTTGAACTTGAATTAATTGAATTAATTGGTTTGTTAATAACAAAGCTCGATAACACCGTTCTAAGATGATAAATGCTAGCTTCTCCCATGTTTTCACTCCATATTTGTTCACCTGTGATTGTGGCTAGAGATTAGGCGGAAATTCAATTCGAAATCTCGTGTAAAAAGTTATAACTAGCTAGGATCAAGTGGTTAAATCGATAAATCAAGTGCTTGAGTGGTGAAATTCGAAATGTGCAATTTTATGTAAAGTTCTTTAAAGTGCTGAAAATAAAGCTAGGCAAGCCCGACACCTAAGTGAAGTGTTCGGGTTGAGCACTAGCATAAGCACAAATACTGTGAGCTAGGCAGGTCCAACACCTAAGTGAAGTGTTTGGTATCGAGCACTAGTATGCAGTAAATAAATTGAAGGAAAAAGTCGAAACTTGAAATAAATTGTTGTTTAAATCGGTCCTAGCTAGAACATGTAACGTGCAGATCTAGAAACGGATGAAGTCGAGTCAATAGCCACGTCACTTTTCCTACCTCCGCATCCACATAATGGCTAGAGCTTAAAGTCTTTTTGATTAGAATTGGTGTTATCGTAGTCGGTTAATTATTATTAATTGTTTTACCAAGAAACGAGCTTTGTTAAAACCACTACTTGAAGTGTGCAGAAATTAGTGAGATCGAAAACTTGTTTCGTTGATGTTCTTGCATGTGTAGGTCACTCTTTAATCTCGTTTAAACCAAATTGTTAGAATTGAATCTCGGTTTAATCTCGTGTCATTTGTGATTTTGAGTGTGTTCTAGTTCAGTTTGCTTGAGGACAAACAAAAGCTTAAGTGTGGGGTATTTGATGACACTCGATTTGACGTGATTATCAGCCTCATTTAAGTGACATTTCTTTGCTTAAGACATGGTTTTTAGGGTATAATAACGAATATTCAATCAATTGCCCTATCTCGTGCCATTTGTGTTACCTTGGCCCTTTTTGGGTCTATTTGATGGTTTTCTAGTGTTTTTGCGTAAGCACAGGTTTTTGCCGTCAAATAAAGTAGCCATGGACATGTCTAAGGCATAGGAACATCGAGGAACTGAATCGAAATCGATCAAAGGAGCCAATCAAAGTCAAACCAAAAATCTGCCATTCACACTTACAGTTTCGGCGAAACCAGGCCTCCAGTTTCGGCGAAACCAGCAGTTCAAATCAACTGATGCCAAGAGAAGGATGGTTTCGGCGAAACCAATCAACTGCTCGGACCGAAAATAATGAACAGCCGGCGGAGCCCTGAACTCACAGCCAGTTTCGCCGAAACTATCCCTATGGTTTTGGCGAAACCATCAGCTCAGCCCGGCCCAACTAGGGTTAAGTATTTATACTTAATCCGGCGGCCCGAGGAGGAGGGGAACAGACACATCAATCATTATTCATATTTTCACAAATCAGACTTTTGAGAGTCAGCCGACTCTAGGGTCGATAGATAGAGTTTAGAGAGTTCGAAGATCCGTGGAGATATCGTGACGCCATCCTTCCATCTCGAAGAACTCGGAGCTTAAAGTTGAAGATCCAGGAGATTGAAGCTTCGCGGGAGTCGTCAGAATTAGGTTTTTCAGTTCTTATCTGTTCTTCCTCTGTATGATGATCTTCATTGTTGCCTTTGATTTTCTTGCTTCTATATGAGTAACTGAACTTGTAGAGCTTAGATTAGATGAACCCTAAGTGACCCATGGCTTTAAAGCGGTCACGGATCGGCGGTGATTAGATTCGAAATTCAATCAGTTCTATTTCATGTTTGATTCGTTCTTCATTGTTCATGTTTCTTGTCTGGATTGATCACCTAGATTAGATTCTTGTTAAGCTAAGGATAGAAGCGAACGCTCGCCTTACTTTAGAACATCGAATTGAACAATTAACCTTATAATTGGAGTGTGCCTTTCGTAGGAACCGGTTAGGGTTAATCCACTGCAAGAGTAACTCATTAATCACTAGTAATCACACCAATTAATTAAGTCGTTGCGAGAGGCGACCGTACCCGGGCGGCTAGTTAATCTTGGTAGTTAGAACGGATAGAGCGAACGTTCGCCGGTCTTAAACCTAAGGGTAAGGAGTTATGGTGGTGTCTTAGTAATTGATTGAATAAGAATCGAAATCCGCTGATCTGTTGATTGCCAATGCTCTGGGGAACGAAGGGGGATTCAAAGTCTAAGTTCGTCTGTCATCTTGTTTCCAAACCCTAATTCTCAATCTGCTTTAGCTTAATTTGTTTTAATTTTTCTGCATTCCTTAGAATTAGAAGTCGTGGAACTCACACCACGCACAACGTGTTTTTCCTTGAGTAATTTGTTAGTTCTGAAGTAGCCAATCAATTGAAGGCCCGTGGAATACGATCTATCCTAGCTCTTGAGCTTGATAGTTATTTGATCGAACCTGCTCAGCACAACGACGGTTCATCAACCCACTTCCACGGACAATTCGACCGGGTGTGCAAACGCTTTGGCGTCACCCACCGAATGTCCACGGCGTACCACCCTCAAGCGAATGGTCAGGCGAAAGTGACAAACCGTGAGCTCAAGCGGATTCTTGATAGGACAGTTGGCCGGTCTCGCAAGGACTGGTCATCTAAGCTCAATGATGCCTTATGGGCATATCGAACTGCCTACAAGACTCCCATCGGTACCTCACTGTATCAGCTGGTCTATGGCAAGGCATGTCATTTACCAGTTGAGCTTGAGCACAAGGCATTCTGGGCTAACAAAGAGTTGAATATGAGCTATGCAGTAGCAGGTAGTAATCGCCATGACCAGATCGCTGAGCTTGAGGAGCACCGTCTCCACGCTTATGAGAGTACGAAGTTATACAAAGAACGCACCAAGAAAATTCATGACTCTCAATTGAAGACGATCAAACAGTTCTACCCTGGAGAAGAAGTGCTCTTATATAACTCTCGATTGAAACTGTTTCCGGGTAAGTTGAAATCTCGATGGTCTGGCCCTTATACCGTGGTCAGACAGACACCCTTAGGCAGCGTCTACATTAAATTGCACGATCAAGAGCCGTTTGTGGTCAACGGGCATAGGCTTAAGAAGTATCTGCAAGGGTTAGTTGTCTCTTCCATCGACGTGCACTACTTCACTTTGGAATCCTGACACGAATCTAGGTATCGTCTGGCTCACGGACGTTAAACAAGAGCGCTTCGTGGGAGGCAACCCACGGCTGGAGTCAGTAACTTTTCGTTTTGAGTCGTTTTTGTTTTAAACCCCTTTTGAAAAAAAAAGAAACAGCCGCCGTTTTCAAATAAGTTTTCGGCGAAAATGTGTCATTGTTTTCGCCGAAAACGTGTGTTCAAGCTGAACCTTTTTCTCCTGTTCCATCTTTTCGGACCGAGCCCCATTTGCTTTTCGCCGAGAAAATTTTCCTCATTTCAACTACAATTTTTGCCGAAAATTTCCCCTCTTTTTTGCCGAAAATCCTGTGCTCCCCGTCGCCTATTTAAACCGGTCTCGGCCTCCTATTTTCGCCCCCAATCCGAAAATTTCACACCACTCAAGCTCTCCTTCTCTGCTCGCTCCCGCCAGCCCGCCGATTGCATCGCCACCGCCGCCTCCTTGAAACCGACCGGCCGCCGCCGCCGCCCCACTAAACAGTAGCCGCCGCTCATCTCCTTGTCCTGCCCTAGTTCCCAGCCCTAGAATCGGAGCTTTTCAGCTCTGGTTCCGGCCGACCTAGTTTTCCAGTTTTTCATCGATTCCTCGGATTTCCAATCGTTTTCTCAAGTCATGTCTTCACGGTTAGTTGTTCAGCCCTTGATGGTGAATCTTTTGGCTTTGTGACTTTCGGTTTTCGGCGTGGTTGACTTTGGTTGACTTTTTGGTTCTCCCTCATTCTTCTTGATTGCTTTGTCGGTATCAATTGGCTAGGTTCTGGTATTGTTTTGTGGCCTTTTCAGAAGCGTGACTTGTTGTCTGTGAGATCGTGTTCATGGCTCATTCCATTCTTCATGCTTGCCTAATGAATTGACAGTTATTCAATGATATATCTTGATTCTATGATCTCTCGGTTAATTAGTTTACCCCAACTTGTCAACTTAAGTGTGGGGTAAGAGTCTTGTCATCTAATGCTGGTCATCTCTGAGTTGTGTTTTACAGGGCTCCCAAGCGTTTTAAGACTACCAGTGCCGATAGAGCGCAGCGATCCTCAGCTCGCCAGAGCAAGACACCACCTTCCCGACGGCCCGCACCAGCTGCACAGAAATCGACGGCTGTGGCCATCATTCCCGAGGATGCGCCGACCCCTGCGACTCCCATTTCCTCTATTCCTACACCTGCCAATGGGGTCGTACATCCTTTCATTGCCACCCTGGAGCCGCACCAGCTCGAGGTCTTTCGGAAGATCAAAGACATTCCTCCGGCTAAGGTGGCAGTTCTTTCTCTTGACAGTCTCAAAGCGCACAATCCGGCTTGGCACTCGACCATTGACACCGCTCTTCATAAAGCCGGTTTGCGAGTGCTGACCACTCATGGCTCCCCCTACCCGCTTGTCACCCTCCAGGAGTTCTGGAGTTCATTCCGGCGCCTCACCCCGAAGCCCTTTCGTGAGCAGAAATTCATTTCCTTTCGCCTCGGTGGTGTTCTTCATGAGAAGTCCCTTCACGAGTTCGGCCGCTTGCTGGATCTGCACGTCAATTTCGATACCGCATTAGCTGGCTTCGAGGACACATACGCCATCACAAGTGCTCCTTACCCGGATGTGTGGAGATGGTCCTGCTGTGAGGATGAGAGCTAACCTATCATCCACCCCACGGTCGGTGACATCTTTCACCCTATTCTTAAATTCTTGCATTATGTTTGGGTGCAATCTCTGTGTTTTTGCAGCAAGACGAGCCGCCACCACGTTTCTTTGGAGGAGCTCGTATTATTCCGTGCTTTAGAGGAGGATGCCAACCTGCACCCCAGATGGTGGCTTGCACGATTCTTTCACAAGCGCACTACCGCCAAGAAGCTTCCTACTGAGCTTCCAGGAGGCCCTTTCATTTCAATTCTGATCGACAACCTCCAGCTCGGTGACAAATGGGGCCCCGATGTTCCTCGTATCCCGATTGAGCGTATAGGTGCTGAGCTCGCCATAGCACGGGGCATCGACCTTTCGGTAGACTTTGAGCATTGCACATCCCTTCCTCACCGAGTTCCCCAGTCCGTTGAGCGCCCACCGTCGCGAGCACAAATCACCGCGGAGATGCATGAGAGGCTAGCGCGTATTGAGAAGTGGCAGATAGACTACTCGGCTGGTTCGTTGCAATGGCAGAAGGACCGAGTAGCACATGAAGAGACTCAGAACGAGCGTTGGTCCACTCTACAGCAATTCATGGCCAACCAGTCAGCCAGACACAAGGACGAGCTCGCATGGCGACAGCAGATGGAGCAGCGGTTCGCCACTCCCACTCCACCCCCTCCCGCGGAACAGTGATCAGGTTGTTTCTATCCTTTTCCGTTTCTTTTCTTTCTTCTTTTCGGGTTTCCACCCAATTTTATTTTGTGTGGATCTGGGACACTTGTCCCGGTATCCTTTTGATCTTTTTGTTGTTTGTGTTTTGTAGGATTTTGAGTGGCTACTCCACTCCGCTCCGGACTCTCCGCGCTTATCCACTACACCGCCCTCCACCCTCCAGGTTCTTCGTTTCTCTCTGCTTTAGTTTAGTCCTGTGAGGACACAAAACAGTATAAGTGTGGGGTAGGGTGTTAGATAACCATGCATGATCTTGATTGCCTATCCTTGTGTGCCTCGTGATTCCTGTCCAGTCTCTCTAGCATTAGAATGGCTCAGTTCTTGATTTTTGATGTTAAGTTGTTGTTCAAACCTTCATAATGATGCTTAGACTGCTTCACCTAGAACTTGAGAACCAACTTGTATACTTTGATGCTAAACTGCCTGGTCAGAACAGAATTTTAAAATCACACTTGTAGTTTGTAGCCTTGATTGCATGAAAATGACCGAATCCGACTAGCAAACCAACTGTGAGCTTTTGATCCATTGCACGTAACTCGCAATTTTAATTCTTTCTGAGTGGTTTTCTGTTTGCCTGGATGAGTTAGAATTTGCATGAGACCTACTTGAGACCACACGATGACACGAGTTCTAGAAGGATAGGGGCACCTAGATTCAGCTACTAAGCCAGATAGCCTACCAAACGATAAAATCCACTAGGTTTAGACCTTTGAGCTTGGCCTGTTCTTTCGGTTCGATAATACATTACAACTATCTCCCATTTCTTTCATTCCCCGTTGATCCCCTGTGGTTGTAGTTCTAGATTGACCTACCGGAAGTCGGTTTGTGGTAACCTGCCTATAGCCACTAAACAGGTGGTCTTAGCTAATATGTCCAGACGTGTAAACCCCTCTAGCAACTAAAAGAAAATTGGCACAAAAAGGAAAAAAAAAGTGAAGTAAGAAAAGAAGAAATTTTGAAAAATGAAGAAAAGAAAAATCAGAAAAAGTTCAAAGTTTTAGTTCAATAAAGCGTTCTTCTCCCTACGAATGGAAGAACGAAGTCAAAAGAAAAGTTGAAAAGAAAAGAAAAATCATGTAAAGAAAAAGAATAAGTGATAGGTTGCTTGAGGGTATCAGAGGACGAGCGTTCATCATTCCACCCGTGTTTGGTTAGACGGTAGGAAGCCATAGATTAGATTCGAGGGAAGTTAGTCGAAGGCTACACCGCACCAAGCCATCATCATACATTCCCATCATCCGTCTCATTATAAACCCGAGTAGTGTAGATTTCATTACGGTCCTAGCAGGGAAGTCCTTCTTAACTAGATACTCGTGTTGTCACAGTGGTGGAGATGTGGTCGAAATGCAAACCTATGACAGAATTCGGTAGCAGAAAATGATCGAGAGCAGAAACACGTCCTTAAACACGGAGAGTGAGAGTCCCCATTATACTATATATATCCTGTGTGAGGAGTCTGGTCGGTCAGGTCAAATTCGTGCATAATTGGTTGCTAATTACTTGGCATGTGCAGTTTATTAGTGAGACCAGGTAGTTTGGCTAATCTGTATGCATTTTAGGTTTCTTGTTCTAGGGTCGATCTGTCTAATAATTCATTGTGTTTGATTGAGCTCCAATTTAATCGATCTTATCATTTATGAACATGAGCGTTTCTATTCAGTTTGTTTGAGGACAAGCAAAAGCTTAAGTGTGGGGTATTTGATGACACTCGATTTTACGTGATTATCAGCCTCATTTAAGCGACATTTCTTTGCTTAAGACATGGTTTTTAGGGTAGAATAACGAATATTCAATCAATTGCCCTATCTCGTGCCATTTGTGTTACCTTGACCTGTTTCGGGTATATTTGATGGTTTTCTAGTGTTTTTATGTTAGCACAGGTTTTTGCCATCAAATATGGTAGCCAAGGACGTGTCTTAGACGTTGGAACCCCGAGGAATCACACATAAATCAACCGGAGAAATCGCTCAAGTCAAAGAAAACGCCTGCCCCATTTACACATGTATTTTTGGCGAAAATACCTTTGGGTTTTCGCCGAAAACGTAAGAAGGAATCCACTGCCCCGAGTAGGAAGAAGTTTTCGCCGAAATTCCTCTACTATTTTCGGCAAAAATCCCAGTTGAAATCAGAAAATCTCGGGTAGGTATAAATACAGCATTCGGCGGCTAATGAAAAAAAACTTACACTTTTTGTGAATCACTGAACACACACACACACAAACCACGACGGAGAGAGAGACAGGGCGAGTAGTTAGAGTTCAAAGAGCCAGGAACGGATCATGACGCCATCCATCCATCTCGGAGAGCCAGTGCTAGGAGTTGAAGATCCAGCAGATTGAAGCTGCCAGGAAACATTGAAATTAGGTTTTACAGTTCTTCTCTGTTCTCCTACCTGAGATGTATTCTTCGTTTGTCTTCGATTCTTCTGTATTGAATATGAGTAGTTAAACTCGTGTAGCTTAGATTAGATGAACCCTAAGTGACCCAGGGCTTAAAGCGGTCACGGATCGGCGGTGATTAGATTCGAAATTCATTCAGTTTCATCTTTCATGTTTGATTTGTTCTTCGTTATCTGTGTTTCTTGTCTGGTTTGGCCACCTAGATTAGATTCTTGTTAAGCTAAGGATAGAAGCGAACGCTCACCTTACTTTAAAACACCAAATCGAACAATCAACCTTATAATTGGAGTGTGCCTTTCGTAGGAACCGATTAGGGTTGATCCATTGCTAGAATAACTCATTAATCATTAGAATTTGCACCAGTTAAGTTAAGTCGTTGCGAGAGGCGACCGTACCCGGGCGGCTAATTAATCGTGGTAGCTAGATCGGATAGAGCAAACGTTCGCCAGTCTTAAACCTAAGGGTCAGGAGTTATGATGGTGTCTGTGAACTGAATGAACTAGAATCGAAAATTGCTGGTCTGTTGACTGCTGCTGCTCTGGTAATCTAAGGGGGATTCGAAGTCTAAGCTTGTCTGTCATCTTTCTAGTCAATCAATCAATCTTCAATCTTTCTTCGCTTTAATTCTCATTTCAATTTATCGTTGCATTTTAGTATAGAAGTCGTGGAACTCACACCACGCACAACTTGTGTTTATACCTGAATTAAATTGCCAACATCTTTGAGTAAGGAAGTAGAGGAAACCCCTGGAATACGATCTACCCTAGATTTTGTTAGCTTTGTTAGTTATTTGTTTGAACCCGAACAACGATCTAAGGTTCATCAGCACTCCACCGTCGACACCGCCCTTCATAAAGCCGGTTTATGAGTGTTGACCGCTCATGGTTCCCCCTATCCGCTTGTCGCTCTTCAAGAATTCTGGAGTTCGTTCCGGCGCCTCACCCCGAAGCCCATACGTGAGCAGAAATTCGTATCCTTCCGCCTCGGGGGTGTTCTCCACGAGAAGTCCATTCAAGAGTTCGGTCACCTACTAGATCCGCACGTCAACCTCGATACCAAATTAGCTGGCTTCAAGGACACATACTCCATCACGAGTGCTCCTTACCCAGACGTGTGGAGATGGGCCTCCTACGAAGATGAGATCTCACCTATCATCAACCCCACGATCGGTGACATCTTTCACCCTATTCTTAAATTTTTGCATTATGTTTGGGTGCAATCTTTGTGTTATTGCAGCAAGACGAGCCGTCACCATGTTTCTTTGGAGGAGCTCGTATTATTCCGTGCTGTAGACGAGGATGCCAACCTGCATCCCGGATGGTGGCTTGCACAATTCTTTCACAAGCGCACTACCGCCAAAAAGCTTCCTTCTGAGCTTCCAGGAGGACCTTTCATTTCAATTCTGATCGACAATCTCCAGCTCGGTGACAAATGGGGCCCCGACATTCCTCGTGTCCCGGTTGAGCATATAGGTGCTGAACTCGCCATAGCACGGGGCATCGACCTTTCAGCGGATTTTGAACATTGCACGTCACTCCCTCACCGTGTTCCCCAGTCAGTTGAGCGCCCGCCGTCGCGAGCGCAAATCACCGCGGAGATGAATGAGAGGCTGGCGCGTATTGAGAAGTGGTAGCTAGACTACTCGGCTGGTTCGCTTCAATGGCAGAAGGACCGAGTAGCACATGAAGATACTCAGAACGAGCGTTGGTCCATTCTCCAGCAATTCATCGCCGACCAGTCTGCCAGACACACGGATGATATCGCATGGCGACAGTAGCTGAGCAGCGGCTTGGCATTTCACCTCTCCCGACCCCGCCTCCACCCCCCACCCTCAGAACAGTGATCAGGTTGTTTCTATCCTTTCCATTTCTTTTCTTTCTTCTTTTCGGACCTCGATCCACTTTTATTCTGTGTGGATCCGGGGCACTTGTCCCGGCATCCTTTTGTTCTTTTTGTTGTTTGTGTTTTGTAGGATTTTGAGTAGCTGCTCTGCTCCGCCCCAGACTCTTCGTGCACGACCACTACACCGCCCATCACCTTTCAGGTTCCTCGTATCTCTCTCCTTTAGTTTGGTCCTGTGAGGACACAGAACAGTCTAAGTGTGGGGTAGGATGTTAGAAAACCATGCATGATCTTGATTGCCTATATCTTTGTGTGCCTCGTGATTCCTGTCCAGTCTCTCTAGCATTAGAATGGCTCAGTTCTTGATTTTTGATATTAAGTTGTTGTTCAAACTTTCATAATGATGCTTAGACTGCTTAACTTAGAACTTGAGAACCAACTTGTATGCTTTGATGCTAAATTGCCTGGTCAGAACAGAATTTTTAGAATCACACTTGTAGTTTGTAGCCTGATTGCATGAAAATGACCGAATTCGACTAGCAAACCAACTGTGAGCTTTTGATCCATTGCACGTAACTTTCAATTTCAGTTCTTTTTGATTGGTTTTCTGTTTGCTTGAATGAGTTAGAATTTGCATGAGACCTACTCGAGACCACACGATGACACGAGTTCTAGAATGATAGGGGCACCTAGATTCAGCTACTAAGCCAGATAGCCTACCTAAACGATAAAATCCATTAGGTGTAGACCCTTGAGCTTGGCCTGTTCTTTCGGTTCGATATACATTACAGCCATTTCCCATTCTTTCATTCCCCGTTGATCCCCTGTGGTCGTAGTTCTAGATTGACCTACCGGAAGTTGGTTTGTGGTAACCTGCCTATAGCCATTAAACAGGTGGTCTTAGCTATTATGTCCAGACGTGTAAACCCCTCTAGCAACTAAAAGAAAAATCGGCACAAAAGAAAAAAAATAGAAAAAATGAAAAGAAGAAAAAATCATAAAAGCCAAAAAGGTATAAAGTTTTAGTTCAATAAAACGTCCTTCTCCCTACAAATGGAAGAACGAAGTCAAAAGAAAAGTCAGAAAAAAAATTGTGTAAAGAAAAATAAAAAGTGCTAGGTTGTTTGAGGGTATCATAGGACGAGCGTTCATTATGCCACCCGTGTCTGGTTAGACGGTAGGAAGCCATAGGTTAGATTCGAGGGAAGTTAGACGAAAGCTACACCGCGCAAAGCCATCATCATACATTCCAATCATCCATCGCATCATAAACCCAAGTAGTGTAGAATTTGTTACAGTCCTAGCAGGGAAGTCCTTATTGACTAGTACTCGTTTTATCACAGTGGTGGAGATGTGGTCGGAATGCAAACTTATGACAGAATTCAGTAACAGAAAATGATTGAGAGCAGAAACACGTCCTTAAACACAGAGAGTGAGAGTTTCCATTTTACTAAATATATCCTGTGTGAGGAGTCTGGTCGGTCAGGTCAATTTCGTGCATAATTGGTTGCTACTACTTGTCGTGTGCAGATTATTAGTGAGACCAGGTAGTTTGGCTGATCTGTATGCATGTTAGGTTTCTTGTTCTAGGATCTATCTGTCTAATAATTCATTGTGTTTGATTGAGCTCCAATTTAATCGATCTTATCATTTGTGAACATGAGCGTTTCTATTCAGTTTGCTTGAGGACAAGCAAAAGCTTAAGTGTGGGGTATTTTGATGACACTCGATTTGACGTGATTATCAGCCTCATTTAAGCAACATTTCCTTGCTTAAGACATGGTTTTTAGGGTAGAATAGCGAATATTCAATCGATTGCCCTATCTCGTGCCATTTGTATTACCTGGGCCCGTTTCGGGTCTATTTGATGGTTTTCTAGTGTTTTTATGTTAGCACAGGTTTTCGCCGTCAAATAACGTAGCCAAGGACGTGTCTAAGGCGTTGGAACCTCGAGGAATTGCACCGGAACCGATCCAAGGAGCCTATCAAGTCGAAAAAATTCCTGCCCCGGTTTACAAAGGAATTTTCGCCGAAAATCCTTCAGTATTTTCGGCAAAAATATCAGTACAAAAACGACGATGCTCATCAACAGAAGTTTTCGGCGAAAATGTTAAGTTTTTGACCGAGAACTATGGGACCGAAATTTACAGAAGAAATCAACCGGCGGACCATCCATTTACAAAGGAATTTTCGCCGAAAATTCCTCAATATTTTCGGCGAAAATCCAAGCAAAAAAAAATCAGCAGTCGCTCGGATAGGTTTAAATACAAAAGCAGCGGCCAAAATAAAAGATATAGGAGATTTTACACAAAAACACACACGGGACGAAAAATCCCAAGACTGAGAAATAGAGAGAACGAGTGGATAGAGTTCGAGGAGCCAGGAACGGATCGTAACGCCATCCATCCATCTTGGAGAGCCGGTGCTAGGAGTTGAAGATCCAGTAGATTGAAGCTGCAAGGAGTCGTCGAAATTAGGTTTTACAGTTCTTCTCTGTCTTCACTACCTGAGATGTATTCTTTGTTGGTTTTCGATTCTTCTGTATTGAATATGAGTAGCTAAACTCGTGTAGCTTAGATTAGATGAACCCTAAGTGACCCAGGGCTTTAAAGCGGTCACGGATCGGCGGTGTTTAGATTCGAAATTCATTCAGTTTCTTCTTCATGTTTGACTTGTTCTTTGTTCTTCGTGTTTCTTGTCTGGTTTGGCCACCTAGATTAGATTCTTGTTAAGCTAAGGATAGAAGCGAACGCTCGCCTTACTTTAGAACATCAAGTTGAGCAATTAACCTTATAATTGGAGTGTGCCTTTCGTAGGAACCGATTACGGTTAATCCACTGCAAGAGTAACTCACAAATCGTTAGAATTTGCACCAGTTAAGTTAAGTCGTTGCGAGAGGCGACCGTACCCGGGCGACTAATTAATCGTGGTAGCTAGATCGGATAGAGCGAACGTTCACCAGTCTTAAACCTAAGGGTCAGGAGTTATGGTGGTGTCTGAGAACTGAATGAACTAGAATTGAAAATCGATGATCTATTGATTGTTCTCGAACCGATAGATCCATGAATTGATTGCCTATGCCTTGGTGATCAAAGGGGGATGCGAAATCTAAGCTTGTCTGTCTTCTGTCTTAGTCAATCAATTAATCGTTAATTCGCTTTAATTTCATTTCAACCTGTCTTTGTTCTTTTAGTATAGAAGTCGTGGAACCCACACCACGCACTAAGTGTTTACCCTCGAATTTAATTGCCAACACATTTGAGTAAGGAAGTAGAGGAGACCCGTGGAATACGATCTACCCTAGCTTCACAGCTTGGTAGTTATTTGATTGACCGCTATTCTGCAGCTCATCAAATTGATGAACCCTAAGTGACCCAGATTCAGAATGATAGGGGCGCCAAGATTCAGCTACTACTTAACATGATGAAGCCCTAATATCGTGTGCGGACGTTCAACCAAATAACTAACAAAGCTAACAAGCTAGGGTAGATCGTATTCCACGGGTCTTCTATGATCGACTACTCAAATAAGCTGGCAAATTACTCGGATTTAAACACTTCGTGCGTGGTGTGAGTTCCACGACTTCTAATTCTAAGAAATGCAGAGAAATTAAAAATTGAAACTAAAGACAGATTGGAAATTGGTTGATTAAAACAGAGATGACAGACGAACTTAGACTTTGAATCCCCCTTCGTTCACCAGAGCATTGGCAATCAATAGATCAGCGGATTTCGATTCTCATTCAATCAATTCTAAGACACCACCATAACTCCTGACCCTTAGGTTTAAGACCGGTGAACGTTCGCTCTATTCGTTCTAGCTACCAAGATTAATTAGTCGCCTGGGTACGGTCGCCTCTCGCAATGACTTAACTAACTGGTGGAACTACTAACGATTTATATGTTACGCTTGCAGTGGATTAACCCTAACCGGTTCCTACGAAAGGCACGCTCCAATTATAAGGTTAATTGTTCAATTTGATGTTCTAAAGTAAGGCGAGCGTTCGCTTCTATCCTTAGCTTAACAAGAATCTAATCTAGGTGATCAATCCAGACAAGAAACATGAACAATGAAGAACAAATCAAACATGAAAGAGAAACTGATTGAACTTTGAATCTAATCACCGTCGATCCGTGACCGCTTTAAAGCCCTGGGTCACTTAGGGTTCATCTAGTCTAAGCTCTAAGAGTTTAGCTACTCATATACATCACAAAAGAATCAAAGACAAAGAAAGAGTTCATCATCCAGAGGAAGAACAGAAAAGAATCTGAAAAACCTAATTAAGACGACTCCGGCAGACTTCGATCTTCGGCAAACTGCAATCCTAGCTCCGAGTCTTCGAGATGGAAGGGATGGCGTCACGATCTCTTTCCGGCTCTTCGAACTCTAAACTCTCTGCTCCATAACTTTAGAGGATTCTCTAAATTCTGATGTATTAAAAGTATGATTCAAAAGTATTCTTCTGCCCCCTTCTTTATTTTGGGCGCCGCCGTTAAGTATTTATACTTAACCCTAATTCAACCAGATTTTAACTAATATTTTTGCCGAAAATAATGAAGGATTTTCGGCGAAAATTCCTTTGTAATTGGATGGTCCGCCGGCTGATTTCTCCTGTAAATTTCGGTCCCATAGTTTTCGATCGAAAATTTAACATTTTCGCTGAAAACTTCTGTTGATGAGCATCGCCGATTTGTACTGATACTGAGGTATTTTCGGCGAAAATTCCTTTGTAAACTGGGCAGGAATTGTTTCGACTTGATTGGCTCCTTGGATCGATTCGGTGCAATTCCTCGAGGTTCCAACACCTTAGACACGTCCTTGGCTACTTTATTTGACGGCAAAAACCTGTGCTAACATAAAAACACTAGAAAACCATCAAATAGACCCGAAACGGGCCAAGGTAACACAAATGGCACGAGATAGGGCAATTGATTGAATATTCGTTATTCTACCCTAAAAACCATGTCTTAAGCAAGGAAATGTCGCTTAAATGAGGCTGATAATCACGTCAAATCGAGTGTCATCAAAATACCCCACACTTAAGCTTTTGCTTGTCCTCAAGCAAACTGAATAGAAACGCTCATGTTCACAAATGATAAGATCGATTAAATTGGAGTTCAATCAAACACAATGAATTATTAGACAGATAGATCCTAGAACAAGAATCCTAACATGCATACTGATCAGTCAAACTACCTGGTCTCACTAATAAACTGCACACGACAAGTAGTAGCAACCAATTATGCACGAAATTGACCTGACCGACCAGACTCCTCACACAGGATATATTTAGTATAATGGAAACTCTCACTCTCTGTGTTTAAGAACGTGTTTCTGCTCTCAATCATTTTCTGTTACTGAATTCTATCATAAGTTTGCATTTCGACCACATCTCCACCACTGTGACAACACGAGTAACCAGTCAAGAAGGACTTCCCTGCTAGGACTGTAATGAATTCTACACTACTTGGGTTTATGATGCGATGGATGATGGGAATGTATGATGATGGCTTTGTGCGGTGTAGCTTTCGACTAACTTCCTCGAATCTAGCCTACGGCTTCCTACCGTCTAACCAGACACGGGTGGAATAATGAACGCTCGTCCTATGATACCCTCAAGCAACCTAGCACTTTTTATTTTTCTTTACACAATTTTCTGACTTTTCTTTTGACTTCATTCTTCCATTTGTAGGGAGAAGAACGTTTTATTGAACTAAAACTTTGAAACCTTTTTGGCTTTTCTGATTTTTCTTCTTTTCAATTTTTTTTTCTGAAGCTTGCTTCTTTTCTTCTTTTTCTAGTTTTTTTTTTAACTGCTTTTTCTTTTAGTTGCTCGAGGGGTTTACACATCTGGACATAATAGCTAAGACCACCTGTTTAAAGGCTATAGGCAGGTTACCACAAACTGACTTCCGGTAGGTCAATCTAGAACTACAACCACAGGGGATCAACGGGGAATGAAAGAATGGGAAGTGGCTGTAATGTATATCGAACTGAAAGAGCAGGCCAAACTCAGGGGTCTATACCTAATGGATTTTATCGTTTGGTAGGCTATCTGGTTTGGTAGCTGAATCTAGGTGCCCCTATCATTCTAGAACTTGTGTCATCGTGTGGTCTCGAGTAGGTCTCATGCAAATTCTAACTCATTCAAGCAAACAGAAAACCACTCAAAAAGAATTAAAATTGCAAGTTACGTGTAATGGATCAAAAGCTCACAGTTGGTTTGTTAGTCGGATTCGGTCATTTTCATGCAATCAAGGCTACAAACTAAAAGTGTGATCTTAAAAATTCTGTTCTGACCAAGCAATTTAGCATCAAAGTATACAAGTTGGTTCTCAAGTTCTAGGTTAAGCAGTCTAAGCATCATTATGAAAGTTTGAACAACAACTTAACATCAAAAATCAAGAACTGAGCCATTCTAATGCTAGAGAGACTGGAATGGAATCAAGAGGCACACAAAAACACAATCAAGGGCAATCAAGTTCATGCAAGGTTCTCTAGCATCATACCCCACACTTAAATCGGACTGTGTCCTCACAAGACTAATTCTAGAGTTCAGAGTGAAGTAGAAGAACCTGGACCGAGATGGCTGGTGTAGGGGATGAGCACGGGTCCTCGGAGCGGAGGGAATCTACCAAAGCGAAGCAAAGGGAATCTCCCTACTGCCTACAAAACAAAAACAAATGAAACATAAAAAGGAAACCGGGACAAGTGCCCCGGATCCACACAGAAAAAAGATGGATCGAAATCTGAAAAGAATAAATAAAAAGAAAGGACAAGGAAAAGGACACCACCTGATCATGGCTGGTCAGGGGCGCCGGGAGGTGGAAAGTGGAGGTAATCGCCGAGCTGACGTTGCCACTCTAGCTGTGCCTCATACCGCTATCAGCGCGTTGCATATGCTGCTGCATAATAGTCCATCTGGCCTCTTGAGTGGCGTTGTCGGTGATGCGCCACTCTTGCAGTCGCTCATACAGCTCACCAATGTCCGCAGGGTGCGGTCGGTGCTGAGGGTGAGGCGCCTGGTATGGATAGGGGATGGCCGGCGACGAGTGGTGTGCATACCCCGCCTAATGATGTGGCGAGGGTATATGGTCATGAATTTCTGGCTGCGGCTGCTCCTGCTCAGAATCATCTTCTTCCTCCGACTCGTCCTCATCTCCGAGAGGAGGATCCGCTGGTACCAGGGGGCTGATGTCCAGATCGAGGTTGTACTCGACCGCCAAATCGCCTCCAACGGTGCGTACCCTGCGGCGTGGGATGTTCGGGCCATATTCTTGGCTGAGGCCGAAGGAGATGATGAGTCGGCCCACAAAGTTACCTCCCAGGAGTGAGCGGGGGTGACCTGATCTCTGAGTCTTCTTGCGGAGTAGGCGAGCAAGCACCCATCCGGGATGAAGAGGATATCGCTCCCGGATGGCGCGAAGAAGAAGAAGCTCGTCCTTGCTGATATGGTGGCGGTCCTTCTCTGGAGCATATAGAAGCGATCTACGCCATACCATATGAATGTATCTAAAGAAAGGGTGAGAGATCGACTTCACTGAGTTATGGTCCCCGAGGTGATCGTCGGGCACTCCAGTCATGTGGCTCCAGAGCGCATGGTACTCCTCGTCGTCGTCGTCGTCCGCCCAGCCAAGGTGATGTCCATGGTAGTGCTCGTAGGGGATGCCTAGATGAGCTGCAAACTCATCATATGTGAGCTCCCTGTGCACCCCGCCTAGATAGAAGGTAACAATCTTCCTGTTCTGCCTCCTCTTGTGCTCGTCCAGCTCGAATGTCGCCCAAAACTCCTGGAGAGCGACGTCTGGGAAGTCGGCGGTGAGCGTGGTTAGCTCCAGCAAGCCGGAATGGGTCAGTGCATCGAGCACGTTCCGGTACCAGTCATCATCGTGCTCTGAGAGCGACTCCATGGAAAGAGGGCGAACATCAGCTCCACGGGTGTGCTCAAACCGCTGGTAGTGTGCAAAGTAGTGCGGGGCTAGGCGAGCAAAGGTGCGGTGGTGCCCAGCACGGTCAGCGAAAGCTGGTGGAGGGCCCTGAACGGTGGGTGTGACGGGAGCGGGGGCTCCGGAGCTCGAGGCACCATCAAGTCGTGCCTTGGTCCTGCGCTCAAAAGTAGCGTTCCTAAACAAGAAAACAAACCCGATTAGTCATACTAAAACCCTACCCCACACTTAGTCGAAAAAACTCAATTTCACAAAGAAATGAGGAAAAACTGAGTGGGGGTAAGCAAAGCAGATTAACCGGTAATCACGAGCAATAAAATACATGCTTAGGACAGCCAGAATGGAATTAGCACAATCAGAGTTCAGAAGTCAAACCGACATTTCAAAAAGACAACATTATAGAACATTGAACCCTAATCATGGCAAGATTATCACAAAGCGGGAAATGACAGTATAATATGATTTCAGATGGCAAGCACAATAATCTGAACGAGAATTAACACATAGGGCAGCCACAAGATCAAAAACAGTTCATGGTCAAACCGACATTTCTCAAAAGTCAACATCACAAAGAATAGGACTTAGGCATAGCAACACATGATCAAACGATATAACAATTAAGCACGATACTCCCTAAGCATGCTAGAACAGTTCAACAAGTTCAGCTAACCTAGTTCACACTAAATCAGTCGGCACGCAAATCGAGGCAACCCGAGAAGTCAACCGAAAGTCAACCCCGACGAAATTCAGCATCCAATATGTCAAAATATTCGCAATGAAAAGTTCTACAACTTACCTTGAAGCAATGGATGCTAAAAGATTGAAACTAAAGACAGATTGGAACGGATCGTATTCCACGATTTGCGTTGTGCGGACGTTCAACCAAATATCACGGGGCATCGACCTTTCAGCGGATTTTGAGCATTGCACGTCGCTCCCTCACCGCGTTCCCCAATCAGTTGAGCGCCCGTCATCGCGAGCGCAAATCACCGCGGAGATGAATGAGAGGCTGGCGCGTATTGAGAAGTGGCAGCTAGACTACTCGGCTGGTTCGCTTCAATGGCAGAAGGACCGAGTAGCACATGAAGAGACTCAGAACGAGCGTTGGTCCATTCTCCAGCAATTCATGGCCGACCAGTCTGCCAGACACACGGATGATATCGCATGGCGACAGCAGCTGGAGCAGCGGCTTGGCATTTCACCTCTCCCGACCTCGCCTCCACCCCCACCCTCAGAACAGTGATCAGGTTGTTTCTATCCTTTCCATTTCTTTTCTTTCTTCTTTTCGGACCTCGATCCACTTTTATTCTGTGTGGATCCGGGGCACTTGTCCCGGTATCCTTTTGTTCTTTTTGTAGTTTGTGTTTTGTAGGATTTTGAGTAGCTGCTCTGCTCCGCCCCAGACTCTTCGTGCACGACCACTACACCGCCCATCACCTTTCAGGTTCCTCGTATCTCTCTCCTTTAGTTTGGTCCTGTGAGGACACAGAACAGTCTAAGTGTGGGGTAGGATGTTAGAAAACAATGCATGATCTTGATTGCCTATATCTTTGTGTGCCTCGTGATTCCTGTCCAGTCTCTCTAGCATTAGAATGGCTCAGTTCTTGATTTTTGATATTAAGTTGTTGTTCAAACTTTCATAATGATGCTTAGACTGCTTAACTTAGAACTTGAGAACCAACTTGTATGCTTTGATGCTAAATTGCCTGGTCAGAACAGAATTTTTAGAATCACACTTGTAGTTTGTAGCCTTGATTGCATGAAAATGACCGAATCCGACTAGCAAACCAACTGTGAGCTTTTGATCCATTGCACGTAACTTGCAATTTCAGCTCTTTTTGAATGGTTTTCTGTTTGCTTGAATGAGTTAGAATTTGCATGAGACCTACTCGAGACCACACGATGACACGAGTTCTAGAATGATAGGGGCACCTAGATTCAGCTACTAAGCCAGATAGCCTACCTAAACGATAAAATCCATTAGGTGTAGACATTTGAGCTTGGCCTGTTCTTTCGGTTCGATATACCTTACAGCCATTTCCCATTCTTTTATTCCCCGTTGATCCCCTGTGGTCGTAGTTCTAGATTGACCTACCGAAAGTCGGTTTGTGGTAACCTGCCTATAGCCATTAAACAGGTGGTCTTAGCTATTATGTCCAGACATGTAAACCCCTCTAGCAACTAAAATAAAAATCGGCACAAAAGAAAAAAAATAAATAGAAAAAAAAATGAAAAGAAGAAAAAAATCAGAAAAGCCAAAAAGGTTTAAAGTTTTAGTTCAATAAAACGTCCTTCTCCCTACAAATGGAAGAACGAAGTCAAAAGAAAAGTCAGGAAAAGAAATTGTGTAAAGAAAAATAAAAAGTGCTAGGTTGCTTGAGGGTATCATAGGATGAGCGTTCATTATTCCACCCGTGTCTGGTTAGACGGTAGGAAGCCATAGGTTAGATTCGAGGGAAGTTAGTCGAAAGCTACACCGCGCAAAGCCATCATCATACATTCCCATCATCCATCGCATCATAAACCCAAGTAGTGTAGAATTCGTTACAGTCCTAGCAGGGAAGTCCTTCTTCACTAGTACTCGTGTTATCACAGTGGTGGAGATGTGGTCGAAATGCAAACTTATGACAGAATTCAGTAACAGAAAATGATTGAGAGCAGAAACACGTCCTTAAACACAGAGAGTGAGAGTTTCCATTTTACTAAATATATATTGTGTGAGGAGTCTGGTCGGTCAGGTCAATTTCGTGCATAATTGGTTGCTACTACTTGTCGTGTGCAGATTACTAGTGAGACCACGTAGTTTGGCTGATCTGTATGCATGTTAGGTTTCTTGTTCTAGGATCTATCTGTCTAATAATTCATTGTGTTTGATTGAGCTCCAATTTAATCGATCTTATCATTTGTGAACATGAGCGTTTCTATTCAGTTTGCTTGAGGACAAGCAAAAGCTTAAGTGTGGGGTATTTTGATGACACTCGATTTGACGTGATTATCAGCCTCATTTAAGCAACATTTCCTTGCTTAAGACATGGTTTTTAGGGTAGAATAGCGAATATTCAATCGATTGCCCTATCTCGTGCCATTTGTGTTACCTGGGCTCGTTTCGGGTCTATTTGATGGTTTTCTAGTGTTTTTATGTTAGCACAGGTTTTTGCCGTCAAATAAAGTAGCCAAGGACGTGTCTAAGGCGTTGGAACCTCGAGAAATTGCACCGGAACCGATCCAAGGAGCCTATCAAGTCGAAACAATTCCTGCCCCGGTTTACAAAGGAATTTTCGCTGAAAATCCTTCAGTATTTTCGGAGAAAATATCAGTACAAAAACGGCGATGCTCATCAACAGAAGTTTTCGGCGAAAATGTTAAATTTTCGATCGAAAACTATGGGACCGAAATTTACAGGAGAAATCAGCCGGCGGACCATCCAATTACAAAGGAATTTTCGCCGAAAATCCTTCATTATTTTTGGCGAAAATATTAGTTAAAATCCGGCTGAATTAGGGTTAAGTATAAATACTTAACCGGCGGCCCAAAATAAAGAAGGGGGCAGAAGAATACTTTTGAATCATACTTTTAATACATCAGAATTTAGAGAATCCTCTGAAGTTCTGGAGCAGAGAGTTTAGAGTTCGAAGAGCCGGAAAGAGATCGTGACGCCATCCCTTCCATCTCGAAGACTCGGAGCTAGGATTGCAGTTTACCGAAGATCGAAGTCTGCCGGAGTCGTCTTAATTAGGTTTTTCAGATTATTTTCTGTTCTTCCTCTGGATGATGAACTCTTTCTTTGTCTTTGATTCTTTTGTGATGAATATGAGTAGCTAAACTCTTAGAGCTTAGACTAGATGAACCCTAAGTGACCCAGGGCTTTAAAGCGGTCACGGATCGGCGGTGATTAGATTCGAAGTTCAATCAGTTTCTCTTTCATGTTTGATTTGTTCTTCATTGTTCATGTTTCTTGTCTGGATTGATCACCTAGATTAGATTCTTGTTAAGCTAAGGATAGAAGCGAACGCTCTCCTTACACATCAAATTGAACAATTAACCTTATAATTGGAGCGTGCCTTTCGTAGGAACCGGTTAGGGTTAATCCACTGCAAGAGTAACTCATAAATCGTTAGTAGTTCCACCAGTTAGTTAAGTCGTTGCGAGAGGCGACCGTACCCGGGCGACTAATTAATCTTGGTAGCTAGAACGGATAGAGCGAACGTTCGCCGATCTTAAACCTAAGGGTAAGGAGTTATGGTGGTGTCTTAGAATTGATTGAATGAGAATCGAAAACCGTTGATCTGTTGATTGCCAATGTTCTGGTGAACGAAGGGGGATTCAAAGTCTAAGTTCGTCTGTCATCTCTGTTTTAATCAACCAATTTCCAATCTGTCTTTAGTTTCAATTTTTAATTTCTCTGCATTTCTTAGAATTAGAAGTCGTGGAACTCACACCACGCACGAAGTGTTTAAATCCGAGTAATTTGCCAGCTTATTTGAGTAGTCGATCATAGAAGACCCGTGGAATACGATCTACCCTAGCTTGTTAGCTTTGTTAGTTATTTGGTTGAACATCCGCACAACAATATTAGGGCTTCATCATGTTAAGTAGTAGCTGAATCTAGGTGCCCCTATCATTCTGAATCTGGGTCACTTAGGGTTCATCAATTTGATGAGCTGCAGAATAGCTGTCAATCAAATAACTACCAAGCTGTGAAGCTAGGGTAGATCGTATTCCACGGGTCTCCTCTACTTCCTTACTCAAATGTGTTGGCAATTAAATTCGAGGGTAAACACTTAGTGCGTGGTGTGGGTTCCACGACTTCTATACTAAAAGAACAAAGACAGGTTGAAATGGAATTAAAGCAAATTAACGATTGATTGATTGACTAATACAGAATACAGACAAGTTTAGATTTCGAATCCCCCTTTGATCACCAAGGCATAGGCAATCAACAGATCAACGATTTTCAATTCTAGTTCATTCAGTTCTCAGACACCACCATAACTCCTGACCCTTAGGTTTAAGACTGGCGAATGTTCACTCTATCCGATCTAGCAACCACGATTAATTAGTCGCCCGGGTACGGTCGCCTCTCGCAACGACTTAACTTAACTGGTGCAAATTCTAACGATTTGTGAGTTACTCTTGTAGTGGATTAACCCTAATCGGTTCCTACGAAAGGCACACTCCAATTATAAGGTTAATTGCTCAACTTGATGTTCTAAAGTAAGGCGAGCGTTCGCTTCTATCCTTAGCTTAACAAGAATCTAATCTAGGTGGCCAAACCAGACAAGAAACACGAAGAACAAAGAACAAGTCAAACATGAAGAAGAAACTGAACGAATTTCGAATCTAAACACCGCCGATCCGTGACCGCTTTAAAGCCCTGGGTCACTTAGGGTTCATCTAATCTAAGCTACACGAGTTTAGCTACTCATATTCAATATAGAAGAATCGAAAAACAACAAAGAATACATCTCAGGTAGGGAAGACAGAGAAGAACTGTAAAACCTAATTTCGACGACTCCTTCCAGCTTCAATCTACTGGATCTTCAACTCCTAGCACCGGCTCTCCGAGATGGATGGATGGCGTTACGATCCATTCCTGGCTCCTCGAACTCTATCCACTCGTTCTCTCTATTTCTCAGTCTTGGGATTTTTCGTCTCGTGTGTGTTTTTGTGTAAAATCTCCTATATCTTTTATTTTGGCCGCTGTTTTTGTATTTAAACCTAACCGAGCGACTGCTGATTTTTTTTTGCTTGGATTTTCGCCAAAAATATTGAGGAATTTTCGGCGAAAATTCCTTTGTAAATGGATGGTCCGCCGGTTGATTTCTTCTGTAAATTTCGGTCCCATAGTTCTCGGTCGAAAACTTAACATTTTCACCAAAAACTTCTGTTGATGAGCATCGCCGTTTTTGTACTGATATTTTCACCGAAAATACTGAAGGATTTTTGGCGAAAATTACTTTGTAAACCGGGGCAGGAATTGTTTCGACTTGATAGGCTCCTTGGATCGGTTCCGGTGCAATTCCTCGAGGTTCCAATGCCTTATACACGTCCTTGGCTACTTTATTTGACGGCAAAAACCTGTGCTAACATAAAAACACTAGAAAACCATCAAATAGACCCGACACGGGCCCAGGTAACACAAATGGCACGAGATAGGGCAATCGATTGAATATTCACTATTCTACCCTAAAAACCATGTCTTAAGCAAGGAAATGTTGCTTAAATGAGGCTGATAATCACGTTAAATCGAGTGTCATCAAAATACCCCACACTTAAGCTTTTGCTTGTCCTCAAGCAAACTGAATGAAACGCTCATGTTCACAAATGATAAGATCGATTAAATTGGAGCTCAATCAAACACAATGAATTATTAGACAGATAGATCCTAGAACAAGAAACCTAACATGCATACAGATCAGCCAAACTACCTGGTCTCACTAATAATCTGCACACGACAAGTAGTAGCAACCAATTATGCACGAAATTGACCTGACCGACCAGACTCCTCACACAGGATATATTTAGTAAAATGGAAACTCTCACTCTCTGTGTTTAAGTACGTGTTTCTGCTCTCAATCATTTTCTGTTACTGAATTCTGTCATAAGTTTGCATTTCGACCACATCTCCACCACTGTGATAACACGAGTACTAGTCAAGAAGGACTTCCCTGCTAGGACTGTAACGAATTCTACACTACTTGGGTTTATGATGCGATGGATGATGGGAATGTATGATGATGGCTTTGCGCGGTGTAGCTTTTGACTAACTTCCCTCGAATCTAACCTATGGCTTCCTACCGTATAACCAGACACGGGTGGAATAATGAACGCTCATCCTATGATACCCTCAAGCAACCTATAATCACGTCAAATCGAGTGTCATCATCCCACAGAGTTTTCCAAACGTTCCTGTTTCACATTTTCGGCAAAAATGTACCAATATTTTCGGCGAAAATTTCTTTTGAAAACCTGCAGTACTTTTTAACTAGAATTTTTGGCGAAAACTTGCACTTATTTTCGCCGAAAATTTCTTTGAAAATCAACCAACTATTCACTTTAAAATCCGGATTTCAGCCTCTCTTTCCTCACTTTCTATTTTCGAACCAAACCCGAAAAAACCCATCCCCTGTTTTATTTCAAACCCCACCGCCGCCACCTTACATCGCCGCCGCCGCCCGTTGCTGCCACCATCGCCGACCGCCGCCGCACCCTTCCCCTCCTTTTTCCGATCAATCCAAGCCCTAGAACAGCTGAATCGGAGCTCTACAGCTCCAGTTCACCCAAACCCTAAAACTTGCGATTTTTCTCCGATTTCTCCCAATCCGTTCACTTTTAGCATCCATGGCTTCAAGGTAAGTTGTAGAAATTTTCATTGCGAATCTTTTGACATATTGGATGCTAAATTTCGTCGGGGTTGACTTTCGGTTGACTTCTCGATTTGCCTCGATTTGCGTGCCGACTGATTTCGAGTGAACTAGGTTAGCTGAACTTGTTAAACTGTTCTAGCATGCTTAGGAGTATCGTGCTTAATTGTTATATCGTTTGATCATGTGTTGCTATGCCTACGTCCTATTCTTTGTGATGTTGACTTTTGAGAAATGTTGGTTTGACCATGAACTGTTTTTAATCATGTGGCTGCCCTATGTGTTCATTCTCGTTCAGATTATTGTGCTTGCCATCTGAGATCATATTATACCGTCATTTCCCGCTTTGTGATAGTCTTGCCATGATTAGGGTTCAATGTTCTATAATGTTGACTTTTTGAAATGTCGGTTTGACTTCTGAACTCTGATTGTGCTAATTCTATTCTGGCTGTCCTAAGGATGTATTTTATTGCTCGTGATTACCGGTTAATCTGCTTTGCTTACCCCACTCGGTTTTTCCTCATTTCTTTGTGAAATTGAGTTTTTCGACTAAGTGTGGGGTAGGGTTATGGTTTGACTAATCGGGTTTGTTTTCTTGTTTAGGAACACCACTTTTGAGCGCAGGACCAAGGCACGACTTGATGGTGCCTCGAGCTCCGGAGCCCCCTCTCCCGTCACACCCGCCGTTCAGGGCCCTCCACCAGCTTTCCCTGACCGTGCTGGGTACCACCGCACCGTTGCTCGCCTACCCCCGCACTACTTTGCACGCTACCAGCGGGTTGAGCACACCCGTGGAGCTGATGTTCGCCCTCTTTCCATGGAGTCGCTCTCAGAGCACGATGATGACTGGTACCGGAATGTGCTCGATGCACTGACCCATGCCGGCCTGCTGGAGCTGACCACGCTCACCGCCGACTTCCCAGACATCGCTCTCCAGGAGTTTTGGGCGACATTCGAGCTGGCCGAGCACAAGAGGAGGCAGCACAGGAAGGTTGTTACCTTCTATCTAGGCGGGGTGCACAAGGAGTTCACATATGATGAGTTTACAGCTCATCTAGGCATCCCCTACGAGCATTACCACGGTCATCACTTTGGCTGGGATGACGACGACGACGAGGAGTACCATACACTCTGGAGCCACATGACTGGAGTGCCCGGCGATCGCCTCGGGGACCATAACTCAGTTAAGTCGATCTCTCACCCTTTCTTTAGATACATTCATATGGTATGGCGTAGATCGCTTTTATATGCTCTAGAGAAGGACCGCCACCATATCAACAAGGACGAGCTTCTTCTTCTTCGCGCCATCCGGGAGCGATATCCACTTCATCCCGGATGGGTGCTTGCTCGCCTACTCCGCAAGAAGACTCAGAGATCAGGTCGCCCCGCTCACTCCTGCGAGGCAACTTTGTTGGCCGACTCATCATCTTCTTCGGCCTCAGCCAAGAATATGGCCCAAACATCCCACGCCGCAGGGTACGCACCGTTGGAGGCGATTTGGCGGTAGAGTACAACCTCGATCTGGACATCAGCCCCCTGGTACCAGCGGATCCTCCTCTCGGAGACGAGGACGAGTCGGAGGAAGAAGATGATTCTGAGCAGGAGCAGCCCCAGTCGCAGCCAGAGTTTCATGACCATATACCCTCGCCACATCATCAGGCGGGTATGCACACCACTCGCCGCCGGCCATCCCCAATCCATACCAGGCGCCTCACCCTCAGCACCGACCGCACCCCGCGGACATTGGTGAGCTGTATGAGCGACTGCAGGAGTGGCGCATCACCGACAACGCCACTCAAGAGGCGAGATGGACTATTATGCAGCAGCATATGCACCGCGCTGATAGGCGGTATGACGCACAGCTGGAGTGGCAACGTCAGCTCGGCGATTACCTCCACTTTCCACCTCCCGGCGCCCCTGACCAGCCATGATCAGGTGGTGTCCTTTTCCTTGTCCTTTCTTTTTATTTATTCTTTTCGGATTTCGATCCATCTTTTTTCTGTGTGGATCCGGGGCACTTGTCCCGGTTTCCTTTTTATGTTTCATTTGTTTTTGTTTTTTAGGCAGTAGGGAGATTCCCTTTGCTTTGCTTTGGTAGATTCCCTCCGCTCCGAGGACCCGTGCTCATCCCCTACACCAGCCATCTCGGTCCAGGTTCTTCTACTTCACTCTAAACTCTAGAATTAGTCCTGTGAGGACACAGTCTGATTTAAGTGTGGGGTAGGATGCTAGAGAACCTTGCATGAACTTGATTGCCCTTGATTGTGTTTTTGTGTGCCTCTTGATTCCATTCCAGTCTCTCTAGCATTAGAATGGCTCAGTTCTTGATTTTTGATGTTAAGTTGTTGTTCAAACTTTCATAATGATGCTTAGACTGCTTAACCTAGAACTTGAGAACCAACTTGTATACTTTGATGCTAAATTGCCTGGTCAGAACATAATTTTCAAGATCACAATTGTAGTTTGTAGCCTTGATTGCATGAAAATGACTGAATCCGACTAGCAAACCAACTGTGAGCTTTTGATCCATTGCACGTAACTTGCAATTTTAATTCTTTTTGAGTGGTTTTCTGTTTGCTTGAATGAGTTAGAATTTGCATGAGACCTACTCGAGACCACACGATGACACGAGTTCTAGAATGATAGGGGCACCTAGATTCAGCTACTAAGCCAGATAGCCTACCTAAACGATAAAATCGATTAGGTGTAGACCCTTGAGCTTGGCCTGTTCTTTCGGTTCGATATACATTACAACCATTTCCCATTCTTTCATTCCCCGTTGATCCCCTGTGGTCGTAGTTCTAGATTGACCTACCGGAAGTTGGTTTGTGGTAATCTGCCTATAGCCATTAAACAGGTGGTCTTAGCTATTATGTCCAGACGTGTAAACCTCTCTAGCAACTAAAAGAAAAATCGACACAAAAGAAAAAATAAAAAGAAGAAAAGAAGCAAGTTTCGAAAAAAAAATGAAAAGAAGAAAAATCAGAAAAGCGAAAAAGATTTCAAAGAATTAAATGTTACAAAAAATAACCCAACAAAAATTAAATTTAACGTGAACAAAAATTAAAACAACCCAACAACAAAAAATATGAATTGTAGAAAAAAAGTAAGCTTTACACGTACAATTTATATTTATTGTTGTTGGTTTTTTTTTCACGTTAAATTGCTAAAACCTAAAAAACAAACTAGATAAAAGCTTACTTAACAATAACAAAAATGAGGTTGATGCTCAATACCAGATAGAAGTAGAAGAGAGAAATGTTTGGTGAAAGTTAGAAGAGTTTTATGTTGTTCCACGACTATGCACTACCGTTTATATATCTGAATGATTACCCCCATTTGTCTTCTAGAGTAAAGTTGAAAAAATAATTGAGATTTCAATATCCATTCTGTTATAAAATTGAAGAAATAATTGAGGTTAGCCGAATTATGTTGCCAACATGTACTTTTAATTAAATTTTGGAGAAAGTGTGTATGTATGACATAAAATTACAAGTGCTAATTAAAAAAAAAAGTTAAAATTGCCTAAAAATATGTGAATTGTTTATCTGACATATTGAACAGTTATATAGCTGAAACCATTGGTGATATATGGTCTAACTCAACAAAATAGTCAATATTTTCTACGATCTTCTGCTGACTAGACTCCAACTTAGCCCGGATTAGGTGGAAATCCTACATTGTAAGTAAGTCGCCAAAATATTTGGTGATATAAGTAGATCTTCTGTTATTTTGGTGAATTTTTATGCAATCAACAAAATCTACCTATTTTGAAAATTTAGTGAGACATTACCCATTTTGAGGATAAACTTTGGGAGTTTGGGGTTAAGGGGGAAAAAATCCTCAATTCGGTCATCCCAAGGCCATAAAATATATTTTATTGAAAAAGGAAACAGACAGACTGCTAAACCGTGAAATGAAACTGACATCTATCTTGCTGCCAGCTTCTTCCCGATCATTATCAGCGCCATTTTGCAGTGTGATTAGTCTCTCTCTCACACAACGCTCCCAGCATTGGAGACTTCAATTTCGATTCAGTCGGTAAAGATTCGGGGAAAAAATGTCTAGCCGGACGTCTGAGCTGGTTGGTGAAGTCCAGGCGGCTCACCAGTTCGATCGCAACGCCTTGTTCCGTTACCTCTCTGCAAACGTCGCCGGTTTCCCCGGCTCACCGGCTTCCGCCTTCACCGTTAAGCAGGTCGCGTCAATTATTATATCTAGTTGTAATTCGGTTTGCGATTTTGGTATTTTGTTGTACTTTGTACGATGGTTCAAATTTCAATTTGACTCCTCTAGTTTGGGCATGGCCAATCCAATCCCACGTTTTTGTTGGAATCTGGCGCCGAAGCTTCCTTGAAACGCTACGTTCTGAGGAAGAAGCCTTCTGGACAGTTGCTGCAGTCTGCTCATGCTGTTGATAGAGAGTACCAAGTAAGAGCAACATATTAGTTAGTAGCTGGTTCAATTGTTCATTTGTCTTTGTTCTCAAGGTAATTATTGTCCAATTCCTCGAAGGTTCTTCGAGCTCTGGGCGAGCATACTCAAGTTCCGGTTCCCAAGGTGTTCTGTTTGTGTATGGACCTAAGTGTGATTGGAACTGCATTCTATATAATGGAGTATTTAGAAGGCCGCATCTTTGTAGACTGCAGGCTGCCGGTACCACAATCATTCTCTTGTTTAATTTGAGTTTGTTTGAATGCAATTGCTTTGAAATGTACCGAGAATTATAGTGATGGATCATGTTTTCTCAGGGGGTTGCACCTGAGAGTAGGAGGGCCATCTACCGAGAAACTGCACGGGCATTGGCTGCTCTACATTCAGTAGATGTGAATTCTATCGGTCTAAGAAAGTATGGGCGTCTTGACAACTACTGTAAAAGACAGGTGCAAGAACTTATTAGATC